>JAIUCV010001041.1:0-201793 GCA_026724425.1 Erythrophleum ivorense | reverse complement strand
TTTTAAGAGAGTGGAAGCTTCCTGAACACTCTTTAAGTTTCTTATTTCTTCTCCCCTTCATTTACATAACCTATTCTGCTCAAAAACTAGAGAAAACACTAGCTCTCTTAGGCGCACCATGGAGGAGAAGAAAGGAGGAGAAAAAGCAAGGAAAAGGTAAGGAATTTCATAAATTTTCATACTCCTTCTTCTTTCAAACTTGTTCCTCTCCTCTTAAGATTTCTTTCCTATAGTTTTATTGAAGTTTTTGGATCTTTTTCTAGGGAAGAATAGAGGGGAAAGTTCAGATTTGAAGAGAGGAGGCCAAGGAAAGTGAGAAACAAGCAAGAAAAGCCATGGAAATAAGGTAAAATCTTCATCCTATGGTAGCTATTCCTCCCCCCTTCTTCTCCCTATTTTGCCCTAGATATGTAGCTACAAGAGGGCTTGAATTTTGGGCAAAACTAAGGGTGAATTCATTGAATTTAAGGGAGGAGAGTAAGAATATGCAAAAAAATTCAAGAAAAGGCCATGGATTTTCAAGGTGGCAAACCTAGGGTTTCATGGGTTCCCTTGAAAATATGATTTAATATGATTATTCCTAGACCTAAATGAATATTTAAATGAGCTCCCAAGATCCCTAAGAGTCTCCCCATATGCATCTTCCATGTAGAAAATAAAACAAACTTCCATGGAGGCTAAATGGTGCATAATCTCAGCCAAAGGGGGTTGAAACACCTATGGAGAGTTTTAAATTCTTTCAAGCCCATTTTTGAGTCATATATGGTGAATTAAAATAAGGGGAAACCTTGGAAAAAATTTAGGTTGCCTAGAGAATGAATTAGTGTCTTAGGTTCCATAATATGACCTAAAGAAGCAATATGTAGTTAGGCTCTTTGTTTTAATTGTGTGATGACTCCAAGAGGCTTAACAGGAGTCAAGAGTCATATTTAAAAGGAAATAATGGAGCCTAAAACTCATTTGATAGATGTTGCTTCATTAAGTGCATTCTTGGAACCATAAAAGGGTTAATAGGCTAAGTTAGTGTTTAAAGAAGATGTGTGGCCTTAAAATTAATTCCATGAATCTAATTTGCTCCTATAAATTATGTTTAGGCCAAGAGAAATGATGTTCACCTTCTTGGGTATGTGAGATCAAGAGAGAGGACTCAAGACTTAAGGAAAAAGTGTCTAAATGCAAGCAAGGTAGCTTTCTCCATTTTCTTTCATGCATGAATGGGTGCTTACATTATCCTTAAATATGTGTATATGTGTTTCGAGCAATGAAAGTATTTTAGCATGAGCTTTTATTCCATGTTATTATGATGATGTTTTATGCATTCAAATGATGTTTTATGTGCTTGTCTTAGTTTGCTTGAGTGTGGAGAAACCAAGAACCCTTAAACTTGGTTGAGACAAAGTAAAGAGTCTCCAAGGAGTAAGGTTGAGTTAAAACCTCTTAGAGAAAATGGGTGAGGCAAGTCCAAAATTCATAAGTGAATGGGTAAGGCTAATCTACTCACTTGGCAAGCCTATTTATGCTATACATGATGTGTTCAAATGCCAAGAATATTTCATGAATGCTCATATATGTTAATATGTCCATGCATGCATTTGCGAGGCTTGTATTGCATTCTTTATGTGTGTTTGAAAGGGTGATAAGCTATTGGGATTCTTTGAATCTCATTCCCTCCACTCCAATATTCTAACATACTAGGTCGACCAAGAGAACAAGGAAATAGGAGCCAACCACTTGAGAGATGAGAGTATAACATCAAAGTGCATAGATTTGTTCCATTGTTGTATATGTCCCATGATTTTATGAACATGTATAATTATGCTAATGTATCATGTACAAATGAAATTTAAGGTTATATTATGAAAATATGCATTTTGGACATGTAATGACAAACTAGCATTATAGAAATGTATGTATAAATGGAAGTGGAGTAGCCAAATTGAGATGTATGAGGTTTGGAACTATTTAGGTAGTTCACATAAGTCATATAGATGCTTTTAAACTTACCCAAGAGGTTCTGAACATTAAAGGAAGTCATTTGGACACAATTGGTATCTAATATGGAACAAAATTGACCATATTAGAAACCTATATCACTTTTTATCCCAATGAGCTCTTCTTGATATGATATTGGGCATGCATTTAGAGCTTGTTGAAAGCCTTTTAGGAAGCTAAAATACAAAATTTTTGGAGGTTTATATAATATTTGATGAATTTTCAAAGTTGGCAAATTTTCTGAAATTGGTTCAGTGTACTATTCACTCTGGTCTGAATTTAAATTATGTCACTCATAAGGCAAATGATGTCCAATTGCTGCAAAATTTTACAAGGAGAAAATAAACATTTCTAGTGACTTGTGCTAGAAGCACCTCATTTAGATTTCTAGAGAGGGAGATATAAATTTTTGAAATTTTTGTCCAGTACTAGGCATCTAGTCAAACCTAGGTTACTATTTGATTAGTTTTTGAGGTTTGGACATGCCTAAATCGGTCTGAAGTTATTTTTATGCCCTAGCTAACATCTGTATCTTTCCAAATTGGTATCATTTGTAAAGAATGTTTTTTTTTGGAATTAATTGGATATTTTTAAAGTTCATATTGGAAATCTATATCAACACTAGTAGCTAGTTGGACCTCTGTATGTTTTCAAATGTCAAACATCTCCTGTGTAATGTTTCATGGCCTGGACATATTTTTAGCATAATGTAAACATCTGTATCTTTCTAGAATAGTAAATAGCACATGATTTCTATTTTTCTTGAATTCATTATGATTTTTCAAAATTTGTGATAGAAAGGTGAAGTTTCTGGCCGAGGCTACATTATGATGTTTTATATGTTGCTTGCACTTGCATGAGTGCTAGACCATTTTTGATGATAGATTTAAGTTTTATCTATGTATTAAATATGAGAATGTGATACATGAGTCCATATGGCCTATGCGACTCTGAAGAAAAAAATTTATCCGTGGCAAAATGCATTTACATTCATTGTTCTCATGCTACCTTTCTTGCTTTATCATGAAATGCATAGAATAAGACCTAGAAATGGCCTGAGGCAAGTTAGATAAATATGGTGTTATACCTCTTCACTCACTTAGCCACATATGTTTCTACCCTAAACTAAAGGAGGAACCCTAAGGGTGAGGTGCACAAGAGGGAGAGGAAGAGAAGGAGAAAGACAAGGTAAACGGTATGGATTCTTGGTTGTTTTTCAGGCTTTTTCTTTAGCAAACCTCTTCTCCTCCATTTCCCCTTCTTTCCTATGATTTTATTCAAGTTTATGGATCTATTTTGAGGAAAGAACAGAGGGAAAAATTAGGATTTGAAGAGAGAAGGCTAAAGAAAGGAAGAATCAAGTAAGAAAACAAGGAAAAACATGATAAATCTTTTATCCCATAGTAACCACTCCTCCTCCCCTTTCTTCCTTGGTTAAACCTACATATGGCTAGCCATAGGAAGTTGAATTTCTTGTTAAACCAAGGATGAATCTTAGGAATTTAAGGGAGGAGAATAAGAATATGCAAAGAAAACAACAAAAGAACCATGAAAAATCAAGATAGCGAAGTTAGGGTTTCAAGTGTTCCTTGTAAAAATCTGATTTGATACCTTAATTCCTAGACCTAAATAAGTGTTTAAATGAGCTCCTAAGATCCCTATAAGACTCCCCATATGCTTCTTCCATATAGAAAACAAAGCAAAGCCCATTGGTGCCTTTATGTTTCATAGTCTCGGCCTAAAGGGGTGAGGCACCTAGGGAGAGTTTTAAATTTTTTTAAACTCATTTTTTAGTCATATATGATGAATGAAAATGAGAGAAAAACTTGGAAAAAATTTAGGAGGCCTAGAGAATAAATTGGTGCCATAGGTTCCATAATATGACCTAAGGAAGCAACATGTAGTTAGGCTCTTTGTTTTAATTGTGTGATGACTCTAAGAGACTTAAAAGGAGTCAAGAATCATAAATGAAAGGAAAGAATGGAGCCTAAAACTCATTTGATGGGTGTTGCTTCATTAGATACATTTTTAGAACCATAAAGGGGTTATTAGACCAAGTTAGTACTTAAGGAAGATGTGTAGCCTTAGAATTGATTCCATAAACTTAATTGGCTTCCATATATTGTGTTTAGGCCAAGAGAAACCAATTCCACACCCTTGTGTGTGTGAGGCCGAGGAAGGGAGCATTGCTTCAAGATGAAAAATATGTAGTTGCACCAAAGGTAGCTCACTTCTCCTTCTCTCATGCATGAATATATGCTTGATTTGTCTTTGAATTTGTGTATGTGTGTTTTAAGCTATGAAAAGTGTTCTAAAATGAGCTCTTATTCCATGGTATCACAATGATGTATTATGTTTTTTAATGTTGCTTAAAATATTTATTTGGGTTTGCTTGAGTGTGGAGAGGCCAAAAAATTTTAGCCATGATGAGGATGAGCCAAGAACCCTTAGAGTTGGTTGAGACAAAGCAAAGTGTCTCTTAAGAGTGAGGTTGATCAAAAACCTCCTAGAGAAAATGGGTGAGGCAAATCCAAAATCCATAAGTGAAGGAGTGAGGCTAATCCACTTGGCAAGCCTATGGATGCTTTGTATGACTTACTCACATACCAAAATTGCTTCTTGAATGTTCATGTCATCCATTATGTTCATGCATGCATTTTCAAGACTTGTTTTGCATCTTTTATGTGTGATTGAAAGGGAGATGAGCTTTTGGGATTCTTTGAATCTCATTCCCTCCTCTCTAATGTTCTAACATGCTAGGCGGACCAAATGAACAAGGCAATGGAAGCCAACAAGTGGGAAGATGAAAGTTTGACAACAAGGTGCCTTCATTTTGCTTCTTTATGTCCATATGAATGGAAAATGTTGTAACCCTTTATTTTATATGTCCTATGACCTTATGAATATGTGTAATTATGCTAATGTATTATGTACAAATGAGATTTAATGTTATACATATGGTGTAGTGCATTTTGAGTATGGAATGGCAAGATTAGCATTATCTAACCTTATGTATAACTTAAGGTGGATGAGTGAGTTTGAGAAATCTAGGTTTTTGCACCTTTGAGACAAGTTTATAATGTCATTTTGGTGCATTCCCACATGCTCAAGTGGCCACACAAGCTTAGGAAGCAAAATTGGACCCTTTGATGTTAGTAGAGACCATAAAATGACCAAACCGAAACTCTATAGTACAAACTGAACAAATGGATGAATCTTCCCATGAAATTTGGTAGATATGTAGAACTCATTGAGAAATTTTTAGGAAGCTAAAGTTCAGAAAAATCAGAGCTCTATAGAATTAATTATGAGTTTTAAAAGTTGGGATTTTTCTGTTGTTCTGGTGTATGCACTGTTCATATGGTCAGCTTTGTGTTCTGTGTCATCCAAGGGCCACATGGTACTTAATGCTCGTGAAATTTGACAAGAATAAAATAGAGATTATAAGAATTTTGTGACCACCAAGATCACCTCATTTGGAGGTCTGAGCGGAGAGTTATGAATTTTTGAAGTTTAATGTTAGTATCAATAGTGCCACTTGACCTCCTATACTGTTCCATCATAATTCAGTTCCTAAATGGACTTGGCATGGTCTAGAGATATTTTTCCCTTAGATTTAACATCTGTAGCTTTTCAGAATGATCAAATTTTCATGATTTTGATTCTTCTAGAATTAGTTATGAATTTCCAAAATTTATGACAATAACCTATGATAGTAGCCTAGATAGCTGAGACCTTGGGTGCGTTTTGAATATCAAACATCTTCTACTTGATGTCCCATGACCTGAAATTATTTTTACAACAATTAGACATCTGTAGCTTTCTAGAATGGTAAAGAATGCATCATTTTAATTTTTCTAAAATTAGTTATGATTTTTCAAAGTTTGTGACAGAAACCTGAAATTCTGGCCGAGGCTGCACGTAGTATTTTTGTGTAATCCCTCCACTTGCACAAGTTCTAGGGCACTTTTGGTGATATTTTTGAGTTGTATCTATGTAATTAAATATGAGAATATGATCCATATGCTCATATGGTCCACAGGACACCAAATGGAAATCCCATCCCCTACACAATGCAAAAATATTCACTCTTTTATATGTCATTTCCTTGTGTTCTTGAAAAGTGCATGGCTTAAGACATAGAAGTTGCATGAGATAAGCTAGAGAATTATGGTGTTACATAATGCAAGTCAGTCTCAGGTCCAACTTGATAGATTTCTTGTGCAACTTTAGAAAATTATAACTTAATTTAGAAAAATCGAAATCAAACAACCAATAGATTTATGGAAAGCCCTAGATGTTAAATTTATACTAAAAATAATTTCAATCCATAAAAATATCATTTGGATCACGTTTGATAGTAGAAATATGATATAGGTAAGACTATCCAGCATTTCTTATACAACTTACTGATATAAATTTAAAAAATGCACAATTGATTCCACAAAAATCTAATTCAAGAAAAATATACCAATTTGGAAAGATACAAGTGTTAAATTTGAGGGGAAAATACTTCTAGACCAAGCTAGACACATTTAGTTACTGAAAATGGATGGAATAGTACATAAACTTAACTAGCACTACTAGTACTGACATAGAATTTTAAAAATTCATAACTCTCTGCTTAGACCTCCGAATAAGGTGCTTCCTCATTGGCAATGTCTAGTTTATGTGTATAAAATTTCGTACTCATTGGACCATGTTTGGCTCTCAAATGACATAGAAACCTAAACTAACCATATGAGTAGTAGTTATATCAGGATAATAGAAAATTGGCAACTTTGGAAATTCATAATTAATTCTCTAAAGCTCTAATTTTTTTGTACTTTAGCTTCCCAAAAATCTCTAGATGAGATCTATATGCATGCCAACTCTCATAAGGAAACTAGTCCATTTGGCCATATTAGGGCATAGGATTGTGATTTGGTCATTTTGTGTCATTTAAAGGGTCTCAAATAGTCTAAATTTTGCTTCCACTACCTTTAAGGCAGCATAAGTAGGTGGGAAAGCATGAAAAAAGCCTGTCAAACATGTTGAAAAGGTCTAATAACCCAGATCTTACAAAAGCACTCTCTCACTCCAAGGTGTACACAATAGACATACATGCATATCTTAGCATTTCTATGACAAAATCATACCATATCATTCATTTAAATCCAATTCTCATATGTACACCTCATATATATATTTGTACATATTCAAAGGGTTATACATCATACATATATCATAGTGTTACATTCTTGACATTATCATGGTTACAAATAAAACAAAAGACACATTTCCTTGCCAACCTCCGTCCTTTAAGCTTGGTGGCTTCCATTCCTTAGTTCATATGATCCACCTAGACATGTGAGATAATAGGAGGAAAGAGTGAGATTTTAGGAATTCCAATAGCTCTTCCCCCTTTCAAACACACAATATGGATGCAAATTCAAGTCTAAAAATGCATGCATGCCTTTCTTGGCAGTGCTAAACATATATAGACCATTTCTTTCATTCAAGAGGTCACATATAACATACACAGGCTTGCTAAGACAATGGTTTAGCTTTACTCATTCTCTTTAGGACTTTTGGACTTACCTCACCCATTTCTAAGGGACTTTTGACTAAGCCTTACTCTTTCTAAAGACTTTTGGCTTTGTCTCACCCACTCTTAGGGACTTTTGGATCATCCTCACCCTAGCTAAGGGACTCTTGACTTCACTAACCTCAAGCAAGCCAAGAACATACATAAAAGCATCTTACAAACACATAAACATAGCAACATGGTACCATGGCATGTAATTATTTGTTAAAAATATATTTCATGGCTTTAAATATACACACACATATTCAAGACAAGAAAAACACCCAAGTGTGCATGAGAGAAAGAAAAAAGAGTTATCTTATGTACAAGCACACACTTTTCTCATTGAAAATGGTTCCTTTCCCTTGGCCAAGCACTCATAAGAAGGTGGAACTTGATTCCATTGACCTAGACACATCATATGAAAGCCAATTATACTCTTGAAACAATTTCTAAAGCTACACATTCATTTTAAAAGTTAGGTTGTTCCTATGGCTCATTTATGGTTCCATAATGCACCTTGTCACACCATACTTTATTGGACTCCATATTCTTATATTCAAGGTAACTTTCATATGCAAGCAAAGAAAAACTAAGAAAAGGAAACAAATAATGCCATTTTCTTGTGTTATGTTGGGGTTAAAAATTTAAATTTTGATCCATGGACCCTGAGAACTTATTTTCCATCCATGGATCAATAGCTAAAAAGTAGAAATATTCATGTTTTGCCTCAAGTTAAAATTTCAATTTTTTGTTAGTAACTTTGGAAAATCATAACTAAATCTAGAAAAATTGGAATCAAGTAACCCATAGATTTCTAGAACGCTCTGGATGTTAAATTTACACTAAAAATAATTCCAAGCCACAAAAACCTCATCTAGACAATGTTTGACAATAGAAAAGACACAAAAGTCAGACTACCCAGTATTACTGATACAGCTTACTGAAATGAACTTTGAAAATGCACAATTAATTCCAAAATATCCAATTTATGCAAACTATACCAATTTGGAAAGCTATAAATGTAATAGAGGGGAAAAATAGTTCCAAATCAATCCAAGAACATTCAGACCTTGAAAATTGATGGAATAATGATGGAGGTTTGACTATATGCCTGGAACATAACAGAAAGTTTAAAAATTCATATCTCCCTCTTTAGACATCCAAATGAGGTGCTTCAAGTTCGTACATGTCATGGGAAGGTCTAGTTTCTCTCTATAAATTTTCATAGCAATTGGATATCATTTGCCCCATGAATGATAGAGATCTATTTTCAGACCATATGAATAATACTAGTGCCAAATTAGAAAATTTGCCAACTTTCAAAATTTGCCAAAAATTCTATAGACCTCCAAATATTATGCACTTTATCTTCCCAAAAAGCACTTAACAAAATCTAGAAGCATGCCAAATTTTAGACCAAGAAGAGCTCATTTGGATGGATTTTGCTATAACTCACCATTATGGTCATTTTTGCCTCTTATAAGGCACTAACTTGGTCCAAATAGCTTTCCTTTATGTTTAGCACCTCTTAGGCAAGTTTAAAAGCATAATTAGAATATATATGAACTGCCCAAGTTGTCCAAAATACCATGCATCTCATTTTGGCTATTCCACATCTAAGAATACACTAGCAAATACATACCATCAAGTGTCCAATTTTTCCATTCACATTGATTTTGCACCAAAAGTGGTTCATACATCATTCATACATGCTATTACATTTGCTCATTGGTCTATAACTCAAAAATAATAGGGAGAATTATAATAAAGGACTAAAAAGTGAAGATATTTATTCTTAAGGACCTGTTACCACTTATTTTAGGATAATTACCACTGAGTTTAGTAACAAACTGTTGAACTTAATGGTAATGGTCTTTAAAAATAAATTTTTTCTCTTCTTGGTCCTTAAACGTAATTTTCCCAAATAATATGTGCATGAGTATTTTAACATTCCTACACACTTTAAGATTACATACACTATACCATTGTCAAAATAATGCTATTCATGCTTTATTGCCTCTATTCCTTGGCTCTTGAGTTCCACCTAAGCTATATGATATAGGAGAAGGAATAGGGTGAGATTTATGAAATCTCAATAGTTCCTCTCCTTTTCAATCATACATAAGGATGCAAATCCAAGTCTAAAAAAATGCATGCATGGATATCATGGCTTTATAATTATTCATAGAATATTTTTAGCATTCAAGAAGTCATATAAAACATACATAGGCTTGCCAAGCAAGTGGTTTTGTCTCACCCATTCTCTTTGAGGATTTTGGACTTGCCTCACCATTTTTTGTTATAGGCTTCTAACTAAGCCTTACTCTTAGGAGACTCTTGCTTTGTCTCAACTATTCTTGAGCGATTTTGGCTCATCCTCACCATGGCTAAGGGGTTCTTGGCTTCACCACACTCAAGCAAACCAAAGCAAATACACAAAGTATCATTTGAAGGCATAACATAACATCATGGTACCATGGCATTTAAACACTTGCTAAAACATTTTTTATGGCTCAAAACATACATACACACATTCAAAGACAAGATAACATCCAGTCATGCATAAGAGAAATAAGAGAAAGCTACCTTGCATATAAGAGTACACTTTAACCTTTGAAAGTCCTTTTCCTCCTTTGGCCAAACATCCATGAAGAGGTAGAGCTTGATCCCTTTGGCTTAAGCACATGAAATAAGACCCAATTATACTCTTGAAACATTTACCAAAACCCTTCATACACTAAAACAACTTGGTTGCTCAAATGGTCCAATTATAGTTCCATAAAACACCTAATGAAGCAACGTTAGGAATTTATAATCTTGGCTCCATTCTCCCCCTCAATCTATGACACTTGACTCCATTTAGACTCCTTGGAGTCATTACACATTTATTTTAAGGAGCCTAGCTAGGTCTTGCTTCATTATGCTACAATATAGAACCTATAGCTCCATCTCATTATCTATGACTTCTAAAATTTTTTCAAGGCTTCCTCTCATACTCTCCCATCATATATGATACAAAAATAAGTTTGGAAGAAATTAAAACACTCCTTTGGTGCTTCATCTCCCCTTGGCCAAACCTATGCTCACCTTGGTACCAATGGAGGTTGTTTTGCTTTCCTTGATGGGAGATGCATGTGGGAAGCTCTTTAGGGATCCTAGGAGCTCATGCAAACACTTAATTTGGCCTAGGGACTCTTGTATCCAAATAGAATTTTAGTTATGTTCTTGAATCCCTAGTCTTTCTACCTTACATTTTCATAGTTCTTTGTTTGTTTCCTTTGTACATTCTTACTTTCCACACCTTAATTCACATAATTCATCTTTGGTTCTGTCCAAAATCACTCTCCCCTTGGCTGTCCACATGGAGGGCGAAAAGCATATAAGAAGAACAAGAAAAGGGAAGCATGGAAACTAAGAATTTAACCTTGAATTCAAGTAGTTCTTGAATGCTTTCCCCTTTGCTTAGACTCTCCTCTTCAAAGTCAAAAAGTCCCCCTCTATTTTGGGTTCAAAATAGAACCAATTCATGTGCCAAAGGTATAGGAAGAAAAAAGAGAAGAACAGAAATCAAATTGCTAAAGAGAAGAGCTTGAATTTCTACACTTTTCTTACCTTTTTCTTGAACTTTTCCCCTTCATTTTCCTCCATGCTTGGATGCCCTTTTCAACTAGTCTTCCTTTTGTTCTTAGGTAGAAACAAGGCTAATCATAGGAGGAAGAGAAGAGGGGTGTGTATTTAAAGGTGATTCTTGAACCTTCATTTTGAAAATTTCTAATTTTGTCCTTCGTCCTTGGCATTTTTGTGTCTAATTTGTTTTATCTCCTTTTTGAGAATCATCTTTTCCATCATAAATTTAGGATTTTAATCTTATAAAATTCCTTTGGAATTACCCAATTTGGAGCTAAAACCTTCCCAAATGAATCAGTCAAAGTTTGGGCTTATTGTTGTTGGAAAACACATATCGAAGGAGCTTTAACTATCCCGGGGCTTTCCATGGTATTCAAGGCATCTGAGAATCACAGAGAACTCAAATTTTTCATTTAAAAAGCCCTCCTATGAGTATTCTAAAAATTATCCTGAAATTATGAAAATGCCATTACGTTCCGTTGAATTTTCGTTAAAATTTGTTTGGCTATTCTGGCTCCTATTTCAAGGCACCTCTGGCCTTGAATCACCATTATTTGAGGTCTAGAATATTATTCTAATTTTATTGGACCTCAAATCACTCTATCCAAGGAACTTCCTTTTGTGTCCAGTGAATTTAGTACATTTACGGAGAAACTATACATTATATTTCTCATGTTTTCTCATATTTTTTAGGAGCCAGATATTACACACTTAATGAAGCAACATGCATAATTTATGATCTTGGATCCATTCTTTCCTTCTAACTATGGTTCTTGACTCCATTTAGACCTCTTGGAGTCATCACATAATCCATTTGATGAGCCTAGTTACATGTCACTTCTTTATGTCACAATATGGAACCTATGCCATCATCTCACTTCCCAGGCTTCATAAAATTTTTCTAAGGCTTCCTCTCATCCTCTCCCATCATATATGATGCAAAACTAAGATTGGAAGGATTTAAAACAACCCCTAGGCATTAATTCTGCCCTAGGCCGAGGCTATGCACTTTAAAAGGAGACCAAGGAGTTCTCTTTGTTTTCTTGATAGGGAATGCATGTGGGAAGCTTTCTAGGGCTCTCTAGAGCTCATACAAACATTCACTTTAGCCTAGGAACTCTTGTATCAAAATAGAATTTTGGTTATGTTCTTGAATCCCTCACTTTGCTATCTTAGAATTTCATGGTTGTTTGGTTATTTCCTTTGCATAATCTTATTCTCCTCACTCATTTTCCTAAGATTCACTCTTGGTTTGGTTCAAAACTCAACCCCTCTTGGTTGTCCCTAGGTTGGCCGAACCACGCACATCCAAGAACAAATAAGAAGAAGCATGGAAGCTATCATTTACCTTGGTTTCTTTAGGTTTCTTTAAGAGCTCTTCTTTTTGCTTGTGTTTCTTTCTTGAAACTCAAACTCCTCTCCTTTGGTATAAGCTCAAAATAGACCCAAACACATCAATAATTCCATAGAAAGAAAGAGGAGAAAGATGAGAAGTTTGCTAAGGAGAAGATGAAGATTTTCCTTGAATTTCCTACCTTTTTCTTGGCTTTTCTTCTTCCTTCTTCCTCTTCAGTGGTGCACCATTCTCTTAAGGTCTCCTCTCTAGTTTTAAGCAGAAGTTAAGTCAGTTAAGGGAGAAGCATAAGTGGGACGCATGATATAAGAGAGTTCAAGAATGAGAATCTCTCGTTGCAAGAGAATAGCCCCAGAAAGCCCAAGCTTCCGATTTCACCATCTCAACCTCTACTGGTAGAATAAACTAACTACTATGATTTACAATTTTACAAGTTACATTACACACAATCCCACTCAAAGTTCACATACACTGAGATTAGTGCATGGTAAGACTCTAAATGGGCAGAAGCAACACTATAATTATAGTTATATCTGCCCCGGGCCTTTCTTTGATAATCTTGAAGGAGGAGCATTGAGGTCAGATGACTGAGATTGCCTCAGTTCTTCCTGTATCCGTGATTGGAAACCCTACATTTAAGTGCTGGTAATGGTATCAGAAAAGAGAACAAAGCAAACAAGCAAGGACAAGATAATAGATGGAGATGGGGAAAAGTTTAATAGAAATGTAGAGAAAAAATATGGAAGACAATGCGAAGAGGTCAACAACCTTTGACTATTTATGTCCTAAAAAACTTGGCATTTTCGTTTTAAGTTCGTTTGAGCTCCTTTTTGAGAACCATCTTTTCTATTATAAAATTTAGGTTTTCTAACTTATAAAATGCCTTTGGAATAACTAAATTTGGAGTTAAAACCTTTTCGAATAAAGAGTTCAAAGTTTGGGTCAACTATCATTCTTAGCTTTGCTTCTTCCTTCTTCCTCTTCAATGGTGTGCCACTCTCTCAAGGTCTCCTCTCTAGTTTTAGGAAGAAGTGAAGTGAGCTAAGGGAGGAGCACAAGTGGGATTCATGATATAAGAGAGTTCAAGAAGCATTTGTTCTTAAAAAATTCCATTTATGTCTAAAAAACTTATCATTTTTGTTTTAAGTTCGTTTTAGCCCCTTTTTGAGAACTGTCTTTTTCATAGTAAAATTTAGGTTCTCTAACTTATAAAATTCCTTTGTAATAACTAAATTTGGAGCTAAAACCTTTTTAAATGAAGAGGTCAAAATTTGAGTCAATCGTCATTAGAAAACATACACCAAAGGGGTTTTAACTACCCGAGGCTTCCTATGGTTTTTAGGGCTTTTGAGAACTCCGGAGAACTCAAATTTTCCAATTAAAAAGCCATTCTATGAGTATTTCAAAAATTTCTCATATTTACAAAAATGCGACTAGACTTTCGGTAAATTTTTTAAATCACTCTAGCCCCGATTTTTGGGTAACTTAAGACTCAAATCCTTATTTTCCATTATTTCCAATTTTATCCTAAGTTTATTTGGCCTTAAATAACTCATATCAAAACACATTCATTTACGTCATTTTTACAAAATCTGGACATTACACCTGGTTTAGTAAGAGGAAGAGAGAATTGAAGGAAAGATTAGAAGCAATCGAAAGCTCCTTTGAAAATATAAAAAATAAGGTAATTCTCATGGCTTGTCTTGCTTCCTCTTGCTTGCTCTTCTCGTGTCCATTTTCAACCAACCCTAGTCCCATCAAGAAAGGAAGGAATTTAAGTCGTAGTAAGGTAGGAACAAGAGTTTTAGAGCATGAAAAACAAGAATATGTAATTAGATTTAAAAGAGAAGCTTTAGAATTCAAGTTATGTTACCTAGGGTTCTTGTTGCACCTAGTAATTTTTTAAGCTTTTTAATGATAATCTAGCTTACATAAGAGTATGTATGAGTTCTTAAGAAGTTTAGGAAGATTCATGGAGGCCAAATTCCCCAAAGAAAACAACAAAACTCCATAAGTCCTTCACCTAGGCAATGTCTGGGCCAAGAGAGCAAAGGAACACCTAAGGAGATTTTTCTTTGATCCAAGGAAAGAAATAGTCTAGATATGATTAATAAACACTAAGGGAAGTATTAGTTTGAATTTAGAAGCCATGATTTATGAGATAAAAGTTTAAGCTCCTTTTTAAGGCATAAAGAAGCAACTTGAGTTTAGGCTTCTTGAATTGAGTTTGTGATAATTCTAAGGAGTCTAAATAGAGTCATGAGACTTAGATTGAATGAGAAATTGGAGCCAAAATGATAAAGTCTAGGGGTTGCTTCATTATGCTCTTATGGAACCATAACCATGCCATAAGTTAAGATAAAACCAAAAGTCTCAAGAGAGAGTGAGGCTAAGTCAAAAGTCCTTAAAAGTAGGTGAAGCAAATCTAAAAATCTCAAAGAAATTGGGTGAGACTAAATCAAAAGTCCCTAGAACTAATGTTTAATTTTGAATGAGTTTATGTGACTTGAAAAATGATTATGTATGTTTACTAGAAGCTTTCATTGCATGCTTGCATTTTTTAACATGAAAATGTACCATGTATGTATGCTTGAAAGGGTAAAAGAGCTATTAGGATCCTTTGAATCTCACTCTTCCCCCATATTATGTCTAACCATGTCTGGGTGAGCCACATAGAGTAAGAAATGGGAGCCAAGCAACTTGGAGACAAGACCATGACAATAAAATAGGAAATTTATGTATTTTGATGTCAAAGTTTGTATGTATATGAAGTTTATGAGATGTAAACCATTGAACACAAGTAAAAGTACGTAATTATGGTGTATGAATCAATTTTGGAACCAAATGCATGAATATGTGAATTTTTGACATTCATAAGCTTTGATGTACATGTGTATATGAATAACTAGGAAGGTGATTTTAAGTTCTATGATGATTTGGACCATTTGGAATGCTTCTATATACTGTGTTTATGCTTTTGGACATGCTCAAATGGTCATAGTATGGTTAGAAGACCATTTGGCATTATTTGAACCCTTTATGATTCTATTTTTGACCACTTTGAAGCCATAAGCCAAAGTCTAACCAAATGGATGAATTTTTTAGTGAAATTTGGCAAGAATATAGGTCTCATCTAAATCTTTTCACGAAGTTAAATAACACTATTTTTGAAGCTCTAGAGAATTTATTATAATTTTTTAAAGTTGGCTAAAATATGCAAAAACTATCACTATTACTATTCATGTGGAAAGTCTAACCAAATGGATGAATTTTTGAGTGAAATTTGGCAAGAATATAGGTCTCATCTAAAGCTTTTCATGGAGTTAAAGAGCATTATTTTTAAAGCTCTAGAGAATTTATTATAATTTTTTAAAGTTGGCTAAATTATGCAAAAACTATCACTATTACTATTCATGTGGTTAGTTTGGTTTTCCGCATCATTTAGGGGCCAAATGAAGTCCAACACTCATGAAATTTTATAAGCATATATTATACATCATAAGCTTTCATAGCCATTAAAAGCACCTAATTTGGAGCTTTGTTGAGGGAGAAATGAATTTTTAAAATTTCTAGTTTGCTATAGAATGACCACTAGACCTAAAGTATTATTCCATCAGTTTTCATAAGCCAAATGTGGTTGTTTTGATCTGAAATTTTTGTGTCAGCTAGATGACATCCTGACTGTTCCAAAAAGCTATAGTTTGAATGATTTTTATTTTTCTAGAATTAAATAAAATTTTTTAAAATTTATATCAGAATATAAAATTTAATAGAAATTTGCAAAGTGTAATGTGATTTTGAGATGTATGCCTTGGACCTGAGTTTTAAGCTTCAATTTGTGATATTTCTAATTAAACAAATGTGTTAGGATGGAAATTAAGTTGGGTAAGCTCACATGGTCCAATAAGCCAAGAATGAATTAATTTAACTTTCAATGACACAAATATCCGTTGTTAAAAGTGTGAAATTCATAAAAATGAATACTTTTAGCTATTTGTGATGTAAAATAATTGCTAGCTACAAATGGTATTACACAAGTGACCCATTAAATCAGCCATATCCCCTCAAAACCCAAAAAATGAGCTGAACCTTAATACTAGTGTAACCTCTTTGTCACATTCTACAACAAAACTTTTGTTCAAACAAAGAAGGGAAATTCACACTTTGAGAGGGAGGCTAAGGTTCTTCAGCATCTTGGCTTTGATTTGCACACTTAGAAGGAGATTTAGCCAAGGTAAATTATACAAAAGTTGATTCTCTCATATTCCTCTTCATTTTAGTCTAATTAGTTTTTCATTTGATGGAGATCTACCTAACCCCTAGGCTTGAAATGTGTGTTCTTGGTGTTTCTTGCATGATTTTCAGAGTTTAAAGCTAGAGGAACTATTAAATAAGCATTTTCCCCCATTTTAATGTGCTATTATGCTGGAAATTGGCCCTTATGGCTAATTTTCATGTTGAGTTCTATCAATGTGTGAATTAGTAAAAAATTAGAGTGAACCACTATAATTTTTGGGTTAAAAGGCTTAAATTCATACAATGAGTTCATTCAAGGCCTGGGTAAGTATTTTCTAAGTAGCTCTTAATGATTGGAATTAATGGGTGTCTTATTCTAGTAGTAAATTATGACCAAGAATTGAATTTTAGTTTATTTAAGGTCCTTAGAGTGTTTGGCATTTGTTAAGAACTATTAAGGAATTTGACTATTGAGTGAGGTAATAGGGGTTTCATGTCATACCATTAAAGATTATACATATATTTCTCTTTTAACAACAAATAGTAACAGTCACACTTTCCACAATAGTATTTCTTATTACTAAAAGCCTTAAATAATTCAATTATACACAAATTAAATATTTTCATCATTCTATTCTCCAAATTCATACTAAATAAGTTTGCTATACTTAGAATATCACAAAAAGAAACATGAATTTCATGGGTTTGCCCATATGCATAATTTGACCCTTATAACACATAATAGGGACCAACTTTGAAAAATCATAACTTGAACTTTACTACTCCAATTTATGCAAACTGAGTGGCCATGGAAAGCTTATAATGAGAGCTATCTACTATAAAAATTTTATGTCAAAATGAGTTCATTTGGCCCTTCAAAAACTCAAAAAATAGAAACTGACTAAATGAACAGTGCACTGTAACTTTCTATATAAAACAACCAATTTCAAAAATTCATAAAATATTCTATAGAGTTCTAAAAATTATGGTCTTTAGCTCTGTGAAAATTTCTCGATGTCCTTTAAATGCCTACTAAATTTCACCCTAAGATTTATCCGTTTGGTCTATTAAAGGTGTATGGACATATTATGGCTCAGAAGATAGAAATTTTGGTTCAAAAGAGTTCTAAATGAGCCATATTATGCCATGTCTCCTTTTGGGCACATTTCAAATGATAAATGAATCATTTATGGTTGGCCCAACGTGTCTCGAATGCCATACAACTAAAAATCATGTCCCCACTTACCATTATACATACATATGATCAAGAACTCAAAGGGTCAAATTACACAATATTACCATCCATAAATGGTTCTTACATCATATTCTCATGCTTCTAAGTGTGTTGGAATGATCATAGATCCAAATATACAAATGCATAGTCATAGATACAAGAATATGTCTTAAAATGGACTCCATTGTCAAAGTAGCTCTTTTTAAGCATTTTGCTCATCATTCTTACTTCCTTCAGAGCCATCTAGCCATAGTTAGTGGAAATAGGGGAAAATAAGATTCAAAGAATCCCAATAGCTAATCCAACATTCAAGCATACATATATGGTTCACTCAAGTTCAAAGAATGCAAGCATGCATGTCATACAACCATATATCATTCATACTTGTGCATTAGGGATCCTATGGCTCCATTAAGAGTAATCTCATGCTCTAAGGATTGTTGATTTAGCCTTGTAATATTCGGTCCCTTCGTAAACGTGAGAAATGCGATGTTCGGTTTCTCTATAAACGTAAAAAATAAGCTAGATATAAAAGGAAGTCCTTGAAATAGAAGGATTTAGAGCCAACTAAAATTAGGATAAAATTTTGAATAATAGAAAATAAGGATTTGAGTCTTGAGTTGCCCAGAAACTAGGGTTAGAGTGATTCAAAAAAATTGCTGAAAGGCCAGTGGTATTTTTGTAAATACGGGTAACTTTTGGAAAACTTACGGGAGAGCTTTTTAAATGAAATTTTAAGCTTTCTGGGGTTCTCAGAGGCTCTGAAACGCTTCCGGTGAGCTATTTCGGCTATCGATTGACCAAAACTTTGACCAAACGATTTGGAATGATTTTAAATCCAAATTGAGTGATTGTATAGACATTTTATAAATTAGAGAACTTAAATTTTATGATGAAAAAGATGGTTCTAAAAAAGGATATAAAATAAGCTCAAATGGCATAGTCAAAGTGTAGTGGCAAGAATGGTAATTATGGAAAAAGTCAAAATTATTCCCCCCACCTTTTCTTTATGTCATCCACACCTTCTCCATTGGATTTGCTGACTTAGCTTTTGCTAAATACTAGTAGCTATGGCGTGATGAAGGGAAGGGGGAAAGAGAAAGGAAAGAAAGCTAAATAGGTAAGTATATATGCAAAATCTCATGTTATGGTAGTTAGTAATCTTACTCTACTCTTTATGCTCTTTCTAATGGTGGTTTCAACTTCATGAAAGGATGATTTTGGTGGCTGATCTCATGAGAAAAAGTGGAGGTTTGGAGCAACCAAATAGAGCAAGAGAATCACCATTTAACAAGCTTTTAAATGAGGTATGATATGCAACAGAAAAGCTTGTTTTCTTTGAATTCTAATGGCTTCCATATTAGGTCTAGAGAGAGAAACTAGAGAGGGGAAGGAATTCAAGCCAAAACAAGGTAGAGACAAGAATATTCAAGCATGAGAAATAATAATATGCAAAGAGAATAAAGAAAGAACCATGAATTTATAAGATAAAAAAGCTAGGGGTTTGTGAACATAACCAAAAATCTGATTTTATCTAAGAGTTCCCAAGCCTATGTGAATGTTTGTATGAGTTCCTAAGATCCCTAGAGAGCTTCCCACATGCACCTCCCATCCAAGAAAGCAAAGAAACTTCATGGACTCCTTAAGGAAGCCTTGCATCAGCCTAGGGCAAAAGTAATACCTATGGAGTGTTTTAGTTGCTTTCAAGCTTAGTTTTGCATCATGTATGATGGGAGAGTATGAGAGGAAGCCTTGAAAAAATTTTAGAGGCCATAGATAGTGAGATGGAGGTGTAGGCTCCATAATGTAGCATAATGAAACAACTCCTAGCTAGGCTCCTTAAAATAATTGTGTGATGACTCCAAGGAGTCTACATGGAGTCAAGAATCATAGATTAAAGGAGAGAAGGGAGCCAAGATCATGAATTTTTGTAGTTGCTTCATTAAATGCCTTATGGAAGCATAATGGAGCCATAAACTAAAGTAGCATCATGTAAAGTGTGTATAATGCCAAGGTTTGCTCCTATGAATAATTCATGTTTCTTTTGGTGTATTTAGGCTAAGACAAGTTAATGCTCCCTAAGCTTTTGGTTAGGCCAAGAAAAAGGAAGGGAAATTTAAGGAAAAAGTGTGTAAATGCAAACAAGGTAGATCACTCCTCTTTTTCTCATGCATGAATGTATGCTTGACTTGTCTTTGAATGCATGTATGTGTGTTTTAAGCCATGAAAAGTATTCTAACATGATTTCATATGCCATGGTACCATGATAATGCATTATGTTTCTAAATAATGTTTATGATGCTTGCTTTGATTTGTTTGGGTGTGGTGAAGCCAAGAACCCTTAGACATCGTGAGGATGAGCCAAGAACATTTAGAATTAGTTAAGACAAAGTAAAGAGTCTTCTAAAAGTGAGGTTGACTCCTAAGAGTAAAGTTGAGTCCAAAAACCTCTTAAAGAATGGGTGAGGCAAGTAAAAAATCTATAAGTGAATGGGTGAGGCTAATCCACTTACTTGGAAAGGCTTTGTATGTTATGCATGGCTTGCTAAAATGTTAAGAATGTCTCTTGAATGATTACATATGTCAAGATGCACATGCATGCATTTGTGAGACTTGTTTTGCATCTTTTATGTGTGATTGAAAGAGAGATAAGCTATTGGGATTTTTTGAATCTCATTCCCTTCTCTCCAATGTTCTAACATGCTAGATGGACAAAGAGAACAAGGAAATGGAAGCCAACCTCTTGAAAGATGAGAGCATGCCATCAAAGTGCATGGAATTTACTTCTTTAAGACCATTTAAGTGGCAATTATTGTAACCTACCATTGTATATGATCTATGAACTCTTGAGCATATGTAATTATGTTAGTATATTATGTATAAATGAGAGATTATGTTATATGACCATTAGAATGTAAATTGAGTATGTTATGACAAACTAGCTTCTTGAATGGCTTTGTGCAATTGTGTACAAATGGAGGTGGAATGGTCAAATTGAGATGCGTGAGATTTGGGACCACTTGGGTAGTTCATACAAGTCATAATCATGCTTTTAAACTTGCCCAAGAGGTGCCAAACACCAAGAGAAATCATTTGAACACTTTGGTATCCTATATGGAGTCAAAATTGACCATATTGGAAACATATACTACTTTTTATCCAAATGAACTCTTCTTGATCTGATATTTGGCATGCAATTAGAGCTTGTTGAGATCTTTTTAGAAAACTAAAGTGCAGAATTTTCGGAGTTCTATGGAATATTTGATGAATTTCCAAAGTTGGAAAAAATTCAGAAATTGGTCAGGTTACTATTCACACTAATCCGAAAATGAAATCTGTCATTGAGGGGCCAAATGATGTCCAATTACCACAAAATTTTGTAGGAAGAAATTAGACATTCTCAGCGACTTGCACCAACTAGAAGCACCCCATTTAGTGTATAGAGAGGGAGATATGAGTTTTTAAAGATTCTGCCTAGTATCAGGCACCCAAATTGACCTCAGGTACTGTTTGATTAGGTTTCAAGGTTTGAGTGTGAATGAGATGGTTTGGAGTCATTTTTTCCTTCTATCTAACATCTGTATCTTTCCAAATTGGTATCATTTGCATAGATTTTATTTTTGTGAAATTAATTAGACATTTTTGAAGTTTATAGCAGAAACTTATGACAGTACTAGTAGCCAGCCAAACCTTTGCATATTTTTGAATGTCAAATGTCTTCTGTGTTGTGTTTCATGGCCTGGAAATATTTTTACCATAAATTAGACATTGTAGCTTTCCAGAATGTAAAGAATGCATGAGTTTGAGTTTTCTAAAATTAGTTATGATTTTTCAAAGTTTGTGATAGAAAAGGGAGAATTCTGGCCGAAAATGCAACTATGTATTCTATGCTTCCCTTTGCGTTCCACGAGTTGTAGGCCACTTTTGGTAATAAAAAAGAGTTGTATCTATGTAATTAAATATGAGAATGTGATACATGAGCTCACATGGTCCACGGGACACCGAATGAAAAATTTATATGCGACACAACACTAAAATAATCACTTTTTATATTCTAATTTCTTGTATTCTTATGAATTCCATAACATGAGACTTGGAAATAGCATGAGGTAAAGCTAGAAAATTATGGTGTTACAAGCCTTATCTAGCAATTAGGGATTTTTGGTTTAGCCCCACTCTCTTTTAAGAACTTTTGACTTAGCCTCACTTATAATTGAGACTTTTGGCTTAGTCTCACCCACATTTAGGGACTTTTGGCTTCACCTTATCCATTTCAAGAGACTTTTGGCACAACCTCACCTATTTAAGAGTCAAACCAATTTTAACTACAATCAAATGCCATGCAATTGTATATAATCATCATTTAATTAATTTTACACATAATTTGCATACAATACATATAAGCAATCCAAGATACTAAAGTAACTAAGCACTTATTGATTTATCTAATATGCTATTGGTATTTCTCTATTTTATGTTAATTATATGGCACATATTGATGGAATTGCTCTTGATTACTGGGATTTGCATCTCACCCCTGTTCATAGGTTAACAATTTTAAGTGAAGGTTCTCTGGCTAAAAAAAAAAAAGAGAAGCAAGTAGATGACCACCCTTAGTCTAAGGCCTTGTGTGAGATTCTTACACTTAGACATTTTAATTAGTGTAGATGCTACTTTTGTAACTTATTTTGTATAACATCATAATGCATTCATACTACCAAGTATAAGTATTTTAATGTTTTTTAACTTGAGATTGAACCTTAAAGAGGCTAGACTTTAATTTATAATGAATATGATGTAATTGCATTTTTTTTGGTAAATATGAACTATATGAAATGTATGAAAAATTACTTATCAATTAAATGTTATGATTATGATATTAATGTTATTCCTAGCCTTGGTTCTGTCATATGATTTTTACTATTATATATGCTTTGTGTGGGATTTGGGATGTGCCATAGCCATAATTTGCATCTAAGGTCCTTTTAGAGTTTTAAGGGTAGGAACATGTTTAATTGGTCTATTGAAACTTGCTCAAAGTAGTATGAAGTCAATAGATAGAGAAATGCACAATTTAGGTTTTCACTTAAGGCTTCATATGCCATTTTGTTGTCATAATAGGTGTTGTGCTCATATAAAGCAAGATTAAATTGATCTAATATTTAAATGATGTGAGTTCATAAACTAAGGTTTATGGGAGGTTAAATGCCCTAAAAGCCGTGCACTTTAGCCGTAGAAAAGTCCTATAATTTAATTGGAGGTAGTGGCGTTTGGTTAGGATGCATATTTAAGAGTTTAGGATTAGTGGGTAGTCAAGTCATGACTAAATATCCTTTGAGTCATAACTAAAGTGAGTACAATGTTTTTAGTCATGGCGCAACATAGGAATTTAGGGGAGATGTGCTCCAAAGAGCAATCTTGCAACAGTGACATAGAAGCTTACTGCAGCGAGACTTAAGTGGATGTCTTGGAGTGCTAGTAGAGAGAAATCTTGCTATGGTGCGATCATCTGAGGTCACAATGAGAATTGTGAAGGAGTGAACAGTGGGTTCCTAAGAGGTATCTTGCTATGACATAAGTAGACTTGGTTGCAATAAGACATTGGTGTATAGGTTAGTTTTAGGACTCGAAGGTCAGCATGTTGCAGCATAGGTGAACTAAAGCCAAGAATCATGTAAGGTGTGGATTTTTCCCTAAACTTGAGTTTAGCTATACTGTGAGTTTTTTGAGCCATGGCACAAATATGAAATGTTGGTTTTTAAGGTTCCAAATGCTAAATGGTTCATTGCCTAACCATCCTAAGCCACAACCTAAGTCCTATGAGCTCCAATTTAGTCATAAGGATGTGGTTTCCAATATGTTAGTAAGGAAAAGTGACCAATAGCCTTACATATACAAGTTTTTATGCTACTTGGCTACATTTTGAATGGGATGAAGTGTTGATGAAATATTATTTTCTTATGAATATAAATCCTCTTGTATACCTTGATGGTGATTATTGATGATCAAAAGGTTCAAATTTCCTTGTATTTTTCACCTATTGCTACTCATCATCCCAAATAACTCTTAATTACACATGATTAAAAATACAATTGTGTATAATTAGCCTGATTAAGAGTTAAGACTATTATATTTGGTATTAAAGTAATAGTTCAAGAAAACTATGCTAGATATTGAATTTTATGGTTAGAAAACTTGGCAACTATGATGCATGCATGCTTTGGATAAGAGTAATTTTTTCTAATAGTGTTATTTATTCTTGTACATAAATGTAATGGATGAGGTTGTATTTGGACTTGCCCTTATGGTTGTACCTTAATAAGTAGCCTCTGGTTATTCTTATGGAATTGTAGGGTACAATGGCTACACATTGTGAAATTGCTAAAATGTCAAGGGAACTATAAGAGTTCATAATTGCAATTGGTAACCATATGAGAGAGTAAGCTAAAGCCCATAAGGCTACTATGAGGTCTATGACTAACTAGCTTCAGAAGCAACTTGAGTCCCATACAGCTACTGCTCAAGTGCTACAACAACTACACGAGTCAATGAATAAGTAAAATTAAAAGGTGTATGTAGAAAATTAGCTTAGTGTAGGAAAACCTAAGTATGAGGTGCCATAGGGGTGGAGATGATATCCTATTGTGTTAGCTAAGTTTAAAAATGTTAATCCTCTGGCATTCTATAAGGAGTTAAATATTAGTAAAGCTGAGAGATGGTTGATGTAATTGGAGAAAATCTTTCAAGTTATGATGTGCACCGTGAACAAAAGGCTAGATTGGCCAGTTGTAAGTAGGAAGGTGAAGCGGAGCACTAGTGGTGTAGTGCATCTAGATTGTTATGTTTGATATTTTGATATTATTATGTTTTATATTCCTTATATTTAGTTTTAATAATAATTCAATGTGGCCAATTTGATGATTTTGAATTTATTTTATATTAAGTGGGCTAAATTTAGATTAATGAATTTTAATCGCATTTTTATTATATTTTTCCAATGGAGGCCTAATTATTTTTATTTGTGTTTTGCAAGATAGATGAGCCATAAAAGGGATTTGGATATTTTCTTATTGGGCCAAAGATGCAGGCTTTGTTACTTCAAGATTAATATTGGATTTCTTTTAATGCAAAAAAATTATGGACCATTGGATACACTCAACACATCTTAGCCCTTAGATCTTTCTTACGGAAGAAGGAAATGTCATCTATATAAGGAGGAGAAGATGTCATTTGAGAACACACACTCCATCTTCTTTATTTCTCATTCTTGTTTTTGTCTTTTCATGGCTTTCTAATTTTCTTGGTGATCAATCTAGAGTCTGAACCTGATAGCGAACTTGAGTCCATGATTATATAGAACTCTAGTTTAGATTTAAATTTTAGAAATATTTCATTTTTGTTCTCTTTGTTTCTATGTAATTTATATCATTCTAGGTATATGATTTTTGTTACATGAATTCTGATTTGTTTAATCTATTTGAGAATGCAATTTGATTCAATCGGTTAATTAATCAAATAAATTCATTTTGAACCACGTTAGGAGTCTATGTGTCTCTGGTCAAATGTGAAACAGTTTGGCTTTATGTTGTTGATAGAAGTACAGCTGCGTTCTAATTAGCAATACGAACCAATTAAATTCTTGAACAGTAGTTTCGGAACATTAATAAAATAGTCAAAAGATAAAAATCAAACCAGTGGTATTTTTAAGTGACAAGGATAGGGAAAATATTAAGGAAGAATTCTGGATTGGTTATACATCATTCTAATTGAGTTTCATTTCATTTTGTTAATTGATTTGCTATTCGTTTTAATTAGTGTAATTTTATATTTAAACCCCCAATCATCACAATTTTATATTTTCACTTTCTAAACTAATTCATTTGATTAATAGCTTTGTGGGAAATGACTTGGTGGGCATTATACTGCAAACCAGCAAAAATTCACTAACTTGCCCAGTTTAATAACTACGAGTGACCAGTATTTTCTTTACAAACATCACAAGGGATAGCTTTGACTTGGGAGAGTTTCCAAATGACCTTTGAGAGCAAATATTTTCCATTACTAATGATGGCTGATAGGGAGGCTGAATTTAATTTCCTTAAGTAACGTGGGATGATGGTAGATGAATATGTTGCAAAGTTTATTTAATTATCTCATTTCCTTTCATATATGAAATGGTTTAATAATGAGCTATGGAATGTTGACAAATTTGAGAGGGGTCTTAAACCAAAATTGAAGTATAAGATCATGCACATTCAAATTCATAACTTTGATGAGCAGGTTGAAAAGTGTAGGGTGTTAGAGAGGGTCCTAGGGGATATGGAAGCTAAGAAGAAGAAGGCACTTAAGGGCAAGCATGACCAAGGTATAAAGCCCTTTAGGGACAATTGTAACAAATGTAACTTCCATAAAATGATAAAATGAGTCATATAAAAGCAAGTCCTCTGAAATGAGCTAGATAATATTCCAAAAAATTTAGGTAGAATCCTAGGCTCCTAAAAATAATAATTCTAGGCTCAAACCGAAAGAAAAAGTGGAGCTAGGATGGTGAAACAAATTGTGACAAAAACTAATGAAACGTAATGGCATTTTCATAAATAAGTGTAACTTTTAGAAAAACACATAGGAGGGCTTTTTAAATGAAAATTTTGAGTTGCCTAAGGTTCTCAAAGGCCTTGAAAACTATGGGAAGCACCAAGACTAGTAAAGTCCCTCTGATATATGTTTTCCAACAACGATGAGCCCGAACTTTGATGGATTTGTTCGGAAAAGTTTTAACTTCGATTTGAATGATTCCAAATAAATTTAATTAAATTAGAAATCTAAATTTTATAATAGAAAAGACAGTTTTAAAAAAGGAGTTAAAACAAAGCCACAATGAAATTACGATTACAGAAAGATGAAATTGGAATTTTTGAAAAAGTGAGTTTCTTGAAGCTTCCACACACTTCTCCCCTTTTTCTCCTCTCATATAGCATGACTTTCTTTTACCCAAAATATAGAAAAAGGACAGATTTCTTAGGCACACAAGAAGAGGAGAGAAAGGAAGGAAGAAACTAAGGAAAAGGTAAGGAATTTCATGCTTCTTCTTCTTCCAATCTTGCTTCTCTCCTTCCATGCTTTCTTTCTACGGTTTTCTTAAGATGATTAGTTCTATTTTTGGTCCAGAACTTAGAAGGATAGTTCAAAAATTTTGAGAAGAGGCAAACTAAGAAGAAGAAGAAGCCTTGAAAGCACACTTAAAACCAAGGTAATTGCTTGTTGTTGTTGCTTCTTCTCCTTACTCCATGGATGTGTGTATATCGGCCAAGAATAGAACTAAGAGAGGAGAGAATTTTCTGTCTAAAAACAAGAGGAGAACTAGGGTTTTAGACCATGAGAAAGAGGAATATGGCAAGAAATTGCAAGAAAAATCAAAGGAAACTAAGATAGGAAAGTGTAGGCTTCTTTAGGGTTTTGTGAAATCTAATTTTTTGTTAGTGTTTCCTTGGCCATCCAAGTATTCCCTTAAGCTTCTAAGACTCCTAGAAGCCTCTCCAAGTGGCTCTCCCACCAAGGAAAAATCAAGAACCCTATTCTTGTCCATAGGTTTGGCCAAGCTTGGTTCATTGGGTTAGGGAGTGTTTTTGTGACAACCCTGTCTTCTAATCATTGTAGTTATAGCTAAATACAAGGTTTATTAATTAATGATCAAGGTTTTAGGTCATTATATTTTACCGCATTACGAAAATGTGAGGAAATTTGAACCTTGATGTTAGGGTCATCACCATGCCACCTTAACAAAATAAAATGTGCATAAAAGAAATCTTACTACCATAGTAGGCTCATGATTCAACCATCCATTAGTTTCAACACTCAATAACCTCCTGGCTTGTAATCTTATATCATTCTCCTAATTTCACAAATCTCGCCGCGGCGAAAATGCTTCCTGGAACTTCTACTCGACTCCCAAAATTCTCGCCTCGGCGTAATATATTTGCGCCGCAGTGAGTTTTGCCTCTGTCCAACACAAATTTTAATTTTTTGACTCGCGCCGTGCCATAAAACACTACGCCGTGGCGGGTTTTGGTTTTGTTACCCCCTTGGGTGAATTTTTCGCTTCGCGCCGTGGCTAGGTTCGTTGCGCCGCAGTGCCTTTCGACTCTATCTCCCCTTTGGCCGCGGCGAAGCCTTTTTGGCCGCGACGCGATTCCCTTCTGTGACCATATTACCCGAATTTCGCCCTCTACACTCCAATTCTCACCTTAGCAACACTCTAGGTCCATCTACCCTTGTTTTAAGTGATCCTAATGGTGTTTATCTACCCTATTTACCCATCAATCCATCCATTACCATTATGTAACTCAAATGTCACTTCCTACTTGTTCCACTAACTCATACTAACAAATTCATAATTAAATGGCAGCAAGAACATATGCATTAGCAACAATTTACATCCTATGCACATCCCATAGATATTCCATTCAACAATAGCTTACCTCTAAGACATCATATGTCTACAATTCCCATAAGGTGATCCATATCGCAATTTCAGCAGAACTACATACATATATATATATAATGCTATAAGTTCATACATTGATATTCCACTATGATGTGCTCTAAATCCTTAACGGTTACATTTCAATCAAGCAAAATATAAACGCCTACACTTGGCAACATGATTACATGATGATGTTGTGTAAACTAATAACAAAAATTTACATCTATCCTACTCTACTCAGACCAAGTATAGCTCCCCACACCCGATCTCAGCTCATGAATGTTCATCCACTTGCTTACCCTTATCCTTACCCGAGGAACTTTCACCTGAAATGTTAATCCCATGAAACGGGGTGAGATATAAATCTCAGTAACCAAGGCAATTCCATCATATACTCCATATTAATTCACATACATGCATAATTTCATATAAACACCAGCAGTAGACCATTCACATCAGTAAATGAAATAATTAGGCTATCATGATTATTATCCCATACTAGCAATCACATTATCGCATGTTAAAGGCCATTAACACAGGAGAGGCCCGTCCACGGCACCTACTCCTCATTGAGCACAACCGGGGCTTAGTGCATCTGGGGTTTGATCATAACCCGGTGCTCGATCGAAGCACATGCACGGGTGGCAGCCGCACCACAGCTCCACCATAGACTCACAAGGTCCAATCACAATTCAACAGATAGCCAACCATTTCATTCAACATTTCAAATCATTCATGTATAGCAAAATATGAAATTAACACAGATATATGCATGGAATTAATGTAAACCCAGTTACCTCACTTGTAGACACTTGCAATAATCACCAATGGTGCAGAAATCCCCCTATAACCATAACATCATATAATTACTACTCTAATTCATCATTAATAATCATAATCAGTACCCAAGGAATTTAAAATGCCAATGACTACCCAAGAATCATTTACCCAGCCACAACAAGTCCCAATTTCGGATTTAAGTTTCCTCCACCAAAAAACTCAATATTCCACCCAAAATCCTAAGCAAATTCGTACATAATTAATACCCATTTTATAAATTAGCTTTGGGGGTCTCAAATTAACAATTAAAGCATCAAAATGGATGGTTTAAACTCACCCAAGGTCAGCCCTAATCCCAACATACGAATTTCATCAAGAAAACCCCCAAACACTTACATTTCAGATTTTGGGTAGGATGAAAATGCTCCAAATGAAAAACTAATCAGGCCAAATTAAAGAGAAAGATAAGGGGATTAAGTTGTATAACTATTACCTTGGCTGAATCTTGCTCTAAGTATGAGAAAATGCAGAATTTTGGTCCCAAACCCTAGCCTCCTTCTCCACCTCCGATTTTGCCTCTTGAATCTTATGTTTCAGCAAGTGAGAAAGTGGCTGGGGTATTAGGGTTTGAGTTGGGTTTGAGTTGGGTCAAGTATGGGTCATGGGCTGCTCCAAGATCCATCTCCACTTGGGCTTCAGATTTTAGCTTATTGGGCCAGTTTTTAGAGTGTTAGGCTGCAGAATTTTACTGGGCCAATTTTATGCATTTGGGTTGCTGAAGTTTAATTGAGTTTGGGCCAAGTTTGAGAAGCTCAAGAATGTGGGTCTGCACAAGGATTATTGGGCAACTTAGAAGAGTCTATACAAGATAAATCTTGGGCCTCCATCCCACTAAATTATGTTAGGTCTGCACATAATCCATTGGGCCCCCATTAACCTCTTCTCATGATCTATTAATTTAGGCATAGATAGAATTTCTATCCCAATTAAATCTCAAACCCATATTAATAATTTATCTCTCTAAAGTCTCCATTCACTTGACTTGCCCAATGAGCCCATATTAATTACTCTTAATTAATTCTAATCCATGATTAACACCTTAATTAATTATGGGGTGTTACAGTTTTAATTTGTTTTAGCCTTAGTTTAAGATTTTATATGATGTTAGAAGATGAGATAACCCATTGGAAAAAATTTAGGAGCCATGGATTGAGAGATGGGATAATGGTGTACATAATGGTGCTTTGTGAAGCAACTTGATTCTAAGCTTGTGCAAATGATTGTGTGAGGGCTCCAAAGACTTTGAATAAGGCCAAGAGGCCTATAAATGTAAAGAGATGGGAGCCTAGAGCTTGAATTGTGAAGGTTGCTTTAATAGGCCATTTATGGAGCCATTAGGCCATTTATGGGATCAAGTGTATGTTTAAGAATAAATTTGGTATCTTGGCTTGCTTCAAGTGTGTAATTGTGTGCTATTTATGGCGTTTAGGCCAAGAGAACATCTAACCACCTAGGTGCACTTGTGAGGCCAAAAAGAGGGAAGGATAAGACAAAGGAAGTTTGCATAAATCCAAGGTAGCTCTCCACCTCATTCTCCTTGCATTCTTGTGCATGTGTATGTCTTTGTGTTCATGTATGTGTTTATGTGACTTGAGAACATGCCGCTTGATGTCTTGAGATTACATTGGTACCAATATGTTTTCTTAAATGACTTTAATTGTGAAATTGGCTCCTAAGGGTGAGGTGATGCCAAAAGTCCCTTAATATGGGTGAAGAGGTGCCAAAAGTCTCTTGAATGAGTGAGGCCAAGTCAAAAGTCCCTAGGCCAAGGGTGAGGCAAATTCAAAAGTCCTAGAATTGGGGTGAGGAAAAACTAAAAGTCCTTAGAGTATGTTCTTGAATTGTGAATGAGTTGGTGGCATAAAAGTATGTATTTATGCATGCTCATGTTAAGACATGTTCTAAAAGTGTGCCTTTGATGTATATATGCCTTGAATGTGTGCGTGAATGGGTGTGTGAGCTATTAAGATTCTAGGAATCTCACTGCCCTTCCCTCCATTATCTTGAAATTCTTAAGTGATGTTCAAGAAGCAAGGAATGCAAGTCAAAGGTCTTGAGAAGCTATGCATTTAGAATTATATAGTTTTTCTTGTACCTAGATACCAAAGTGGATATGCATATGATATTTTTTAGTTATAAACTATTGAACAAATGTAATATTATCTATGAATGATGTATGAACATTGTATGGTGCCAAGACAATAGAAATGTGAAATTTGGACCTTTGTGTGCATACTTGGATACATGTATTCTTGAGTGTGGGATAGCCAAAATAAGATGCATGAGGTTTAGGACCGCTTGAACAATTCCTACAAGTCATATTCATGCTTTTAAACTTGCCCAAGAGGTGCCCAATCCAAAAGAAAGCCATTTGGACCAAAGTGATGCTTTATGAGAGGCAAAATTGACCATATTGTGAGGCTATGTCACTTTCTATCCACATGAGCTCTCCTTGATCTGAAATTTGGCATGAATCTAGGTCTTGTTAAGAGCTTTTGGAATGCTAAAGTGGGTATTATTTGGAGGTCCACAGAAATGTTGGCGAATTTTTGAATTTGGCAAATTTTCTAGTTTTTGGTCAATGTACTATTCATTAGGTCTAAATTTTGATCTATGTCAATCATGGGGCAAATAATGTCCAATTGTCACAAAATTTTATAAGTAGAAACTAGACCTTCCCAATGACTTGTTTCAAGTAGAAGAACCTAATTTGGATGTCTAGAGAGGGAGATATGAATTTTTGAAGTTACTATTCTATTCCAGGTGCACCCTCAGACTCATGTTACTGTTTGATTGATTTTACAGGTCTGAATGCTCTTGGAATGGTCTAAAATTTTTTTCCTCTAGCTAACATCTATAACTTTCCAAATTGGTATAGATTGCATGGATTATATTTTTTTGGAATTAATTATGAATTTCCAAAATATATATCATTAAGTTGCATCAGATTTCTAGACAACTCAACCTTCCTACTTTTTCTGTAGTCAAATGTGGTCCAGATGAGATTTTCATGGCTGGAACTTATTTTTATATAAATTTGACATCTAGAGATTTTTAGAAAACTATGATTTGTATGGTTTTGATTTTTCTACATTTAGTTATAATTTTTCAAAATTGCCCCTAAAATCTGTCATTTTACAGCAGTGAAGAATGAAAGGAATTTCGGGGTTTTTGACTTGAAATTTGTGGATTGCCTAATAATTTGAGTTGATTGTTATTTGTTTCAATGGTAAATGACTAGAGAATGCTATTAAATAATCCACAGGGCCTACATAATGCGAATTGAAAAATTTTACCCTGACGTAACAGGATAAAGTGCATGAAAATATGACTTTTTCTTAATAATTCCCTATGAACAAGCACTTAATTATCTTGAATGGAAAGATATAATGAGAGGAAATATAAGGTATGACAATAGTAGTAAGAAGGGGACTATAGTGGTAGTGGCTCCTAGGGTAGGAAGCCATCTCTAAGACATCCTCCATAAAAGAAAAATGTAAGACCTCTTAAAAGTTGGTAAGTACCTCGTTAGCATACAATAAGTATGGAAAGATCTATGGAAATGGTCCTTGCCTTGTGTGTTATAATTGTGGGAAACTGAGGCACTATGCACATAATTGCACAATGTCATAGGAGTCAGCCTTATATGTTAAACCACCTGCATAAGGACAGATGTTTGCACTTATGTAGCAAGAAGCTATTAGATCCCCTAGTCTAATCTGAGGTACTCTTTTTGTCCATAATCATATTGTAGATGCATTGTTTAACTCATATGTAACCAATTCATTCATCTCATATGACTAGGTCAAGTGTCTATGTCTTAAAATTAGCTTATTGCCATTTGAATTTTCTGTGACCACCCCTACTGGAAATTCTATGGTTACATTTAATGTGTTTTTAAATTGTGTTATACAATTAGATAGCTATTATACCACCTTTGACCTAATTTGTATCATTTTGCATGATTTTGATGTGATCATTGATATAGACTAGTTGTTAGCCAATAATGTGATACTTAATTATAACTGCAAAACTATTTCCTTGCCTACTATTATTACTGAATCTTATCCATTGATTGAGCTTGCTTGTGTGTCTACTGCCTAAGCCAGAAGGTACTTAGACATGGTTGCCAATGGTTCCTTGTATTCTTTTCTTTGTGTAATACCTTACTCTCTCTAGCATTTCCATTCCATTTCAAGGCTAAAGTTCACACACTTACAAGAAAATAATAGATTTAATCACATTAAATGTGCATTACGTAAGGCCCAAAAATTTCTTTGTATGGTTTATGGGCCATATGAACTCATCCATGTCATTTACTATACATAACAAATTTACAAAAGTCATAAACACCACATTTGGTCTCCTAAAATTTGAGTTTGGAACCATATCATACAAGAATCAAAATTTTACCTTAGGTTCCATGTTCCAATTTTCTGACATCAATTTTGGAAAATCATAATTAATTCTAGAAAAATTGAAATTAGGCAAATGATAGCTTTTTGGAAAGCTCTAAATGTCAAGCACAAGTTAAAAATCATTCCAGACCATAAAACATCAACTGGACCATGATTGACAATAGAATAATACCAAAGGTCCAGCTGCCTAGGTTCACTATCACAAGATACTAATATAAACTTCAAAAATTCATAACTAATTTTAGACAAATCATAATCCACAAATCATACAATTTTGGAAAGTTGTGAGTGTATACTAAGGACTAAAAATAATTCCAGACTAATGCCATGGCCTTTAACTCATGGAAATCAATGGAACAGTAATTTCAAAAATTCATTTCTCCCTCTACAAAACACCAAATGAGGTGATCTCCGTGGCTATGAAAAGCTTATAGTGTTTAGTTTATGCTTATAAAATTTCATGAGTATTGGACTTCATTTGGCGCATTTGTGACATAGAGACAAAATCTGATCATATAAACAGTACATGTTATCATTTTGCATAATTTGGCCAACTTTGAAAAATCATAATAAGTTCTATAAAGCTCCAAATTGGGTAATCTTTAGCTTTGTGAAAAGCCCTTGATGAACCCTAGTTGCTAGCCATTTTATGCAAAAAATCACCAATTTAGCTAGAATTTGGTTCAGCTTATGATTTGGTTAATTTTAATGATCAAAGTGGGTTCATAAGGCACCATTTAACCTTCCTCTTGTTACATAGCCACTTGAGCACATCCCATAGCACAAATACAGCCAAAGGAAGCCTCTCAAATGGTTCAAATCATCATGGAGCTCAATTTCACCTTGCCACTTGCAATTATATGCATGTATACACTAGCACATAGGTGGCAAAATTTCACATAAATATACATTTAGTTCTAAATTCTATTCATACATGATATCCACATACTTTTATACATGTTCCATAGTTTACAAGCCATAAACTACTCATACATACATACTTTGACATTACTGATGAAGACTATTTTTCTATATTTTATTCTCCTGAGCTTAGGTATTTTAATGATGGAATATGGCTTTAGAGGTTTAATTAATTGGAATTTGATTTTAGTAGCCATTCTTTGTACTTTAGAAAATAATTTACAAAATTTTGGATTTTTAATGCATAAATTTCTATAGATAATTTTGTATTTTTCCTACTTAATTTTCCTTTCCATTCTTGGTGTGCAAATCATTGGGCTTTCTTAGTTTTATACATGGGCTGGACTTCCACATGTGGCTCCATTTGTAGCAAACACACACTCATATATGGAGAAGAGAAATGAATGAAAAGAAGCTATATAAAGATGCACATGAGCATGAGGCAGTCTTGAGTTAGGGCAGAACGTGATTCAGAAAGCATCCATTCTCATTTACCACTCTCTCCATTTAGCACAAAGCATGCACCAGTTCTATAGGGCAAAGGATTCATGTATGCAAGGCTGGTCAACGTGATTTACTAATGAAGCTACATGAAAGAAAGCTAGGGGAGAATGTGATTACAAGATGAAGGAGCTGAGGTGGAAGGTGTGTAAATGCCATGGGTCTAGTAGGCAGAACATGCAAGATGATGTGGGCTAAAGGAAGCATGGGCATGTGGTTTAATAAAAGGTAAGGCTAAAGCTTCTAATCCAGGAGAAGCGCTGCTGCTCATACATGTAGCCACATCCACCACACTTCATACGTAACATAGCGCCATACACAAGAAGCTTAAATGGACACACAGCTTAATCTTACGTTGATTCAAGTGGGCTTTTCTCTTTTTAACACATGTGCAAGGTTCCACTAGAAACACACACATCCAGTTCACTCTAAGGCACGTTGAAGGGAGACATATGATTTAGAATGGATCCATTTATATGTATACATGGTAGCTGCAAGAGGAAACATCATTCACCCACGTAACACGTCCAGCAATACACTCTCCATTCACTCAAGTTAATTCATGGGTTGCACTCATATACATGTCAGGTGTGTGAAGCAAGAGTTAGAAGCTGGCTGAAGAAAAACACGAAGAAGAGGCTGGGAACTAGTTGAATATTAATGCAAATAGAGCGACAGGAAAGAGGAGCTAGTTGTGAGCTCTATAGACATGAAAAAGGGAGTAGCCATATAGAGCTAATGTGAAGAGTGTAAGGCTGTAGAAAATGTGAAGGAAAGAGAGAAGAACCTACAGGAAGAAGAGGAAGAGGAGAATGATAAGGAAGCTTAAACATAGTAGCTGGCAGAATGAGGAAAAGACAACACATAAGGCAGCAACTATAAGACTCGAGATCTAAGTGCATGTGAACAGTATAACGAGTGAATGAAGCAATAAATGAGCAAGGAGCTAATGTGGGGCAACAGCAAAAATAGGGGGAAGCTACGTGGAAAAGCTGCTAAAATAGAAAAGAAGCTTATTAGAAGAGAACATGAGAAGAAGCATGAGCTGGAGCTTAAAGAGGAATTCATGTGACACTTAAAAGAAAAGCACATGCATGGGGTTGACGTGGAGAAGGAAACACGTGGTATCAGCTAAATAAAAGAAGCACATAAAAGAAGTAAATAGGTTGATCAATTCATTCATTAAAGAATAGATGGACACACTTAGGCAAGGCAACATGCAGAAAATAGAACCCATGTTCCAATTATCCACTCTATAATCCAAACCATGTGAGGCATAAAAAAAGAAGCTGTGGGCTGAGCTTGAGAAGAGCACATGAGGAGTAAATAAACAAATTAACTGAATATCCCATGAAAGGCACATGAAATGATTAATGAAGTATGTGAAAAGGTCTAGAGGTTAGAGGTAGAGGAGGATTCACGTTATATCATCATTCCATCGAATCCAGATGAACATTCAACCATCGTCACTCCATCGAGGCTTCATTCACTCCACACGCCGTAGCCATTTTCCCACTCCATCATCCTTTCATCTCCATCCAATGAAGCTTTAATTCTTTATTTGTGATTAGCTTAGAGGAAGGCTCTTAGAGAAGCTTGAATCCATAGATTATAATAAGAATTTTGGCTAAGATTTTCTTAATTTCCTATACTTTTTCTTTTTCTTGTACATGTTTGGTTGAGATGTATTTGATTGATATTGGTGTAATTGTAATTAGTGGCTGGTTAGACACTAATTAGGAAACCTTTTTATTGATTAATTGATTAGATTAAATACTAAATTTTTCATTTCTCCTCTAATTTCCCTGTATGCCATCAAGATGTTCAATGAAATGCATGAGTGAAATTATGTGCTTGATTGTTTAATTTAAGAATTCCTTGGAGTTTAATTAGTTAATTAAATATCTTAAGGTAATAATTTAGAGGCTAATTAATTAATCAAATTTAGTGTTCATTGATCCTAATGACAAGAATTAACAATTTGATGTGGGATTGAGGTTTCAATTCAACATTAGATTGTTAATCTCTTGATTCTTGTGTGGTAACTCAAGATACATTGTTATGAACACAACTGGGGACTGTTAGACCAAAATTAATCACAATTGAATTAGGATAAGGATAGTAGATACCAAGGGACAAATCCAAAGCTAGTCACAAGTCTATCATTTACCCATTAGTTCATATAATTAAGTAGCAATTAGGAACTTTGTTTTCAATTTCATTCTAGTTAGTTTAAATAAACCAAAACCCCTTTTTTAGTTAGGTAATTTGTAGAGTTATTTTATACTTGGAAAACCCAATTAAACATTGAATTCCATTTCTTAAAGAGATGATCTAGGTTGCACCACTAGCTATATATTTTTTAACCTAGTTTTATTTTGAGGGTTGCGTGACACGACCCATAAATTACATTACATTAAAAGCTTTTTTATTATCAAAGTGTGGCAACTCATGCTTCTTGGACTCCATTCTTGCTTCCTTGAACTTCACCTAAGCATGGTTAGATGGAAAATGGGAAAGAGTAAGATTCAAAGAATCTTAATAGCTCTTAATCCTTTCAAGTATATATAATGGATACATATACAAGTTAAAGAATGCCTGCATGACATTCAAGCAACTAGTAAGAATACATAAATTATTTTCCTTGGCACATCAACTCATACATCATAAATATAAGCTCTCAAGGGAATTGATTTAGCCTCACCCATCTTTCTTGGGATTTTTGAATTTGCCTCACCCACTTTCAAGGGACATTTCACTAAGCCACACTCTTCTTGAGACTTTTAGCTTTTTCTTACCCATTTCTAGGGACTTTTGGCTCATCCTTACCTTTGCTAAGGGACTTTTGGCATCACCAAACCCATGTAAGTCATAATGTAATCATAAACATATTTTAAAAAGTATAATGGTACCATAACATGTAAGCATTAGCTAGAAACATTTATCATGGCTCAAACATACACACAAGCACTCAAAGACAAGAAAACATCCAAGTTATGCATGAGAGAAAGGTTAAAGAGCTACTTTGAAGTAAGAACATAACATTTTCCTCTTGAAATTCTTCCTCCCCGTTCTTGGCCAAACCTTGCTATTAGGTGGCCCTTGGTTCTCTTGGCCTAAACACAGCAAAAGAGACATGCAACACTCATGAGAACAAGTTCTAACCTTATTTACTTACTATAGAGGTTTACTTTCTCACATGACTTCATTATGGTTCCATACAAGACCTAATGAAGCAACTATAGAAATTCATGATCTTGGCTCCCATTTCTCATTCATTCTAGGTCTCTTGACTCCCTTTAGACTCCTTGGAATCATCACACATTCAATTTAAGAAGCCTAACTATAAGTTGCTTCTTAATGTCTTAAAATGGAACCTAAACCTCTATCTCACACACCAAGGCTTTTAAAATTTTTTCAAGGCTTCTTTTGATGTTCTTCCATCATATTTAGTCTCTAGGTTTAAAACAAATTAAAACTCTCTCTAGGTATTTAAACTAGGTTTGGCCAAGACTATGCACTAGGTGTGAGCTCATGGAGTTTGATTGCTTTCTCTTAGGGAATTGGCACTTATGAAGCTTCCTAGATGTCTTAGGTTCTCATACGTACTTTTACATAGGCTAGACTATCCTTGGAAAGCTTCAAGAATGGCTAGGTGCAATAAAAACCTTAAGTTATACAACTTAAATTCTAAAGCTTTTCCTTTGAATCTAATTGCATATTATTATTTCTTATGCTTGAAAACCCTTGGCTCTACCTTGTTTTAGCTTGAAATCATTCCCTATGGAGTGGGCTCTACGTTGGTTGAACATGCTCCCATGGAGAACAACAAGAAGATGCAAGGAGAAGTCATGATTCTTACCTTGTTTTAATGCTTTTCAAGAGTTCTTTCACTTGCTTCTTGTATCTCCTTCAATTTCTATCCTCCCCTTACTGAACTAGTGATCAATGCCAATTTTATATATTTTAATCCTCTTAACTTAGGTATTTTAGTGTCCAAATATGGCTTTAGGGATTTAATTAGGTGGAATTTGATTTCATTAGCCATTTATGCACTTTATGAATCAATTTGTAAAATTATTGAGTTTTAATGCATGAATTTCTTTTAAATAATTTTGTGGATATTTCTACTTAATATTTTTCATTCTTTTGTGCAAATTTTAATGGACAATTTAAATTTAAAGGTTGGAGGAGAATTTAAGAGATGATGGAGGTTTTAGAAGAAGAAAGGAGCTTATGCAAATTCATTCACATTCATTCCATGAGCAACTCACATGTCATCCACCCACTCATTGAAGAGACATGGATTAAAGAACCAGCTCATTCTATTTATTGCTACACATCCAGCTCCCTTGTTCTCATGTTAAAGACACAACACATGCATGGCTTCACTTTAAGCTACCACTAGGACACACACATGCAGCAACTAGCCATGGGTTCTAGGATACTGAAGAGCTAAAATGAAATAGACGTGGAATAGAGCTGAAGATTCAAAACCACGTGAGAAAGAACTAAAACACAAAGCATGTAGCTCAAGTCAAAGGAGAAATGTTGAAAAAGTGAATAGAGTGAAAGCTATGGGCTGGACTTTTCTTAATGTCACACATCAATTTGCATGGAGAAAAGAAACACATGAAAAGAATGTGAGAAGCAATGGGTTTAAAAGACTATGAGAAAGAGACATGGAAAATGAAGTTTAGAATGTGGAGAATGAAGAAGCTTGTGAGGAGGCTTGAGTTTTATGTGCATGTGAGCAGAAGCATAGGGAGAATGTAATTACAAGATGAATGAGTATAAGAAGAAGCTACATTCTGGATTAGAAGAGAAGATTTAAAGGAAGCTAGGGCTAAAGTTTAAATGGAGGAGCTGAGTTGAAGAAGAAGATAATGTGGAAGCTGCATTAAGCATGAGTTACAGCACATGATAGAGGGGATTAATGTCAAAAATGAGGAAGAAGCAGCTGCACGAAGGAGAAACACAAGAGAAGGAGCTTGGGTCTGACGTGGGGAAGCATAGGCTGAATAATGCATGCAAAGAACACGTGATTATTAAAAGTTAAATAAAGAAACAAATGAGTCAAGGGTTTATACAAACACATGGACATGAAGCTTAGGTCTTGTAATACCATAATTTCTTAGCTTGTCTTATGCTATTCTCATGTCCATTTCATGCATTTCATAAAAGAGGCAAGAAAATGGCATTAAAAAGTGAAAAAATTTGTATTGTGCTATGCATAAATTTTTTCATTCGGAGTCCTATGGGCCCTATGGACTTGTGTATCACATTCTCATAGTTAGTTACATAGATACAATTCATATCCATTGCCAAAAATGGACTAGAGCTCGTGCAAGGCAAGGGAATGCATAAAATTCATAGTTTCCATTTCGGCCAGAATTTTCCCACTTCTATCACAAATTTTGGAAAATCATAACTAATTCTAAAAAACCCAAAATCATATATTCTTTGTCCTTTTAGAAAGTTACACATGTCTACTTTATGTAAAAATATGTCCAGGTCATGAAACACAACACAGAAGATATTTGACATTCGAAAAGGTACAGAGGTTTGGCTAGCCACTGGTACTGTCATAGCTTTTTGCTACAAATTTCAAAAATCTCTAATTAATTCTACAAAAATCCAATTCTTACAAATATACTAATATGGAAAGATATGGATGTTAACTTGAGGAAAAAAATAACGTTATACTAGTTCAAGCACATCCAAATCTCGAAAGCCAATCAAATAATACCTGAGGTATGTCTGGACGCCTAATATTGGACAGAAAATTGAAAAATTCATATCTCCCTCTCTATACATCCAAATAAGGTGGCTCTAGTTGGGACAAGTCACTGGGAGTGTCTAGTTTCTTCCTATAATTTTTTGTGGCAATTGGACATCATTTGTTACCTAAGTGACAGAATTCATTTTTGGGCCTGAGTGAATAGTACCATGAACCAAAATCAGAATTTTTCCCAATTTTGAAAATTCATCAAATATTCCATAGACCTCCAAAAATTATATACTTTAGCTTCCCAAAAAGCTATCAACAAGCTCTAATTTCATGTCAAATCTTAGATCAAGAAGAGCTAATTTTGATAAAAAGCGGTATAGGTTTCCAATATAGTAAATTTTTCTCCATATTAGATACCAAATGTGTTCAAATGACTTCTCTTAATGTTTGGCACCTCTTGGGCAAGTTTAAAAGCATGAACATGATTTGTATGAACTGCCTAAGTGGTCCCAAACCTCATGCATCTCGATTTGGCCATTCCACTTCTATTTATGCATACACTTCCATAACACTAGTTTGCCACCATATGTCCAAAATGCACATTTTCATACATATAATCTTAACTCTTATTCATACACGATACATTAGCATAATTATATATGTTCATAACATCATAGGACATATACAATCATGGATCACAACATTTGCCACTCATATAGTCTCAAAGAAACAAAATCTATACACTTTCTTGTCAAACTTTCATCTCTCAAGTGATTGGCTCCCATTTCCTTGTTCTCTTAGTCCACCTAGCATATTAGAACATTGAAGAGGAGGGAATGAGATTCAAAGAATCCCAATAGCTCATCTCCCTTTCAATCATGCATAAAAGATGCAAAACCAATCTTGAAAATTCATGCGTGAGTATCATGGGATGTGTAATCATTCAAGAGATATTTTCAACATTTGAGCAAGTCATATATAACATACAAAGGCTTGCCAAGTAAGTGGATTAGCCTCACCCATTCACTTGTGGATTTTGGACTTGTCTCACCCATTCTTTAAGAGGTTTTTGGACTCAACCTTACTCTTAGGAGTCAACCTCACTTTTGGGAGACTCTTGACTTTGTCTTAATCAAACTTTAAGGGTTCTTAGCTTCACCACACTCAAGCAAACCAAAGCGAACATCATTTAGAAACATAATACATCATCATGGTACCATGGCATATAAAATCATGATAGAATACTTTTCATGACTTAAAACACACATACACACATTCAAAGACAAGTCAAGCATACATTTATGCATGAGAGAAGGAGGAGTGAGCTACCTTTGTCACATTTGCATACTTTCTTCCTTGGACTTAGTTCCTCTTCCATGGCCACACACTCATAAGGAGGTGGAGATCATTTCTCTTGGCATAGACATATCATATGGAAGCTAATTATATTTTTGAATGAAATTCTAAGACCACACAATCACTAAAAAAAGCTAGGTGACTCATAAAGCTTTTTTATGGTTCTATAATACATTTAATGAAGAAACCTTTGGAAAACATCATATTGGCTCTATTCTCTCTATCTATTTATGATTCTTGACTCCATTTAAACCTCTTGGAGTCATCACACAATCAATTCTAGGAGCTTTGCTAGGTGTTGCTTCTTTAAGCCATATTATGGAACATATAAGGCCATCTCACTATCTATGGTTTCTAAATTTTTTCCAAGGCTTCCACTCATCTTCACTCATCATGTATGACTCAAAAATAAGCTTGGAACAAATTAAAACTATCCCTAGGTACTCCAACTATGCTAGGTTGTGGCTATGGAGCATTTTCAAAAATTTCTGTTTTGCCCTTCATTTTTAACATTTTCGTTTTTAATTCATTTGAGCTCTTTTTTGAGAACTGTCTTTTCCATTATAAAATTTAGGTTCTCAATTTAGTAAAATGCTATTGGAATCACTCAAATCAGAGTTAAAACCTTCCCGAACAAATCAATCAAAGTTTGAGTCAAGCGATGTTAGAAAATGTCCATCGGAGAGGTTTTAACTATCTTAGAGCTTTCCATGGTTTTCAAGGCCTCTGAGAATGCTAGAGAACTCAAAACTTTCATTTAAAAAGCCCTCCTGTGTGAATTTCAAAATTTGCTCAAAATTACAAAAATGCCATTACATTTTATAAGTCTTTTGTTAAATTTCATTTCTTCATTCTAACTCTATTTTTCTTTTCGTCTGAGCTTGGGATTCTCATTTTTTGGAGTCTAGAATACTTTTCAAATTTTTTGGGACCTTAACTAAGTCATTTCAGGGGACTTGCTTTTGTATCCTGTGAATTTTGTTCATTTACGGAGAAACCATACATTATGTTTCTCTCATTTTCAGAAAACTGGATATTACATTTCTTCCCCCTTAAATAAATTTTGTTCTCAAAATTTAGGGCATGCTTTCCTCTTACTCTTTTCTTCTCTGGCTAACTGCTCTTTTCTTTCCCTTCTTCCCTGCTCTATATGCTTTTCTCAACGATTTCACTCATTTGAATTTTCTCTTAGCTAGGGAATTTTTCATTACTAGCCCTTAATGAGGGCTCTATTATTATAGAATATTAGCTAGTTTTTCTCATAAGAGAAAAAAATTTCTAACTTTGGAGGCCTATCCTGGGAGAGCTTACTAATCATATCAGGTTAGTCTTAACCCGTTTGCAGGAGTTAATGTTTCTTTCAGTGGATTCATCTACACATATTGGGAGGTAATTTATTTTGTATCACGTCTCCCATATCCTTTCCTAATGGCTTTTCATAGAGTCTCATCTTCTTTTTTGATCATTATAGCCATTGGAGGTTTCAGTCTGTCTGCTTACTTATTCATATGTACCGTCTACTGTTAATCTCTGCGTTCTGTATTACTAGCTCATCCCATGATTACAATTCATATTTCTTCTATCATAGGCCTCATATCTCAATTACTTACTGGGATTACAACTCCTTTGAAGAGTTTCTACTTTTAATTACCCCAGTTTCTTTGTTTATTACTACATCTGTATCGGTAGGCTAAGACTTTTCCTTACTTACAGTGGCATTTTATAATCCCTCATTTTAATACTGATAGCCCTAATATATGTTTCTTATATTGGCTACTATTGAGCTCTAGTGGGATGCTAGCTATACTTATAGTTTTGATCACTAGAGACATACTATACCACTTACCTTATGTAAAAACAGTACCTGACCTCTTTCCGAATACATAGGCTAGCATGTGGGGATCTCTTTATCCCTTAGTCATGGTAATTGTCTGCTAGGTAGTGGTTCATCTAGCTCTCCAGAAAGTTACTTTCTTGCTTTCCTTACCTCGTACACAATGCTTATCTTTCAAGAGATCTAACTATCTGAGTGAAGCCTTCATATCTCTGTGGCAACGGTTTACCAAACTCAAGAGATCTCTAGTCTCTGAGACAAGAGCTAACTAAAACTATATTGGTCTCTAAGACTAACTGCTCTGTAATAACTATCTCAGTCGTCATCTCACCAGAAGACTATTATACTGTGACTAAGTCTCTTTGTAACTCTATAGGATCTATTGTGACCCCTGGGTTTACTGCGACCTCTCAAAGCCCTACTAGGGTCTACTGTAACTCGCTGTGATATACTAGGATCTATTATGATCCATCTCTAGGAGACATCAAAGCCTAAGATCACTGTATTTGACTGTAAAACACATGCTCACTAAGTTCGATGACCATTGCTCATAATAACTGAGGCTAAACTTAGAGGTACATCATGCTCTTTATGTAAAATGGGTTCTATATCATCTGATTCTCTAGGATTCCATCATGTTGATACTGAGGAGAATTTTAATTTTTTACTCATCACTCTTCATGGCATCCTCAAGTTCCTACTTCAGCCCCTTTTTACTTAGGCTTTCTTTTCTTACTCTATTGACTTACTTACTTTATATGTACTCATTTTAACTTTCCTCTCATATCCTATAGTTTCTGAATATGTCCACGTTCTGCTTTTAAGTGCCTTGGCACTAGGGCATCTCACACACTGAGTGTGGTTAACATCTCTGGCAGGAGAGAGGCTATACACTAGTCCCTATTCATTTTATTTATGTATACTATAAGGGACTCAGGCGATGCATACTGAGCTCGTGCTATCTATATCTAAACATTCTTTACTATTAGCATATTCTTTTCTATGTTACTATTCTTTACTAGGGATTTCTCTCTGCATGTTTTTCTCATTATTCTAATATTACTAGAATCCATTTACCTCTCTTTTCTGACTTTTATCTCATTCTTTAACTAGCTAGGATACCTTTCGATTATCGAAACACTTTGGTGATTGATATCATCGCTTGCTATGTACTCAAGTTACATTACTATTAGGTTGATCAGGCCTAATATCATGTAACCATTATTGCAAGCAAACCATAACATCAAACACTAATACACAGGCGCCTCATGACTGAGCTTAAAGCCACTATTGCTTGTATATTACCAGTTCCTTAATAATCTAAAGTATCTTTCTTTTACTTTTCTTTATTTACCGTATTCTCGTAGGATACTCGGGGAAATAGGACTCTTCCTCTACTTCATTCTGAGATCACTTTACATTGCCTAACTATTTTACTTTGGGCATTGTCATGTTAGAAGGGCATCTATGCCAAGGACAAGTGTGCTTTCTCAAGTACTTAAACACATCAATTGGATATTTGTTCTTAATTTATTATATCTTTAGCTTAAATACTGTCATATTTTCTCTTTCTTTTTAACTTTCCTATTCTTTTACTTAGGTAAAAGGATGTTATACTACTAGCTATTTCTATTGCCAGTTCGGGTTTTTTTATGCTCAAAAGCACTTGCATTTTTCCTGGGTTCTTTTATTTATTCACTCTTTAAAACGTCAAAGGGGTCTACTTTTTGCTCATACTCTTACTCTACTTTTAACTAAATCGTCCCTTGATAAGAAGAGTTCTATTTTGTGAAATCCCAGGAATTACATTTTGTGGCGCTCTTGACTTGCACACTTTCCCTGCATAATGCGAGACTCGCCTTCTTAGGCAGTCTCTAGCTCCTTTGAGTTTTCTTGAGGGTACTAAGGCGCTAACTATCTATCTTAACTCATTTCTATGTTTAGGTCAAAGCTAGGCCTTTTCTCTATTCAGCCTATTTCCCAGAGCATAGTATATTGCTTTTAGGGTCCTACTAACCCAATCCAAGACACGTACTCTCAATTTTCAGACTCTACCTTACTGAAAGCTTATGCTCTACTGGGTACTCTAATCATGCACGTGCCTTAACCCTATCTTATTCTCATATTAGGGAGTTCGTCTGACTAACTATTAGACCCCTAACTATTTACCTTTCTGTGCTCAGTTTGCTCATCTAATCGCTACTAAAGTGAGGGTATTTCTCTATAGCTAGTTTCTCAGTTCTTCCTCGCTTCCTTTATCACTATACTTTACAACTCAAGGGGGATCTATCTAGGGGATTTTATTAACCATTACTAAGTGGCCTCCCCGATTCAGGATGTCTCATCTTCCCTTTCTTAATCCAAGGAGAACTTTTACTGGGCTTCCTGTCAAATTAATTCTTTTTTTACTCATCTCACTTAGACGATGCTACTGGTTACTTCCTGTAGGCTTTAGCTCATACTTAGTCTGAACTGCCTATCTTATCAGACTTGTAACTTGTAATAACTTAGTGCTTTCTAAACTATCCTTATTCTCTTCTGAGTTTCTGTTACCAAGCTACTCATACTCATCTTTAAGTATTACTTTAAGGTACACCATTCTAGGCCCTCACTATGTGCCTCACTACTAGTAGCTTTACCTTATATTAGTTTCAAGGCTAAATTAACATTGCTCAGTGTCTCACAGGGTAGCACCCTAAGTTGGAGTCAGCGCCTTAAAGGCGGGGCTCAACAACCTTATCATTCCTGTGTCTAACTTTCTCTATGTTGAGCTCTTTCTCAGTCTTAACTACTAGGCCCATGGATTTCTTATTAACCTTCTGCTATTATTTACTACTCTTTTTCTCTTCTTATACTAGGGGTTCCTGCTCTCTGTAGGTCAATTGACTCCACAATAGCTCATTTCTTAGGTTGCCTTAAATATGACCAATAAGGTATTTCATACTGCCATTTGTCGTGGCTAGCATATCATTCGCTGCGGCTAATGAGTCTTGGGTTTACCCTAGTTTCCTATTTGAGTATTGGCCACGACAAGGAACTCTTTGGATTGCCTTGCTGTTTTATGGGTTAATTGGCTGCGATTAAGTAATTAATTAGCCATGGCTAATGATCTGATTGCTTTGCTTTTTCATGGATTGAAATTTCATCTTTAGCTACCAACTTGAGCCTCATTGCCTCTATATGTAGCCCATCATCAAGTTGGAGAGTTCTACCTCTTGCTTCATTCATGCATAACTAGCTGTTACCTCTGGGCTATCGGACTCTAAGGGGTGTAGCTTGTAACTTAAGCCTCTAGCCTAAGGGAATTAGTCTTTTGGGCTCTGAAACTTATCTAGACATTAGGTGTTGTAGCTAGGGGGTAATTTTTTTTCTCACATCTCCTAAACTAGTCTTGTGCAACCATAGTCTCATCTCATATTGCACTACATCATTACTTGTCTTTGCATTACATGAGACATTTAAGAATGGTCTGAGTATGACTACTACGGAGAATTAGGCCTCATTTACTTTCTCTAGCAAGCCTCTTCATATCAACGAAATTATTTTTAATCGTTCATACCTAGGGCTTGCTATTGATCCCAGCGAGCCATCATATCTCATAAAGCTCTAGCCATCGAATCCCTTAGTTCTACTCAAGCTATTCTACAGGCCAGCCTTTCCCAATGTCCATTAACTACTCCAACACCATTCTACAACTCAATTATCATAAACATAGCCACAAACTATTTTCATACACCCAAAATGCCTTATACAAGGCTTTACATATCTATACAAGCCCTTTACATAATCCTATTGCAACATCCTCAAGCCAAATCTTAAGAGAGCTTTGAACTTTGCTCTAATACCAATAAATGTAATACTATAATTTATTGGCTTGTATTATGCTATTCTCATATCCATTTCCATGCATTTCATAAAAGAGGCAAGAAAATGGCATTAAAAAGTGAATAAATTTGCATTGTGCTACGCATAAATTTTTCATTTGGAGTCTCATGGGCCCTATGGACTCGTGTATCACATTCTCATAGTTAATTACATAGATACAACTCATATCCATCACTAAAAATGGCCTAAAGCTCATGCAAGGCAAGGGAATGCATAAAATTCATAGTTTCCATTTCAGCCAGAATTTTCCCACTTCTGTCACAAATTTTGGAAAATCATAACTAATTCCAAAAAAATTAAAATCATGAATTCTTTACCATTATGGAAAGCTACACATGTATACTTTATGTTAAAAATATGTCCAAGCCATCAAACACAACACAACAGACGTTTGACATTCAAAAAGGTGTAGAGGTCTAGCTGGCCATTAGTACTGTTACAACTTTCTGCTACAAATTAAAAAAATCTCTAATTAATTCTACAAAAATCCAATTCCTACAAATGATACTAATCTAGAAAGCTAAGGATGTTAACTAGAGGAAAAAAATAACACTAGACTAGTTTAGGCACATCCAAACCTCAAAAGCTAATATTTGTAAATTTTAGAAAGTCTAAAGGTATGTATTATACCGTAAAACCTTAATTGGGCCCAGACACCGATGTTAGACTGTGATAAGGCCCAATAACTGATTTTAAAGGCCCAAAAATAGAAGAGAAGATATAATTAAGGTTTTAGAGAAGATAAAACCCAAATATAAATATAAAATGAAAGGGAGAGAAGAAAATGATTTTAGTTATGTTAAAGAATTCACCATGGTTAAGTTAGAAGCTAACTATGGTTGAGTTAAAAGTAGACCATGGATGAGTTAAGGAAATTAACCATGGTTACTATCCATAACTTAAAGGCTAAGAAAAGGCATCCAAGTGTGTGGCCAAGGATTTTTGAAAGAAGATATTTAGTTATGAAATTAGAAAATCAAAAGAAAAAGGAATGGAAGGCTAGGATTTGATCTTGAAAAGGTTGATCAAAGGGTCCAAATTTAGTATGACCCTTTAACTTCATCCTAATTCATCTACTTCACCTCCATTCCACCATTTTCACGCCACACACAAGGGAGGAGGAGAGAAAAACGTGAAGAGAGAGAGGGAGGGAGAAAAAGTGGAAGATGAAGTGAAACCAAGCAAAGCTACCACCATTCTTCACCAAATTTCTTCATCTTCTCCATCCTCCAACCTTTTCCTCCAAAGGGCAGCTGCATATTCATCTTTCCTTCAAGGTGAATGTTGCTCTAAGTGGGAAGAGAAAGAATTTTAGTGTGAGAAAAGAAAAGGAAGCAAGGCTTAAGCTTAAAGAGTAAGTTTTCTCTATCTTATACTTGTAAATCACATGCTTTAAGCTATTTTGTTAAACCCTAGCTATGACTTATTTTTGGACAGCATATGAATCATTAGAAATGGAGTTTATATGTTGAATATGAAGGCCTTGAAATGAAGTTTATATGTTGAACATGAAGGCCATATGAGCTTAGTTATTGTTGTTATGTGCTGAAACTTTGGAAAACACAAAGATTGTAATTTTTGGGAAAATAAAAAGCATGGGGAGATGCTGTCCGAATTTTCCCAAAATTTTTATGGTGTTTTCTTGATGTCTTAAAGTCATGTATACCAAATTTCAAGTCCTAAAACATAAAGGAAAAGGTTATGGAATTTTTAGAACAAAGAAACGCACTTTAAGCTTAAAACGGAGCTAGATTATGTGATGGCCAAAACGTGATGTTGGGGCTGGAATTTTATGATTTTATCCATTCCAATGGATTCAAAAGGGTGTTTTTAGCTAGGAATACCTATGGGAAAGCCCCCGAAACTCATGGGATAAAATTCTTAAATTTTGGTCAAGAAAGGCATATTATTCGGCCATAGTAAATGGGAAGGGAAGGAGTTGGATTTTTCCAATTCCAATGGTCCCATTAACTTTAAAAGGGGTCATCCTATTTTAGAAGCTAAGGTTTATGTGTTGATTTTAATGAATTATCATTATGATTATAGGGTTTGATATTATTTTGGGAACTCCAAAAGTAAGTAAACTGAGTCCCAAGGATTGAGGAGCAAAGTTTGCTAAGGTAGTAATTTTCCTCTTTCTTTCTTTAAACTTGTATGTTTGTATAATGATGAGTGTTATGCTATATCAAGTTGTCATTTATGCTATAAGATGAGACATGTATGCTTAGATTGTGCTTGGCCTTGTATGAAATTCCTTGTATTGCTATGTTGTATGTGGCATCTTGACTGGCATCATGTTATGTACTTACATGCTTTCTCGTGAATGAGATTGGTTTACTACTACTGAGATTTCATAATCTCACCCCAAATATAACCCATGCTAGGTCTGAGTTCAAGCAAATAAAGGAGCAAAGAATGTGGAGACATAAATCGAGGACCTTACTTTTATGCACCACATTTTGTTATGTAATTAAATATTTTAAATTACTGTGTGCATGAGTTACATTATGATACTGTAAGGTACTCAGGTATGAAATGGAAAGCCACGTATATACCTAACCCTGAAGTAAAAAGAGTATGACTAGCGTGTATAAGATGCAAGAATGCCTGTACTTATATAAAGGCAAAATAATAATAATAATAATAATAATAATAATATGACCAATGAGGGGTAAAACTATCCAATTTGTTATAGGGGCAACTTTATATGAATTTATATGCACTCTGCTAAGTAAGCATTTTTCTCGTGTAAAGGACTTAGAGAGCTTGAAGTAGAGCCTTGAATTAACCTTATACGATTTTTCTATAATTAAGTATGTATTTTCAAAGTTAGACAAGAATTTGGAAATGACCAAATGAATAGTGAAATTGTATGAGGGAGTTTTAAAATGAAAAATTTTTATCAGTTCAAGTTTTCGTTGACTTCTCTAAGTAATATATGAGGTAATTGTAGTAGGAAAAGGGTTATAAAATAAGGTATGACACATAAAATCTACATAAGCCTACTTTAGCTTATGGCATGCTTATAGTTTCATATAAGGGCATAATGAAGCAGCTTATATAATTCATGATCTTGGCTCCAATTCCTCATTCAATCTAAGTCTCATGACTCTATTTATACTCAATAGAGTCATCACAAACTTAATTCAAGGAGCCAAATAACAAATTGCTTCTTTATACCAAAAGGGAACCTTAAACTTCTAACTTTCAAAATATGATTTCTAAATTCAAACCAATGGGTTTCTTAGTGTTTATTATTCATTCTAGACCACTTCTACCATTGGAATTAGGAAAAACTATCCCTAGGTACTTGTCCTTTCCCTTGGCTAGGACATAAGATAAGTGAAGAGCCTATGGAGTTTCATTCAATTTACTAAGGAGTTTGGCATCCATGAAGCTTCCTATGTCTCTTATGAACTCATACATACTCTTATATAAGTTAGATTATCATTAGAAAGTTTCAAAATTTCCTAGGTGTAACTAAAACCCTAAGTAACATAACTTAACTTCCAAAGCTTGTCTTTTGGTTCCAATTGAATATTCTTACTTCTAATGCTCTAAAACCCTTGTTCCTACCTTATTATGACCTGAATTCATCCTCTCCTAAATGGGCTTAGGTCTAGCTAAGACTCACAAGGAAGGAGGAGGCAAGATCAAGCAAAGTTACACCTTAAAACTTACCTTGTTTTCAAGCCTTTCAAGAGAGCTTTCTATAGTTTCCAAGCTTTCCATAAATTCCTCTCTTCCTCTTACTAAACCAGCGATGAAACAGTCCCAAATAAGTTGCTAACACCATGAGAAGAGAGAGGAGAAAGAGGAGAAGAAGTTTAATGAAGGAAGAAGCATGAAAAAGTAGAGATTTTTACACTTTCAAGCCTTGGTTTCCTTCCCTTTATTCCCTCTTCTTGTGCGTGACTTGAAGCTTGCTTGGGTTCTATTTAAGACCAGATGAAAGTTGGTTAGAATGATGGAAAAGAGTGGGACGTGGTAAGAAGAGGCTAGGGGGTTGATTTATAATTTTTTCAAAATTTCAATTTAGTCCTTAAATTTGGTTCTTTTTATTTGGCCTTATTTTAACTCTTTTTTTAGAACCATCTTTTTCATCATAAAATTTAGGTTCTCTAATTCATAAAATGTCCTTGGTTTCACCTAAATTGGATTTAAAACTTTATTGAATAGTTCAGTCAAAGTTTTGGTCAACTGATACTCTAAAATACATATCAGAGGGGTTTTGGCCATTCTAGGGGTTCCTAAGTATTTTAGGGCCTTTGAATAACTTGAGAAACTCAATTTTTTCATTTAAAGATCCTTCCTTTGAGTTTTTAAAAAGTTGCTTAAAATTTCAAAAATGCCAATGCCTTTTAGCTTAATTTTATTTAGTCATTTTAACTTTGGTGTCAGGGCATCTTTAACTTTATATTCTTATTTTAGATGTCTAGATTATTACTCTAATTTTATTTGGGCTTTAACCATTGGCATCTGGGGACTTCCCTTTGTAACTCATTAGTTTCAAGTCTTTTTAGAAAATTGGATATTACATTTCCTCCCCCTTTAAATAAAATTTCATCCCTGAAATTTAGATACATACCTGATTAGAATATCTCTAGATACTTCTTTCTCATTTCTTCTTTCAGCTCCCAAGTAGCTTCCTTAGAAGATAGCCCTTTTCAAACCACTTTCACCAGCGGTATAGTCTTATTCCTTAACTATTCTAGCTTAGCATCCACAATCTGATCTGGTGATACTATATAAAATAGATTGCCTTGTAAATGCACATTTTCATACTCTATGACATGTGAAAGGTCAGGCTGGTACTTTTTGAGTTGGGATACATGGAAGACATCATGTATTTGGCTTAGGTTTAGGGGAAGAGCAAGTTTGTAGGCCATAGGTCCAACTTTATCATGAATTTAAAATAGACCTATGTGCTTTGGACTAAACTTTTTAGTCTTTATAGACCTACCTATCCTTATGACTGGAGACACTCTAATGAATACATGGTCTCTAACCTCAAATTCTAATGGCCTTAATCTTTTTATCTGTATAACTCTTTTATGCACTTTATATCATTAGAATTTTCTTTCTATTTATTTCTATTTGTCTAGAGGTTTAGTCCACTAGTTCTGGGCCTATAAAGCTTATCTCTCCAAGCTCAACCTAACATACTGGGGACCTACACTTCCTCTAATATAATGCCTCATATGGTGCCATCTGAATACTAGACTAATAACTATTATTATAGGCAAATTCTGTTAGAGGCAAATAGGTATCACAATTTCGTTTCATTTTTAAAACACATGCCCTCAACATGTCTTTTAAGCTTTGGATGGTTCTTTATATTTAACCATCTATTTGAGGGTGGTAAGCTGTACTAAATCTCAATCTAGTTCCTAGGGCATCCTATAATGATCTCTAGAAATTCAAAGTGAATTTGGGATCTTTATTTGATACTATGCTCCTAGGCACACTATGTAGTCTCACTATTTCCTTTATGTACAGTTGGGCTAATTTATCTAGGGTGTAAGTAACTCTAATTACCATGAAATGAGCTGACTTAGTTAATCTCTCCACTATCACTCATATAGTATCATGCCCCGATGATGTCTTAGGTAATCCCATGACAAAATCTATAATTATGCTATCCCATTTCCACTTAGGAATATCTAGGGGCTAAAGTAATCCAATTGGCTTTTAGTGTTCAATTTTGACTCTTTGGCATACTAAACACTGGTAGACATACTCAACTATAACTATTTTCATCCCAGGCCACTAGAATATTTTTTAAAAATCATGATACATTTTATTACTGCCTTGATGAATGCTGTATTTGCTTTTGTGTGCCTCTTCTAGTAACCTTTCTTTCAATTCTGAGTTCCTAGGCACATGCAGCCTATTTCTGTATCTCATTATTCCATCCTCAGACAAATTAAAGTCTGAAGCACTACCCTAAGATATTTGATCTTTCACTTTTCTTACATACTTATCTACCTGCTAAGCTTCTTTTATTTGAACTCTCATGTCACTCTTTATTCAGGTTTCACTCATTAATAACTTCCCAAAATGCACCAGACATAAAAGACTCATATCTCTAAATCTCGCAATGAGTTCCTACTTTCTTAACATCATATAGGCCATATGTATGGATTTTGTACTTAATGTATCTATAACCATATTAGCCTTATCTGGATGGTATTTTAGAGTGAAATCATAATCTTTTAAAAACTCTAACCATCTTTTAGGCTATCAATTGATATAAACTTTGATAGGATGATTCAGGATGGCTCTAAACCCCATAAAATTGAAAATAAATGTTTTTAATAAACTAGAGGACTTGAATTTTCATATGGAAAGGAAAGCTTACAAAAAGGAGCTAAAATGATTGAAAATGAGGAAATAGAAGTTGAAGGACAAAATAGTAATTATGAAAATTGTTATGACTTACTCCTTTTTCTTCTTAAATCAACCATGCCACCTCCACACTATCAAAACTGACTTATTTGCCCTTTGAACCAGAACCAAGAGTCACCTAAGAGGGAAGGAGAAAACCAAGCCAGAAAAGGTAAGAAAATCTTTCTCTTTTCATGCTAATTCCTTTATCAAATTGTTTTTCTTCTTCAAGTTGTTCTTCATGGTAGTTTTAGTTTTCTAAATGGAAGGTTTTCATGACTGAACTTTTGGAAGAAAGAGAGGATTTGAAGAAACCAAGTATGGTATCATATTCCTCTCTTGATGAGCTTTAGAATGATGCAAAAAATTGAATGAAAATGGCTCCCCTTTGGTTCCTCCTTCTTTCCCTTATTTGGCCAAACCTAGAACTATAACATCTAACAATTAATTAAGAGTAATTATGATATATTGAGGAATTAATATGGGGTTTCAAGGAGATTAAAGAAAATGAGGATTTCTAAAGAAATAGATTAATTATGGTTACGGGTTTAATTAGTGAAATTAATTAAGGAAAGATGGACATTTAATTTGGGCCTTATGCCTAATTTATTTATGTCATGAGCCAATTATAGAAGCCCACTCTTAATTTATAAGAAGGTTTAATTTTATTTCTTAGAGACCCAACTATAATCTTGTGGTGACCCAATTCAAATAAATCCATATAGCTTGGCCTAATAAGCAAATTTTGAACTCAAATAAGGCATGGGCCTTTGAGTCAACCCAACACCTCACTAAAACCTTAAACTCTTTTTAGCCTCCTCCTTATTCTACAGAAACAAAAAATGCTCAAGGGAGAAAATTCGGACATCCAAGGGGGCTTAGGGTTTCTTCAGCATATTTCCACCATTTCTCACTTCTAGAGAAAGATTTGACCAAGGTAATCCATATGAAACTTATCCTTCTCATTCTCCTCTACATTTTGGTCTAAATAGTTTCTAGTTTAGTAAATTTTCTCCATCACCCAAATCTAAAACTTGCTTTTTTGGTGATTTCTTAAGGATTTTCGAAGCTTGAGGCTAGTGGGATTGTTAGGTAAGTATCCTCTCCTCATTTTGATGTATTCTCTACTGAATGATGGTTCCAATAGCTGACTTACATAATAGGCTTTGATTTTGTGCAAAAATACCCAGAATTTGAAATGAAACCTTGAAGTTTCTAATGTGGGAAGGCTTACATCCGAATTGGAGTTTCATTGGAGTTTAAGTGCCTCTTAGATGTTCAAGATACTAGGAATAATAAGTGACTAATTTTTGTGTGTGATGTTAACTAAGCAATTGGTTTTAATACATTAGGACCTCTAGAGTGTGAAAACTTATCTTGACTTTAGAACTTTATGCAACTAAGTGAGGTAATTGAGGTTTGAATTTTAATTCCTTACATATGTGCTTTGTTAATATGATATTTGCTGCCTAAATATTTTTTGCTATGCTAAAAAATTGGTTGGCTACGTGATTGTTATTGTGGACTATGAGTGAGTCCTTGGTAGAGTCATGGTATAACAACCCTAGTTCCTAATTACTGTGATTAGGATTAATTATGCAGTTAATGATCGTAAATCAAGGTCTAAAGTTATTACAATTAATTAAAATAGGAAAAAAGTGAAAAAATTTGAACCTTGATATTATTAGGATTATTAGACAAACCATCATAGCTATTTGAGTTCACAAGTGATCCTAATTATCAATTAAGATCTTTGATTCATTTTACTATTGATTTCAACTCAAAAAACCTCTTATAAATGTTTTCAAGTCATTTCATAGAGCTATCATAATAAACTTCAAGGTTTCTAAATAAAAAATAAGAGTTTAAGAACCTTTGCCACAACTTAGACCTTTTCCACCATGGTTAAGTTAGTTATTAGAACCTAAAAACTAAGTTTGGAGACTCCCGCCACGACTTGGTATACCTATGTTGCAGCATAAGTGGCTGTTAGAGCTCAACATCAAAAATTCAAATCTTATGCCATAACTCAAGCCTTCCGCACCACGGCGAAGGTGGTCTTGGGACTTACTATTCACACTTTTGCGATTCTCATTTTGGTGCCATAACAAGAAAGCCTCTTGGAACTCTCCAAGCTTACCTCCTAACGCTTGTTGTAATGAGCTTCCCTTGTGCCACGACAAGTTTTCTTTTCGTTACTCTCCTTAGGTGAATTTCTTGCCTTACACTATGGTGAGGCATTTTATGCCTCGACTCTCTTAGCTCCTGGATCTCCCTTGGCTGTGACTTAGGAAGTTTTGACCATGACTTAACCCCTTACTGCACCTAAACTTTCTAAATTTCATCCCACACATACCAAACCTCCCTTTAGTAACATTCAAAAGTCATTTTACCTTAATTTGTAGAGTTTTAATGGCATCCTACTATCTAAATTATTCAGCATACCAATTCTAATCAATTCAAAAATTAGTTTTGATCTCTACCCATCCATCTACCATATATCAGCAAATCATAGACTTTAACACAAGGACTACTAAAAGCCACTACTATTATCATTCAAATGTAAGCTCCAACAGAGGTTCCATACAATACTAGTCTAAGTCAACATTTAAGGCAACATATGATTACATTCTCAAATGATAAATTATATCTTAAAGTTAGCAAGTTTCCATATCAGATGTAAATGAGTGCATACATGAGATTCCAAATTTGTATAAGGCTTAACTCCTTATTAAATACATCGTAGATCACCAAAACACAAAACTCCTACACTTGGAATATGATTACATGATGATGTTATACAAAATAATAACAAAATTTAGCATCTATCCTAAGTTAGATCAACCCAAGCATAGCATTCCCCACATAGGGTTTTAGCTTATGGATGTTCATCCATTTGCTTCCCCTTATCCTTACCCGAAGAGCCTTCACCTGAAATAGTTAGCTCATGAAATGTGGTAAGATGCAAATCTTAGTAACCAAGAGGTAAATTCCATACATATGCTTTAAAGTAATCAACATATATGCATTAAATCAGATAAGTATCAAGAACATTATAATATCAACAAATGAAATAATTGGGCTATCAGTGACTACTATCTCATACTAGCAATCACATTCTACATGTTAAAGGCCAATAACATCAAGAAAAGGCCCGTCCACAGTACCAACTCCCTAATGAGTGTAACTTGGACTCAGTGCATACAAGAGTTTGATCACAACTCGGTGCCCAATTGAAGCACGATGCACAAGTGGCAATGACATCACAGCTCCACCATGGACTCATGAGGTCCAATCATAACATATCATATAGTCAACCATTCATTTAGCATTTAAAATTATACATGTGCAGTAAATATAATATTAAATTGAATATATGCAAGAAATAAAAATTAATCCCAATTACCTCACTCTATAGACAATTTGGAGACTACTAACAGTACCAAAATCACCTTATAATCACAACATTAGATAATTACTACTCTAATCATCATTTATAGCAGCAACCAAATATCCAAAGCATTAAACTGCCAATGACTACCTAGAGGACACTCACCTAGCCACTAAGGAGTCCCAAATTCAAACTTGAGCTTCACCCACCCATATTATAAATCAACTATAGGGGTCTTAAACTAATAGAAACTACCTCAATATGGGAAGAAAATACTTACCTAACAATACCCCTAGCCTCAACCTCCAAAAATCATGCAAAAGCAACCCATAATAATCAGTTGCATACTTGGGTAGAGGGTGAAAATACTCCAAATATGAAACTAATTAGTTCAAATTGAAGAGAAATAAGAGAGGATTAAGTTATATATAAGTTACCTTGACTGATTAAAACTCTAGAAGGAAGAAGATGAAAATATGTAAAAAACCTTAGCCTCCACCTTAGATCTTTAAATTTCCCTTATGTCTCTTGTTTTTTTTGTAGAATGGAGTAAGGAAGAAGGGTTTTTAGGGTTTAAGTTGGGTCTTGGGCTGACCCAAAGGCCCAAATCCAAGTTAGTTCAATTTTTTTATTTGTTAGACCAACTATAAGAGTCCATTAACATTGGATCTACACATAACTAAGGTTGGGCTTTTAAGAAATGGAATTGGATTAATCATATGGCCTAAATTTAATATCCATCTCCCTTTCCACTTAATTAATTTTACTTATTACCCATATTAATTCTTAACTCATCATAATTATTCTAAGTTAATTTTAGGGTATCACATGTGACGCGACTGCCACCTGTGCATTGTGCTTTGATTGAGCACCTAGTTATGATCAGACTCATAAATGCATTAAGCCCAAGTTGTGCTCAATAAGGAGTTGGCACTGTGGACGGGCCTTTCCTTATATTATTGGCCATTAATATGATGTATATGATTACTAGTATGTGATAGTAGTCACTGGTAGTTCAATTAGTTCATTGACTAATATGATGGATAATTATGATGTTTGTATGATTAAAATGGATTTATGCTGATTAAATTGTACATATGTCTGGAATTTTTCTTTAGTTACTGAGATTCATATCTTGCTCCATTTTATAGGCTAACAATTTCAAGTGAAAGTTCTTCGGGTAAGGAAAAAGGTAAACAAATAGATGAGTAGCCCAAATTTGGAGGCCATGTGTGGGTTTCTACACTTGGGTCATTTTGTTTTAGAGTAGATGTTATTATTTTGTAATTTATTATGTATAGCATCATGGTGCACTCATATTGCCAAGTGTAGGCTTTTTTATGCTTTTGTAACTAAGATTGAATTCATTCGGAAGACAAGCTATATAGCACTTGAAATCTTATGAATGTACTTAATTATTATTTGATATGGATTATTGATAATGAAGAACCATGACCTTTCCATTGATATTAGAATTATGCTTTGCAATGAATGATCAATTTGAATATTGTTGTGTGAAATCTTTATTAAAATACCTATTTAAATGATGTTATTAGTGGCCTTAGGTACCATTGCTATCATAATATGTAGATGTGCTGATATATGATGGTAATCACTTGAAATGAATCCCCCTAAGTCCCTAAAGAATGAGGCTTAGTAAATTATGGTATTTGGGGAGCTAGGAGACCCATAAAACCATGTATGCTAGTTATAAGAGCCTAAAATTCACCTAGAGTTAGTGGTAAATAGCTAAGAAGTGTGTAATTGAGAGAATAGGATCAAGGGAGAGTAAAGTCATGGCGAAAAATAAAGTTCAAGATAAAAGAGGCTAGGAGCACCATGGCGAAGGGGGTTTGAGTCGCGGTGCAAGGTGAGAAAATTAGGTTCAAAGGGTATCTAAAAGTAATCTCGCTGTGGTGTAAGGGAAGCACACCGTGACAAGCATCAAGTAAGATGCTTGGAAGAGTACCAGAGAGGTCTCTTATTGTAATGCCACATAGGCTAGCTACGACAAGACTTGAGGAAAATTAGAACCTTGAGTTCTAGAGGCTTATCTCGCCACAACAAAAAGGGAGTTCGTCGGAGCAAGAATCGTGAAAATTTGAACAATAAATTCCAAGGGAAAGTTTTACCATAGCGTAGGAGTTTTAGGTTGTCACACCATACATAGTTAGCATTAGTTTCATATTAAAATTTGCTAAAAGTATCAAATTATATCCATTTTCATGAAATTCACACTTTTAGCAGCGGAAATAACCGACATTAAATGCTAAAATAATGCATTCTTGGCTTAATAGACTATATGAGCTTACCAAATTTATTTTCCATCCTTAACACATTTATTCAACTAGAACAAACATAATTTAAAGCCCAAAAGTTGGATCCATAGCATACATATTAAAATCAATTACACTTTGCAATTTTCCCTTAACTCCCACAATTTGATATGAACTTTGGAAAATCGTAATTAATTCTAGAAAAATCCAAATCATGCATACTATAGCTTTATGGAAATCTAAAGATTTCCTCTAACTACCATAAAACTTTAGATTAAAATAACCAAGTTTGTGTCACAAAATTCAATGAAATAATACCACTAGTCACTGATGCATCCTGCAGCTAAATCTAAATTTTAAAAATTCATATATCACTCTACAGAGCTCCAAATGGGGTGCTCTCAGTGTCTATGAAAAGATTAAGATGAGACCTAATTTTTGTAAAGGTTTCAAGGGCATATGAGTTCATTTAGCCCACAAAATCATTACATATCAAAAGTTGTTATAGTATTTGGGCACCACCAGACCTCTAATTTCAAAAATTCATAACTCTCTCTATATTACTCCTTTTCATGAAAACTTAGTGAGCATAGAAAGATTATAATGTCAGATATATTTCTATAAAATTGCATGAGTATTGGACTTCATTTGTCCCCTAGATAACATAAAAAGGCAAACTGACCATATAAACAGTGATTGGGACAATTCTGCATAATTTGGCCAACTTTAAAAATTTATAATAAATTCTCTAGAACTTCAAAAATATTGCTCTTTAGCTTTTAAAAATATTTAGATGATACCTATATTTATGCCAAATTTCATGTATCAAATCATCCATTTGGTTAGTCTATGGTTTAGTTCAAGATTATGTCACATTTTGCAACCATAATGGGGTCAAATGGTATCAAATAGCCTTCTAGCCATTCCATAACCATTTGAACATGTCCCAAAACATAAATGCAGAATATAAAAACTTTTCAAGTGGTCCAAATCATTATATATCTTAAAACCACCTTCCTAGTTGTTATTATACATATGTACATCAAGGCACTAGGATGTTAACAACTCACATAGGCATACATTTGGCTTCAAATTCCATTCATACATGATATTCACATACTTTTATATATGTTCAATAATTTAAATCTCATAAACATCTTTTAGATACAAAATTTGACATCAAAATACATATATTCCTATACTATTGTCAAATTCACATTCTTTAAAAAATGCAACCTCCATTTCTTGCTCCACTTGGCTCACCTAGAGATGGTTAGACATAATATAGGGAAGAGTGAGATTCAAAGAATTCCAATAGCTCTTTACCCTTTCAAGCATACATACATGGCACATTTTCAAGTCAAGGAATACAAGCATGTACTAAAACCCTCTTGTAAGCATACATAAACATTTTCTCATGTTATATAAACTCATACATTGTCAAACATAGGTTCTAAGGTTTTTGGTCTAACCTCACCCAATTCCTTGGGACTTTTGGATTTACCTCATCCACTTTTAGGGACTTTTGACTTAACCTTACTCCTTCTTAAGACTTTTGACTTTGTCTCACCCATTCTTAAGGACTTATAGCATCCCCTCACCCATTTGAAGGGACTTTTGGCACAACCTCACCCATTCAAGCCATCTTGCATTCAAAACATGTTTTCAAGAAACATTATGGTACCATAGCATTTCATCAATAACTATAAAAATATCTCATGTACTAAAACCCTCTTGTAAGCATACATAAACATTTTCTCATGTTACATAAACTCATACATTGTCAAACATAGGTTCTAAGGTTTTTGGTCTAACCTCACCCAATTCCTTGGGACTTTTGGATTTACCTCATCCACTTTTAGGGACTTTTGACTTAGCCTTACTCCTTCTTAAGACTTTTGGCTTTGTCTCATCCATTCTTAGGGACTTATAGCATCCCCTCACCCATTTGAAGGGACTTTTGGCACAACCTCACCCATTCAAGCCATCTTGCATTCAAAACATGTTTTCAAGAAACATTATGGTACCATAGCATTTCATCAATAACTATAAAAATATCTCATGTACTAAAACCCTCTTGTAAGCATACATAAACATTTTCTCATGTTACATAAACTCATACATTGTCAAACATAGGTTCTAAGGTTTTTGGTCTAACCTCACCCAATTCCTTGGGACTTTTGGATTTACCTCATCCACTTTTAGGGACTTTTGACTTAGCCTTACTCCTTCTTAAGACTTTTGGCTTTGTCTCATCCATTCTTAGGGACTTATAGCATCCCCTCACCCATTTGAAGGGACTTTTGGCACAACCTCACCCATTCAAGCCATCTTGCATTCAAAACATGTTTTCAAGAAACATTATGGTACCATAGCATTTCATCAATAACTATAAAAATATCTCATGGTTCAAACATACATATAAGCATCTAATGACAATCAAACATCCAAGACATACATATAAGAAAGGTTAAAGAGCTACCTTATGCCAAGAAACACAAACTTTTTCCTTTGCTCTTCATTTCCCCTTCTTGGCCTCACACATACACCTAGTGGGATCTTGATTCACTTAGTCTAAACACATCAAACAAGACACAAATTCATTATTGGAACCAATCATAGCCTTACGTAAACTCTACAGAAGCTTACTTTATCTTATAACATCAATATGGTTCCACATAAGAACATAGTGAAGTAACCCCTAGGATTCATGATCTTGGCTCTACTTTCTCATTCAATATAGGTCTCTTGACTCCATTTAAATTCCTTAGAGTCATCATAATTTTAATTCAAAGAGCCTAAACTCAAGTTGCTTGTTTATGTCTTAAAAAGGAACCTAAACTTCCATCTCATAAACCATGGCTTCTAGATTTAAACCAATGTTTCCCTTGGTGTTTATTAATCATATCTAGACCATTTCTATCTTTGGAATTAAAGGAAAATCTCCCTAGGTGCTCTTTCTAGCTTTGGTCAAGACATACCCTTAAGGTGAGCACCCATAGAGTTTGCTTGATTTTTCTTAGGGAATTGGCACTTATAAAGCTTCCTAGATGTCTTATGATCTTTTACATATTCTTACATAAGCTAAATTATCCTTAGAAAGTTTCAAAAATAGCTAGGTGCACTAAAAGCCCTAAGTCATATAACTTAATTTCTAATGCTTTTCTTTTAAATCTAATTGTATATTCTTATTCTTTATACTTGATAACCCTTGCCTCTACCTTGTTTTCGCTTGAATTCCTTCTCTCTTAAGTGGGCTTAGGTCTAGCTAAAAGTACACATAGGAAAGGCAACCAAGACGAAGCAAGAAAACTATGAAGGTTTAACTTGTTTTAAGGCTTTTTCTAAGGAGCTCTCTAAAGCTTCTAGTTTCTCCTTCAAATTCTCCCTTCTTCTTGTTGGACCAATCACAAAACAACCCCAAATAACTGATCAAAACTATAAGAAAAGATAGGAGAAAGAGGAGAAGAAGTTGGAAGAAGGAGAAAGCATGAAAACCTATGAAATTTTTACCCTTTTCACTTGGTTTCTCCTTCCTTTCACTCCTTAAACCGAACATACCTGAAGCTGAGTTCCATCCCAGGGTTTTGCCTTTCCTACTTCATTAGAAAACACATCTGTAGTATGGACAGTACCACTCCCACTTTATAAACCCTTAGTCCAGGATTCTCCTATCTGATATGGGACATTACATTCTACCCCCCTTTTAGGGCCACCTTGTACCTGAAGTGCACACACGACTGGGTTGGCTCTGATATCAAACACCTTATAGAGCCTTTACAGATATTGTCCCTAAATCAGCCATGCCCAAAGCTAGGTTTTATCATCGGGTTTTACCTTTCCCACTTCATGAAAAAATGCATCTGTAGTGGGGAGAATACCACTCCTACTTATAAGGCCTTAGCCTAGGATCCTCTTATCTAATGTGGGACATTACATAGGTCACAACGAGAATTGCATGTTCTAGTTTTTAGGTTTTAGTAGCTAACTTAGCCATGACGAATATTGTCCAAGTTGTGACCTAAGTCTCTAATCACCTATTTTAGTTTAGAAACCTTGGTTTTCACTATGGTAATGGCATATATTGACTGACAAGCTAACATAAATAAGTTTTATGCCTCTTATAAGTTAATGGCAATGCAATGGAGATCTTATAGGAGAATTTTTGCATCCTTCAATTATGAATCTTCTTACTTATCTGATTGGCATTTAGGAATAACTAAAAAGGTTCAAATTTTCCTAGATTTTTATCCACTAACGAACCATTATTAATGTTTAACCTTAAGTACAGAAGAGCCTTATAAGTCACCTAACTTTTCTAGTGAATGTATGGCCTTAGAATTTAATTCAAGAGTATAATTAGCTTCCATATGATGTGTCTAGGCCAAGAAAAATGATTTCCACCTCCTTGGGTGTGTGAGGTCAAAGGAAAGGACTCAAGGCTCAAGGAAAAAGTGTGTAAATGTAAGCAAGGTAGCTCTCTCCACCTTCTTTCATGCATGAATGTGTGCTTACATTGTCTTTGAATGTATGTATATATGTTTTGAGCTATGAAAGGTATTTTAGCTTGAGCTTTTATTCCATGGTACCATGATGATGTTTTACGCATTCAAATGATGTTTTATGTGCTTGCCTTGGTTTGCTTGAGTGTGAAAAAGCCAAGAATCCTCTAGCAATGGTGAGAAGGAGCCAAGAATCCTAGAACTTAGTTAAGACAAAGTAAAGAGTCTCCCAAGAGTGAGGTTGACTCCCAAGAGTAAGATTAAGTCAAGACCTCTTAGAGAAAATAGGTGAGGCAAGTCCAAAACCCATAAATGAATAGGTGAGACTAGTCCAGTCACTTGGCAAGCCTATGTATGCTATGTATGAATTGTTCAAATACCAAGAATGTTTCTTGAATGCTCACATATGTTAATATATCCATGCATGCATTTTCAAGGCTTGTATTGCATACTTTATGTGTGATTGAAAGGGAGATGAGCTATTGGGATTCTTTGAATTTCATTCCTTCCTCTCTAATGTCTTAACATGCTAGATGGAGCAATTGAGCAAGGTAATGGAGGCCACCAAGCCTAGAAGAAGGAGATTGACATCAAAGTGTATGAAAATGCCTAGTTTTGTCTCTTTTGAAGCCATACACATGGCATATGATGTAATCCCTTGATGAAATTTTTATGTAATCATATGAACATGTTTAAATACCCATATGTATGATGTATGAATGAGATTCATTGCCAAATGTATGAGATAACATGAATTGGGTATTGAATGGCAAGAGCTAGCATGTGCAATCTTGTGTATGGCATGGGGTGAGAGAGTGAGTTTGAGAAATTTGGGTTTGTGCACCTTTGAGATAAGTTTAGAATGTCATTTTGGTGCATTCCTACGTACTCAAGTAGTCATGATTGCCTTGGAGCTCAAATGGAACCATATGGGTTTGTGCACCTTTTGAGCATTGATATCATTAGAGTCATTAGCTAAATAATCACAACTAATAAATCCACAAGTGATCATAATTATCATTTAAGACCTTTTATTTATCTTGCTACTAATTTTAACTTAAAAAACCTCTCATAAATATTTCCAAGTCATTGTACAACATTATTACAGCAAATCTCAAGGTCTGTACATCAAAAATAGGAGTCCAGGAACCTTTGCCATGGCTAAGTTGGTTACTGGAACCTAAAAACCAAGTTTCCCATCTCATGTTGTGGCCTGAGATTTTTGTGCCATGGCGAAGTTCCTCTCGGGTTCAACCATTCACATTTTCACAAATCTATCATTGCAGCAAGCCTATATGGTGCCGCGGCGAAAATGCATCCTAGAGCTACTGTAACAGTTTCTAGGATTCGTGCCACAGCGAAACTAGTTACTGGTATACTCATTACCTAATTTTCTCGACTTGTGCCATAGCGAAACATGTTACACCATGGTGAGGTTGATCTCTATTACCTTCCTTGGGCAACATTTTCATTTTGTGCCATGGCACTCCTCGCCTTTTCCTAATAGATGGCCACAACTCAGCCTACTTTGGTTGCAATATATTCCTCTTTTGCACCATTTTTCCTTAAGTTTCATCCTATACACTCCCACTCTCCATCTAGCAATACTCTAAGGCCACTTTTCCTTAATTTGTGAGACTCTAATAACTTTCATCTACCTGATTTATCCAACCTACCCATCATCACCAATTCAAGACTTAAGTATTGATTCTTACTCATCTAACTACCATATATCAACAAGCTCATGGATCAATGATAGCAAGGAATTCATAAGCTACCAACATTTATCATTCACATATATATTCTAGTAGAGGTTCAATGCATCACTTGTTTAAGTCAACATCTAATGTATCACATGATTTCATTTCCAAATAGTAAATCATATCATAGGTTCAACGAAGTTCATATCAGATGTTATAAGTTCACACATCCAATAACAATTTAATATGAGGCCTAGCTCCTCAATAAATACATCCTAAGTAATCAAAATACAAACTCCTAAGCTTAGCAACATGATTACATAATGATGTTATACAAGAAGAAATACAAAATTTAGCATCTACTCTACTCATATTAGTCCAAGTGTAGCCTTCCCCACACATGGTTAGAGCTCATAGATTTTCATCCACTTGCTTCCCCTTATCCTTACTCGAAGGGTGTTCACCTGAAAGTTGTAATATCTAGTCCTTTGATAACAAGAGAAAATGTGAGAAACATAACGTACGGTTTCTCTATAAATGTATGAAAATTCACCGGATACAAAAGCAAGTCCCCCAAAATGAGAATCCTAGGCTCAGATGGAAAGAAAAACAGAGCTATAATGAAGAAACAAAATTGAATGAAAGGTTGACAAAACGTAACGGCATTTTCGTAATTTTAAGTAAATTTTGGAATTCTCACAAGAAGGCTTTTTAAATGAAAATTTTGAGTTCTCTAAGGTTTTCAGAGTCTCTAAAAATCATGGGAAGCCCCGAGACAGTTAAAACTCCTTTGATAGACGTTTTCCAATGTCGGTTGACCCAAACTTTGATAGATTCATTCAGGAAGGTTTAAGCTCCGAGTTGAGCAATTCTAAAGACATTTTATTAAATTGGGAACCTAAATTTCATAATGGAAAAGATAATTCTAAAAAAGGAGCTAAAACGAACTGAAAACAAAAATGCTAAGACGAAAAGGGCAAAATTAAAATTTTTGAAAAGTGTTTCTTAAACACACCTATATATATGAGGCACCCCATCTCCCCCTTCATTTAGTCACATTTGTTTCTATCCTAAATTAGAGAAAGAACGCTAAAGGTGAGGTGCACAAGAAGGAGGAGAAAGAAAGGAGAAAAACAAGGAAGTGGTATGGATTTTCCTGCCTTTTCACGCTTTTTCTTTAGCAAACTTCTTCTCCATTTTTCCTTCTTTCCTATGGTTTTATTGAAGTTCTTAGATCTTTTTTGAGGGCAGAACAGAGGACAAAATTCTGATTTGAAGAGAGGAGGCCAAGGAAAATGAGAAATAAGCAAGAAAAGCCAAGGAAACAAGGTAAATCTTCATTCCATGGTAGCCACCTTTTGTCCCCTTCTTCTCCTTGGTTCATCCCATATATGTAGCTTTAAGAAGACATGGAATTTAGGAAGAACCAAGGGTGAACCTTAAGGAATAGAGTGTAAAGAATAACAATATGCAAAAAGAATTAACAAACAACCATGGCAAATTAAGATAGCAAAGTTAGGATTTTAAGTATCCCTTGTAAAATCTGATTTGATACCATAATTCTTAGTCCTAAATGAGTGTTTGGATGAACTCCTAAGATCCCTAAAAGGCTCCCCATATGCATCTTCCACTAAGAAAATAAAGCAAGCTTCATGGGTGCCAAAACCAAGCATGGCTTTGGCCTAGAGTAGTTGAGGCACCTAGGTTGATAGTTTTAAATTTTTTCAAACCCATTTTTGAGTCATATATGATGATTGAAGATGAAGGGAAACTTTGGAAAAAGTTTAGGAGGTCTAGAGAATGAATTAGTGCCATAGGTTCCATAATATATTCTAAAGAAGCAATACCTAGTTAAGCTCTTTGTTTTAATTGTATGATGACTCTAAGAGACTTAAAAGGAGTCAAGAATCATAAATGAAAGGAAAGAATGGAGACTAGAACTCAAAGGAGGGATATTGCTTCATTAGGTGCATTTTGGAACCATAAAAAGGCTATTAGACCAAGCTAGTATTTAAGAAAGATGTATGGCTTTAAAAATGATTCCATAAACATAATTGGCTTCCACCTATTATTTTTAGGCCAAGAAAAACAAATCCCACACCATTGTGTGTGTGAGGCCGAGGAAGGGAGCAAAATTTCAAGAGTAAAAGTGTGCTTGTTTGGCAAAGGTAGCTCTCTCCACTTTCTCTCATGCATGAATGTATGCTTATCTTATCTTTGAATGTATGTATGTGTATTTTAAGCCATGAAAAATGTTCTAACATATGCTCATGTTCCATGGTACCATGATGTTGTAATACATTTTCAAATGATACCTACTATGTGTGCTTGGGTTAGCTTGAGTATGGTGAAGCCAAGAACCCTTAGCCATAGTAAGGATGAGCCAAGAACCCTTAAAATTAGTTAAGACAAAGTAAAGAGTCTCGCAAGAGTGAGGTTGAGTCAAAACCTCTTAGAGAAAATGGGTGAGGCAAGTCCAAAATCCATAAGAGAATGGGTGAGGCTAATCCACTTACTTGGCAAGCCTATATATGTCTTGTATGACTTGTTCAAATGCCAAGAATGCTTCTTGAATGATCATACATGTCATTATACTCATGCATGCATTTTTAAGGCTTGTATTGCATACTTCATGTATGATTGAAAGGGAGATGAGCTATTGGGATTCTTTGAATCCCATTCCCTCCTCTCCAATATCTTAACATGCTAGGTGGAGCAAATGAACAAGATAATGGAAGCCACCAAGTTGAGAGATGAGAGTTTAACATCAAAATGCCTAGTTTTATCTCTTTTGTAGCCATACATATGGCCTATGATGTAAACCTATGATAGAATTGTTATATAATCATTTAAACATATGTAAATACTCATTTATATGATGTATGAATGAGAATTAATGCCATATGCATGATTTGGGTATGGAATGGCAAGACTAGACATATGCATTCTTGTGCATATCATGGGGTGAATGAGTGAGTTTGAGAAATCTGGGTTTGTGCATCTTTGAGACAACTTTATAATGTCATTTTGGTGCATTCCCACGTGCTCAAGTGGTCATGGTTGCCTTGGAGCTCAAAATGGACCATTTGGACCCTTTGGAAGACTTAAAAATGACCATTTCATAACCCAATGTCAAGATTTAACCAAATGAATGAATTTGTCCATGAAATTTGGCATACAATTAGGTATCATCCAAAATTTTTTGAGAAGCCAAAGACTAGATTATTTGGAGCTCTGTGGAATTAATTATGAATTTCCAAAGTTGGCATTTTTTTGTTGAACTGATGTAGACACTATTCATATGATTAGAAACTTAGGCTGTGTCATTTGAGAGAATAATGGTGTCCAATGCTCATGATATTTTGCAGACATAAACTAGCCAATAAGATTTCCATGGCCACCAAGATCACCCCATTTGGACCTTTTAAGCAGGGAGATATGAATTTTTGAAGTTGGAGGATAGTACCAATAATGATAGTTGACCTCTAGTATTGTTTTATCAATTTCTAATGACTAGCAGCCTCTGTTGTGGCCTAAATTTATTTTTAGCATAAATTAGACATTTGTAACTTTCGAGAATGATAAAGAATGCATGATTTTTTTTTAGAATTAGTTATGATTTTTCAAAATTTATGTCAGAATTTTGGAATTCTACCCAAGGCTACACACCTTGTTTCTATGTGAATACTTCCCTTGAGTCATAGGCCACTTCTTGAGCTTGTTATAAGTTTTATTTGTGTATTTAAATATGAGAATGAGATGGATAAGTACATATGGGCTACAGAATACTAAATGAAAATTTTATTCGTGACATAACGCAATTTAATGAGATATTCTTAATAGTTCTTCTTGGAAATCCTATGTAATCCAAGGAGATGAGCCTAGTAATGTTGTAAGATGAGCTTAGTAAATATGGTGGTACATTTATTGGTATCGGAGCAAAGTTCCAAGCTCTCTAAGGTTAGGTTTGGCTTAAGGATGTGACAACAAGGCTGTGTAATAGTTGTATAGTTATGAAAAGCCTTATGTGAGGCATCTTGGGTGTGTGAAGGTAGTTCATGGCCATATTTATGATAAGTAAGTTGTAGAATGGTCTTGAAGTAGATAGTGAACATCGAGAAAGGTTGGCCTCTAGAATAGCTTGAGCAGAGCTAAGGATCTAACGGCTAGAGTGTAATGAATGTAATTTTCATAAATGATGAAATGAGCTATATAAAAATAAGTCCTTTGAAATAAGCTAGATAATGTACTAAAAAATTTGGGTAGAGTCCTAAACTCCTAAAAATGACAATTCTAGGCTCAGACAGAAAGAAAAACGAAGTTAGGACAAAGAAACAATTTGTGATGAAAACTGACGAAATGTAATAGCATTTTTGTAAATAAGTGAAACTTTTGGAAAAACCTATAGGAGGGCTTTTTAAATGGAAAATTTGAGTTGCCCAGGGTTCTCAGAGGTCCCAAAAACTATGGGAAGTCCCAGGACTGATAAAGCCCCTCCGGTGTACGTTTTCCAATGTCGGTGAGCCCAAACTTTGACGAATTCATTTGGTAAGGTTTTACTCCAAATTGAGTAATTCCAAAGGCATTTTATTAAATTAAGAATCTAAATTTTATAATAGAAAAGATGGTTCTAAAAAAGGAGGTAAAATGAACCCGAAACAAAATTGCCATTACGGAAGGATGAAATTGAAATTTTTGAAAACGTGTGTTTCTAGAAGCTCCCACACACTTCTTCCTTCTTCTTCCATCTTTTCAAGCACAAAATTTTCTACCCAAAATATAGAATATGATCTGCTCTCTTAGGCACACAAGAAGGGGAAGAAAATGAGGAGAAAAATCAAGGAAAAGATAGGTAAATCCATGGAATTTCATTTTTTTTCTTCCTCCAATATTGCTCCTCTCCTTCCATGCTTTATTGAGATGATTAGTTCTATTTTTGGTCTAGAACTTAGAGGAACAGTTCAAAAATCTTTGAGAAAAGCAAACTAAGAGGAAGAGGCCTTGAAAACCAGCTTGAATCTAAGGCAATTGCATATTGTAGTTGCTTCTTCTCCTTGCTCCATAGAGGTGTGTGATTTCGGCCAAGAACAGAACCATATAAGGGGAGGTTTTTCTGGCCAAAAACAAGAGAGAAACAAGGATTTTAGGCCATGGGAAGATGGAATATGACAAGAAATTCCAAGGAAAACTAATAAAAAAACAAGATAGAAAAGTGGAGGCTTCTTTAGGGTTTTGTAAAATTTGATTTTGTGTGAATGTTTCCTTGGTTATTTGAATGTTTCCTTGAGCTCCTAAGACCTTTAGAAACCTTCTCAAGTAGCTCTCCCATCAAGGAAAACATCAAGAACTCCATGAACCTTCCTTGGTGTGCTTGTCTCAGCCTAGGCTAGTTCATAGAGCTAAGGAGTGTTTTAATTTGTTCTAGCCTTGGTTTAGGATTTATATGATGTTAAAAGATGGGAGAAACCATTGGAAAAAATTTAGGAGCTATGGAATGAGAGATGGAGCAATGATGTCCATAAAGGTGCCTTATAAAGCAACTTGTATTTCCAATTGTGCAAGTGAATTTGTGAAGAGTCTAAGAACCTTAAATGGGTCCAAGAAGTCTAGAAATAACAAGAGAATGGAGCTTAGAATTTGAAATATGAGAGTTGCTTCATTGGGTCAATTATGGAATCATTATGCCACTTTTGAAACCAAATGTGTATTCAAGCTTTAGTTTAGTATCTTGGCTTGCTTCAAGTGTGTGATTATGTGTTGTTTATGGTGCCTAGGCCAAGAGAACATCCACCCACCTAGGTGCACTTGTGAGGCCGAAAAGAGGGAAGGAAAAGATCAAGAAAAGTTTGCATAAATCCAAGGTAACTCTCCACCTCATTCTCCTTGCATTCTTGTGTGCATACATATGTTATTGTATGCTTGTGTGTGTTCTTGTGACTTAATGATATGCCACTTGATGCCTTGACTTTACATTGGTACCAATGTGTCTTCTTGAATGACTATGGTTGTGGAAATGGCTCATAAGGGTGAGGTGATGCCAAAAGTCCCTTAATGAGGTTAAGGAAATGCCAAAAGTCTCATGACATGGGTGAGACAAGGCCAAAAGCTTCTTGGAAGAGTGATGCCAAGTCAAAAGTCCTTAGACCAAGAGTGAGGCAAATCCAAAAGTCCTAGAAATGGGGTGAGGCAAAACCAAAAGTCCCTAGAGCATGGTCTTGGCTTGAATGTGAATAAGTGGCTTGGAAATTGTGGCTTTGCATACTTTATGGTTGCCAAACCTTCCATGCATATACTTTGATGTGTATATGCCTTGAATGTGTATGTGAATGGATGTGTGAGCTATTGAGATTCTTGGAATCTCACTCCCCTTTCCCCTTCCATCTTGAATTGTCTAGGTAGCTCACAAGAAGTAAAGAAAGCAAGCCATGAGCCTTGAAGGGCTATACTTTAAACCTTTTATAGTTTTCTTTGTATATTAATGTGAAATTGATATTGTACATGTTATTTTTGTAATGTAAGACCATGAACAAATGTAATATTATGTATAAATGATGTATGAACCTTGTATATTGCCAAGACAATGGAAATATGGAAATTGAACACTTGGGTGCACACTTGAATATATGTATTCTTGGGTGTGAGATGGTCAAAATGAGATGCATGGTGTTTCGGACAACTTGGGTAGTTCCTACAAGTCATATTCATGCTTTTAAACTTATCCAAGAGGTGCCAAAATCAAAGGAAGGCCATTTGGATCAAAGTGATATCTTATGAGAGGCAAAATTTACCAAATTGGTGAGCTATGACACTTTTTGTCCAAATGAGTTCTTCTTGGTCTAAAATTTGAAATGCATCTAGAGCTTGTTGAGAGATTTTTGGGAAGCTAAAGTGGGTATTATTTGGAGGTCTACAGAATATTTGATGAATTTTTGAAGTTAGCAAAAATTTTGGTTTTGGTTTAGTGCACTGTTCATTTTGGTCTGAAATAAAACTTTGTCATTCATGAGGAAAATGAAGTCCAATTGTCACAAAATTTTACAAAGAGAAACTAGACCTTCCTAATGACTTGTTTCAATTGAAAACACCTCATTTGGATGTCTAGAGAGGGAGATATTAATTTTTGAAGTTACTATCTAGTATTAGGCGTCTAGTCAGACCTATGTCACTGTTTGATTAGTTTTCGAGATTTGGACATGTCTGACCTGGTTTGACATTATTTTTCTCCTCTAGCTAACATATGTGTCTTTCCAGATTGGTATCATTTACATGAATTTGATTTTTTTGGAATTAATTGGATATTTTTAAAATTTATGATAGTAAATTGTATTAGTACCAAGGACAGCCAGACCTTTGTGGCTATTTCATTGTCAAACGTAGTCCAAAGCTATGCTCATGTCCTATAATTATTTTTAATGTTAACATCTGGATCTTTTCAGAAAGCTATGATTTGTGTGCCCCTGAAATTTGCCATTGTACAGCCACGGGAAATGAAGGAATTTTGAGATTTTTGACCCTTGATCCATAGTTGGTGCCAATTTTTGAGAATGTTATAATTTGCATGTATGGAAAATAATTAGAGAATGTTGTTGATGAGTTCATGGGGTTTCGAAGACATGAAATGAAAAATTTATCTGCTACGCAATGTAATTAAATTCATTATTTTTTAATGTATTTCTTGAGATTTCTTGAATGAATTATATAATCTCACATGTGAGACGAGGTTCAATGTTAGAATATAACATGGTATTACATAAAGATTGACAAAATATGATAGCTCACCGGGATCAATAGCAAGCCCTAGGTATGAATGACGATTGTATCGCGTAATCTCAAATAAAACTAGGTAGCAAAATAAATTCTGTAGATAATGGTGCAACCTAGGTCATTTTCCCAAGGAGTTTGTGCCTTAATTTGCTTATGAAAGAGTGTTCCAGGTATTACTAAATGAAAAGTGTTTAGGGGGGTTTTGGATTACTAAAATTAATTGAACTAAAATTTAATTGACAAGAATCAAAAAATTAAAACTAAATGAAGTGAACAGTTGAGAAAATATGGTAGCTAGCTTTCAAATGGACTCCCTAGAATTCAATTATCCTTGCTCTCTTTTTAGTAGACCAAATTTGGATTTAATTTCTTGCTCATTAGTATATTCCCCATAAAAGCTTTTGAATGACCATCCAAGATTCAATTCATCAATTATTCAAGGAATTTGCAACCACAAGAAACCTTGAAAAATTAATTAATTGAATTAAGAATAAGAACACACTAAAACCAATCCTAATTGATCAATAAAATCTACTACACAATCTACTTAAGATGCTAATTAACCAATTAGATTAATTAATTCCTCAAACAACTAATTGCACAAAAATTCCAGCCACTTAATCTAACAACCATTGCATCAATTGGCCTAAAATCAAGAGGACATTAAAAGTAATTTCCACAGCACTAATTCTGAAATTTTTACAAACATGTAATGATCACAATTAAAATTCCAAAGATTAAATTATATTCAATCCACAAATCAAACCAATCCAGTAATTTTTAGTAATTAAATTCCTAAATTAATAAACTAAACCTAGTCAAATTAATAAGGAAAATAATTTTGAAATTAAGAGATGGAGCAAAGAATTTTTATCCAATTTGGTGAGAAATATGGAGCTCAAATCTGCATCTGGGAGTTTCCAAGCTTCAGCTAGCCACCATGGATGATTCAAGCTACCATGGAGAATTCAAATGGAAGATAATTGATGGAATGAGCAGCAACCATGGAGAAACCGATGAGAATTTCTTCCTCTTCGCCTCTCTAGAGCTCTCGCATTATTACCTCCTGTTCCATCTATTCTCCAGCTCTCAGCTCGCTTATTTTCCACGTTCAGGTCATGTTTTTTCTTATGAATGCTTCAGCGTCTCTCCTTAATGAGTCACGTGCCCTTCAACTCACTCTCTCGCATTTTTCTTCTGCATGATGCTTTATTAATCCGTGTCATTCTGTAGCTGAATTCCAGCTATAATTCATTAAAATCTCATGTGCTCAGCAAATTCTTTTTGTGTGTCATGCTCAGCCTACGTATTATCTTGTGTGTGCATGACTCCTTTTATATGTTGCCTCAACTGCAATGAATAGACTACATCAATCCATAGCTTTATTCTTACTAAGAATCACGTGGTTTCATTAATTCTCGTCCATGTGCTGCCATCTCCACGTCAACTAAGCATGCTCCAGCTTCTGTTCACAGCACTTAAACTTGAGCTATTTTTGCTATTGCCCCAAGTTCTGCCTCTGCACCCATAGCTTCTTTTCTTTATGTATATGTTCTGCTCGTGGCTTTTACATTTCTCACATCAACTATTGTTCACACGAGCTATTGTTCTACCCACGTTGAGCTTCCTTCTTCTTGCTTAAACTATGGCTTGCTCGTGTGTAGCTTTATCAACTCTAAACCTGTAAATCTCGAGCTGCATGTTTCTTAAATCACGTGAGAGTCTTCCTTCCCATTCCAATGTATGAGTTCAAATGAGTGTGTGCCTCTACAAGAACTAATGTGTGACATTAGGAGAAGTCCAACTCGTATCTTTCTTCACTTGTTGCTTCTCCAATAACTCATAGCCATCCACATAAATATTCTGCATGTGTATGAGAGTGAAGTGGTAGCAGTGCTCTCTTCATGCAAGCTTCACGTCCTACTTCTCCTAGCTTTGTGAGCTTCCTCTCCATGCACATAGAACCCAAGCATTCTCATCGAGAACCCGTTGCTTCTTCTTTTCCTCTCAAGCATGAAACCTAGCTTCTTCCAACTCTGTTCTAGTTCTTCTCTTCATTCATTCAACTCACTTTAGCTCACAAGCGTCTTCTTGAATCACAAAAGCTAACCACATGCTCTGTACCTTCCTTCATTCCTTTGCATACTCTGTTTTGCTTTGTTCCAGTGGGTGGAAGTATAGTGGCTGGTTCTAGGAGATTAAGTGTGAGTGTATATGGTGAGGTGCCACGTGAGAATGGAAGAAGAGTGGATGCACTAAGGATGAAGTGGCTCGAGGCATTTTTCATCTCCAATTAACCTTCCATATTTTCTCCAACATTGAGATTTAATTTGCTCAAAGTCTGCACAAAAACAATGGAGACAATTAAGTAGGAACAATCTTACAAAATTATTTAAACAAATTTATGTATTAAAACCAATAATTTTGCAATTTAATTCCTAAACTATAGAAATGGTCAATAAACTCAATTATCCTCCAATTGAAGTCCTTTAAGCTAAAATTTATAATCAAAATGCCTAATTAGAAGAGGAAAAATATACAAAAATTAGCAATTATCAAAGAACAATGAGAAATGATCTTGTTGATATGAAAAGGCTTGCCAGAGAGAATATGTGAGGCTTAATTCTCCTAGTAGTTATACTTAGACCATTCTAAGATGTCTTCCTTAATACAAAGACAAGTAGTGATGCAGTGCAGTATGAGATAAGATTGCGGTTGCACAGGACTAGTTTAGAGGGGAAAAGAGAAGAAGAATTACCTTTTAGCCATAACACCCAAATGTCTAGATGAATTTCATAACCTGAAAGGTTAATTCCCTCAGGCCAGAGGTTTGAGTTATAAGCTACACTCCATAGAGCCCTAATAGCTTAGAGCTGACAGCTAGTTATGCATGAGTGAAGCGAGAGGTAGAACCATCTAGCTTTGATAATGGGCTGCATATAGAGGTAATGAGGCTCGGGTTTTGTAGCTAAAGATGAAGTTCCAATTCATGAAGAAGCAAGTCAATCAAAGGAAGTTAGTTGCAACTAATTAAACACTTAGTTGTGGCCAATTAATTCATGAAGCAGCGAGACAATCCAGAGAATTCCTCACTGTGGCCAATACTTGGACAGGAAACTAAGGTAAACTCGAGGCTAATTAGCCACGGCAAATTGCAGTATAAAAAGTCTTGTTGGTCATATTTAGGCCAACTTGAGAAATGAGTTGCTATAAGGTAAATTAACACACAGAGAGTGGGAACCCCTAGTATAGGCAAAGAAAGAGAGTAGCAAATGGTCACGGAAGATCAGTAAGTGACATGTGATCAATGGGCCTAGCAGTTGAGATTGAGAAAGAACTCATCGTTAAAGAATGTTAGACACAGGAACAATAAGGTTATTAAGACCTGCCTCTAAGGCATTGACTCCAACCTAGAATGCTACCCTGTGAAATATTATGACGAGCTAATATGATGAGTTAAGACCATGTAGACATGGTCAAGATAACCTTGTTAACAGGGTCTTGAATTTTTGCACAGCAATATATGAGATCTTATTGACAAGATCTTAGACCCTGTTAATAAGATGTTAATGTAGCCTTGAAATTAACATAAGATAAGGCTACCAGTAGTGAGGAATATAGTGAGTGCTCTAGAAGGGTGTACCTCATAGGTAACACCTAAAGATGAGTATGATTAGCCTAGTGACAGAGTCAAAAGAGAATAAGAATAGTTTAAAAAGTACTAAGTTATTTTAAGCCTATATGAGATAATAGGGCTTATTGTAAGCTACCAATTTGAAAAGACAAGTAGCCCAAGCTAAGTATAAGCTAAAGCCTAAGGGAAATGACTAGTAGCATCGTCCAGGTGAGATGTGTAGAAGAAAACATAGTGTAAAAGGAGAAATTAATTTGACCAGAAGCTCAGTGAAAGTGCTCCCTAGATCAAGAAAGGGAAGATAAGACATCCTGAGTTAAAGAGACCACTCAGTAGTGGCTAGCAAATTCCCTTAAATAGACCCCCTAGAATTATAGAGTATAGTGGTAAAGGAAGTAAGGAAAAGTTGAGAAACTAGCCACAGAAGAAACACCCTTACTTTATTAATACTAGATGAACAAACTGGGCATAGAAAAGTGAACAGATAGGGATTCAACAGTTAGTCAAATGAGCTCCTTAATATGAGAATAATGTAGGGTTAAGGCACGTGAGTAATTAGAGCACCCAGTAGAGCTTAAGTCTTTAGTAAGATAGAATTTAGACATTGAGGCTATGTGTCTTAGATTAGGTTAGTAAAATCCTAAAATTAGTATACTGTGCTCCTGGGGATGAGACTAAAGAGGTTGAACAAAGAGAAAGCCTAGCTCTGATTTGAACATAGAAATGAGTTGAGACAAATAGTTAGTGCCTTAGTACCCTTAAGGAAGCTCGAGAGAGCTAGAGACTGCCTAAGAAGGTGAGCCATTACATTATGCAAAGAAAGAGTGTAAGCCAAGAGCATCACAGAATGTAATTGCTGGGATTATAGGAAATAGAATTTTTCTCATAGAGGGATGGTCTAGTTAAGAGCAAAGCAAGAGTATGAGAGAAAGTAGACCCCATTGATGTTCAAGAAAGTAAGAAAGTATAGGAATCCAAGAAAAATACAGGTGCTCTTGAGCGTAAAGAAACACGAATTAGCGAGAGGGACAGTCAATAGTAAAGCATCCTTTTACCTAAGTAAAAGGATAGTAAAGGTAAAAGAGAGAGAATATATAATGGTGTCAAGCTGAGGACATAATAGATTAAGAATAAATATTAAGTTGATGTGCTTGAGCACTTGAGAAAGCACACTTGTCCTTGGCATAGATACCCTTCTAGCATAATAATGCCCGAAGTAAAAATAGTCGAGCAATGTAAAGTGATTTCGGGATGAAGTAAAGGAAGAGTCCTGTTTTCCCTGAGTATTCTATGAGAATAGGGCAAACAAAGAAAAGCAAAAGAAGAATACTTTAGATTATTAGGAAACTTGTAATATATAGGCGATAGTGGCTTTGAGCTCAGTTATGAGGCACCTGTGTATTAGTGTTTGATATTATGGTTTGCTTGCAACAAGGGTTACACAATATTGAGTTTGGCCAACCCAGTAGTAATGTGACTTGAGTGCGTAGTAAACGATGGCATCAATCACGAAAGTGTCCTGATAATCGAAAGGTATTCTAGTTAGTCAAATAACGAGATAAGTTAGAAAAGAGAGGTCAAGGGATTCCAGGAATATTAGAACAGTAAGAAAAGTATGCAAAAAAGGAATCCCCAGTAAAAAATAATAATATAGAAAAGAATGTGCTAATAGTAAGAATGTTCAGATAGCATGAGTTCAGTATGTATGATTTTAGTCCCTTATAATATAATTAAACGAAATAAGAAAGGACCAGTATATAGCCTCTCTCTTGCCAAGATGTTAGCTATACTTAGTGTGTGAGATACCCTGGTGCCAAGGCATTTAAAAGCAAAACATGGGCATAGCTAGAAATTGCAAGATATGAGAGGAAAGATAGAACGAGTACAAATAAAGTAAGGAAGTTAGTAGAGTAAGAAAAGAAAGCCCAAGTAAAAAAGGCTGAAGTGAGAACTTAAGGATCCCATAAGGAGTAGTAGAGGAAAGTTAAAATACTCCTGAGTAGTAGTATGATTGCATCATAGAAAATTAGATGATACAAAACCTACTTCACATGAAGAGCATAAGAGACATCTGAGTTGAGCCTTAGAAATTATGAGTGACAGTTACTGAACTTAGTGAGCATGTGTTTTACTATTACTTACAGTGATCTTAGGCTTTGACGTCTCCTAGAGATGGATCGCAGTAGATCCTAGCATAGTACAATAGGTTACAGTAGACCCTAGTAGGGCTTTGAAAGGTTGCAGTAATCCTAAGGGTTGCAGTAGATCCCATAGAGTTATAGAGAGCCCCCAGTTACAGTATGATAGTTCTCTGGTGAAATGACAGCCTGAGATAGTTTTTACAGAGTAGTTAGTCTCAGAAACTAGTACAGTTTTAGTTAGCTTTTTCTCAAAGACTAGAGATCTCTTAAGTCTGGGGTAGACTATTGCCATAAGAGACAGTATTATTAGATATAGCGATTTTAGCTTTGACATCTCCCAGAGATGGATCGCAGTAGATCCTAACATAGTACAGCGAGTTGCAGTAAACTCTAGTAGAGCTTTGAAAAGTCACAGTAGACCTAAGGGTTGCAATAGATCCCACAGAGTTATAGAGAGCCCCCAGTTACAGTATGATAGTTCTCTGGTGAGATGACAGCTTGAAATAGTTTTTACAGAGTAGTTAGTCTAAAAAACCAATACAGTTTCAATTAGCTTTTGTTTTAGAGACTAGAGATCTCCTAAGTCTAGTAGACTATTGCCATTAGGGATAACAAGGCTATACTTAAATAGTTAGACCACTGACTATACCCTTGCTAAATGAACATAGTGTATGGGATGAGGAAAGTAAGAAAGTAGCTTTTTAGAGTTAGAGCCAGATGAACCATTATCCAGTAGATATTAGCTCTGACCGAGGGATAGAGAGATTCCTATATGCTAGATTATGTATTCAGAAAAGGGTCAAGTGCAATTTTAAATGAGGTAAGTGGTACAGTACATCTCAAGTGATTGAGACTGTGAGTATAGTTAGCATCCCACTAAAATCCAGCATTAGTCAGTGATAGTTGCTCTTCGATGCTAGTATGAAAAATATAAGTTAGGCCTACCAGTGTTAAGATGAGGGACTACAAAATGCCTACTCTCAAGTGAGCAAAAAGAGTAAGGGAAAGTCCTAGCCTAAAGAGACAAATGCATTAGTAAATTGAGAAATTAGGATCATTAAAAGTGGAAACTCCTTAAAAGAGCTGTAATCCCAATAAGCAACTGAGACATGAGGCCTATGATAGAAAGAAATGTGAATTGTGATTATGGGATGAGCTAGTAAGAAAGAACGTAGAAATGAATAGTGGATAGTATATTTTAAATAAGTAAGTAGACAGACAAAAATCTCCAATGGCTATAATGATAAGAGAAAGATAATAAGACCTTATGAGAAGCCATTGGGAGAGGATACGGGAGATTTAATACTAAATAAATTACCTCTCGAGATATGTAAATAAGTCCACTGAGAAGAATGTTAATCCTTATAAACGGGTTGAGACTAATCTACTATAATTAGTAAGCTCTTCCAAGATAGGCCTTCAGAGCCAGAAACTTCTTTTCCTTATGAGAAGAACTATCTAGTACTCTATAATAATAGAGCCCTCATTAAAAGCTAGCAATGAAAAATTCCCTAGCTGAGAGAAACTAAAAAAAAGTAAAATTGTTGAGAGAAGCATATAGAGCCAGGAAGAAGGGAAAGAAAGAAGCAGTTAGCCATAATATAAAAGAGAAAGAGGAAAGTGTACTCCAAATTTTAAGGATGAAATTTATTTAAGAGAGGAGAAATTTAATATTCGATTCTTTAATAATGAGAGAAAACGTGAGAAATGTAACGTATGGTTTCTCCGTAAACGTATGAAATTTACTGGATGCAAAAGAAAGTCCCCTAAAATGAGTTAGTTAAGGTCCCAAAAAATTTAAGTAGCATTATAGGCTACAAAAAAATGAGAATCCTAGGCTCAAATGGAAAGAAAAACAAAGCTAAAATGAAGAAACAAAATTGAATGAAAAGTTGACAAAACGTAATGACATTTTTCTAATTTTGAGCAAATTTTGGAATTCTCATAGGAGGTCTTTTTAAATGAAAGTTTTGAATTCTTCAGGGTTCTCAGAGGCCCTGAAAACCATGGGAAGCCCTAAGATAGTTAAAACCCCTTCGGTGGATGTTTTCCAACGTCAGTTGACCCGAACTTTGACGGATTCATTCAAGAAGGTTTTAGCTTCGATTTGAGGGATATCAAAGGCATTTTATTAAATTGGGAACCTAAATTTCATAATGGAAAAGATGATTCTCAAAAAGTAGCTAAAATAAACCAGAAACAAAAATGCCAAGATGAAGGGACAAAATTGAAATTTTTAAGAAGTGTTTCTTAAACCCACCTATATATATGAGGCACCCCATCTCCTCCTTCATTTAATCAAATTTGTTTCTACCCTAAATTAGAGAAAGAACCGTAAGGGTGAGGCACACAAGAAGGAGGAGAAAGGAAGGAGAAAAACAAGGAAGAGGTATAGATTTTCTTGGCTTTTTCATGCTTTTTCGTTAGTAAACTTCTTCTCCTCCACTTTCCTTTCTTTCCTATGGTTTTATTGAAGTTATTGGATCTTTTTTTAGGGCAAAACAAAGGGAAAAATTTGGATTTGAAGAGAGGAGGCTAAGGAAAATGAGAAACAAGTAAGAAAAGTCAAGGAAACAAGGTAAATCTTCATTCCATGGTAGACACCTCTTGTCCCCTTCTTCTCCTTGGTTCGTCCCATATATGTGGCTTCAAGAAGACATGGAATTTGGTCATAACCAAAGGTGAACCTTAGGGAACAAAGTGTGGAGAATAAGAATATGTAAAGAGAATTAACAAACAACCATAAAAAATCAAGATAGCCAAGTTAGGGTTTTAAGTGTCCCTTGTAAAATTTGATTTGATACCATAATTCTTACGCCTAAATGAGTGTTTAGATGAGCTCTTAAGATTCCTAGAGAGCTCCCCATATGCATCTTCCACTAAGAAAACAAACCAAGCTCCATGGGTGCCAAAAACAAGCATGGCTTTAGCCTAGAGTAGTTAAGGCACCTAGGGATAGTTTTAAATTTTTCTAAACCCATTTTTAAGTCATATATGATGAGTGGAGATGAAAGGAAATCTTGGAAAAAATTTAAGAGGACTAGAGAATGAATTAGCATCATAGGTTCCATAATATGGCCTAAAGAAGCAACACCTAGTTAGACTCTTTGTTTTAATTATATGATGACTCCAAGAGGCTTAAAAGAAGTCAAGAATCATAAATGAAAGGAAAGAATGGAGCCTAGAACTCAAAAGAAGGATGTTGCTTCATTAACTGCATTTTGGAACCATAAAAGGTCTATTAGACCAAGCTAGTATTTAAGGAAGATGTATAGCTTTAGAAATAATTCCATGAACCTAATTGGCTTCCACCTATTGTGTTTAGGCCAAGAGAAACAAATCCCACACCATTGTGTGAGTGAGGCCAAGGAAGGGAGCAAAGAAAAAGTATGCTTATGTGGCAAAGGTAGCTCTCTCTACTTTCTCTTATGCATGAATGTGTGCTTATCTTGTCTTTGAATGTGTGCATGTATATTTTAAGCCATGAAATATGTTCTAGCATATGATCATGTTCCATGGTACCATGATGTTGTAATATGTATTCAAATGATGCCTAGTATGTGTGCTTGGGGTTAGCTTGAGTATGGTGAAGCCAAGAACCCTTAGCCATGGTAAAGATGAGCTAAGAACCCTTAAAATTAGTTGAGACAAAGAAAAGAGTCTCCCAAGAGTGAAGTTGACTCCCAAGAGTGAGGTTGAGTCAAAAGCTCTTAGAGAAAATGGGTGAGGCAAGTCCAAAATCCATAAGAGAATGGGTAAGGTTAATCCACTTACTTGGCAAGCCTATGTTTATCTTGTATGACTTGTTCAAATGCCAATAATGTTTTTTGAATGTTCATACGTGTCATTATACTCATGCATGCATTTTCAAGGCTTGCATTGTATACTTTATGTGTGATTGAAAGGGAGATGAGCTATTAGAATTCTTTGAATCACATTCCCTCTTCTCCAATGTCTTAACATGCTAGGTGGAGTAAATGAACAAGGTAATAGAAGCCACGAAGTTTGGAAATGAGAGTTTGACATCAAAATGCCTAGTTTTGTCTCTTTTGTAGCCATACACATGGCCTATGATGTAAACCTATGATGGAATTGTTATGCAATCATTTAAACATGTGTAAATACTCATATATATGATGTATGAATGAGAATTAATACCATATGCATGATATAGCATGATTTGGGTATGGAATGGCAAAACTAGACATAAGCATTCTTATGCATATCATGGGGTGAATGAGTGATTCTGAGAAATTTAGGTTTTTGCACCTTTGAGACAAGTTTAGAATGTCATTTTGGTACATTCCCACATGCTCAAGTGGTCATAGTTGCCTCGGAGCTCAAAATGGACTATTTGGACCCTTTGCAAGACTTAAAAATGACCATTTCATAACCTAATATCAAGATCAAACCAAATGAATGAATTTGCCCATGAAATTTGGCATGTAATTAGATCTTATCTAGAGCTTTTTGGAAAGCCAAAAACAAAGTTATTTGGAGCTTTGTGGAATTAATTATAAATTTTCAAAGTTGGCATTTTTCTACTGAACTGATGCATATACTCTTCATATAGTCTGTAACTTGGTCTATGTGATTCAAGAGGCCAATGGTGTACAATACTCATAAAATTTTATAGGCATAAACTAGACATGATAAGCTTTCCATGGCCGTTAAGATCACCCCATTTGGACCTCGGAGCAGGGAAATGTGAATTTTAGAAGTTGGAGGATAGTACTAGTAACAACTATCGATCTCTGGTACTGTTCCATCAATTTCCAGTGGCTAGCGGCCTCTGTTTGGTTTGGATTTATTTTTAACATGAATTAGACATCTGTAGCTTTCCATAATGATAAATTTTTCATAATTTCAATTTTCTAGAATTAGTTATAATTTTTCAAAATTTATGTCATAATTCTAGAATTCTACCCAAGGCTGCACACCTTGTTTTTATGTGAATACTTCCCTTGCTTGAGTCATAGGCCACTTCTTGAGCTTGTTATGAGTTGTATTTGTGTATTTAAATATGAGAATGAGATGGATGAGTCCATATGGTCCACAAAACACCGAATGAAAATTTTATTCATGACATAACACAATTTAATAAGATACTCTTAATAGTTCTTGGAAATCCTATGTAATCTAAGGAGATGAGCCTAGTCATGATGTGAGATGAGCTTAGTAAATATGGTGTTACAAAAGTATTATCCCATGAAATGGGGTGAGATGCAAATCTTAGTAACCAAAGGCAAATTCCATTTATATAATCTAATTTAATTAACGTATGTGCATAGAATCAGATGAGTATCAGAAAAATATACCAGTCATATAAGCAAATGAAACAATTAGGCTATCAATGACGGCTATCAATAACACTATCCCATACTAACAATCACATTTCTATATGTTAAAGGCCATTAACACTAAGAAAGGCCCATCCACGGTACCAACTCCCTAATGAGCACAACTTGAGTTCAGTGCATATTAGGGTCTGATTACAATCCAGTGCCCGATTAAAGCATGATGCGTGGGTGGCAGCGGCACCACAGCTCTACCATGAACTCACAAGGTCTAAACACAATATATCAGATAGCCAACTATTCATTATACATTTCAAAATCATTCATGTACAATAGATACAAAATTAAAGTAGACATATGCATGGAATTTGACATTAAACCCTAGTTACCTCACTTGTAGACAATTTCTTGAAAGCCAATAGCAATGCTACTTAACCTATGAACACAAAATTAGACCATTACCATTCCTACTCATCAATTTATAGCAACAAACAGGTATCCAAAGAATTGAAATACTAATAGCTACCTAGAGAAAACTTCTACAAGAACCAAATTCGGATTTGGTTGTGTCTACACTAGTAACCTCAGAACAACACTCCAAATTCTGAGTAAATTCGCATAGAAACAATACCTATATCATAAATCAGCTATAGGGGTCCCAAACTAGCAAAAAATGCATCAAAATGAGATGTTTATACTTACCTTACAAGACCTTTAGCTTCAACCTCTGAAATTCCATCATAAAAACACCAAACAACAAGTTTCAGATTTTGGGTCTAGGGTGAAAATGCTCTAAATGAAAAACTAATTAGGTCAAATTGAAGAGAAAAAGGAGAGGATTAAGTTATATAACAATTACCTTGGCTGATTTTGACTCTAGAAGTGAGAAATGATGGGTTTATGCCAAGAACCCTAGCCTCTCTCCAAAACCTCCGAATTTTCTTGTGCTTCTTATGTGTTTTATTTCTGAAGAATGGGGGAAGGGGCTAGTATGGGTTTTGTAACATCCTAAAAATTAATTAGGTTGTTAATCATAGATTTGGGTTGATTAAAAATAATTAATATGGAGTAATTGGGCAAGTTATGTGAATGAGAATTATAGAGAGATAAATTATTAATATAGGTTTGAGATTTAATTAGGTTAAAAAACTCATCTAAGCCTAAATTAAATTAAGTAGGTCATGGTTAAAGACTAATTAAAACCCAATGATTATTGGTGCAGACTTAACTTCTCCATAACCACTTAGCAATTGCCTAGATTGGTTTAATAAATTAGAGATCCAAGGCCCAACTTACATAAGCTCTTATAACTGGCCCACAACCCTTATGTAGACCTAAATCAATTGAGCTCTTAAAACTTGGTCTAACCTAATTAAGATTCTACAGGAGAAGCTAAAAAAGTCATTGGATCACTTTTGATGATGGGGTCGGAAAAATCAAAGCTTGATCTTGATGTCTGACTTTCTTATTAAAGAAGCAACCAAAAGAGCAAGTGGAGGGACCAACTTATAAAACTCAGCCCAAACTAACTCAAAATCTGAATCTATATAGATTTAGGCCCTTGGGCTAACCCATAACCCATTTAGAACCTAACTTAAACCTAACTAAAACTCTAAACACATGTAGCCCCTCCACATTATGCTGAAACACAAACACAAGAAGCATTTTCGTATATTGAGAGGGAGGCTAAGGTTCTAAGCAAGAAATCCACCATTTCTCACATCTAGGTTCAAAATCAGCCAAGATAATTGTTATATAACTTAGTCCTCTTTTCTTTCTCTTCATTTGAACCTAATTAGTTTTTCATTTAGAGTATTTTCACCATACCCAAAATCTGAAATGTGGTTGTTTGGGATTTTCTTGATGAAATTTCGTAGGTTGAGGTTAGGGGTGTTGTTAGGTAAGCATAAACTCTTCATTTTAATGTATTTTCTATTGGTTTAAGACCCCCATGGTCGATTTTTAGTATGGTATTAATTTTATACAAATTTACTTAGGATTTAGGGTGATACATTGAAATTTCTAGCAGAGGAAACATTCAATCCGAATTTTACACTTGTAGTGGCTAAGCTGAGGTAGCATTGTTATTGGTTCTCCAGAAAATTTACCGTAAGTGAGGTAACTGGGGACTATATTAATTACATGTATATATCTGCTTTAATTTCATATTTGCTGCACATGAATGATTTGAAATGCTAAATGAATTGGTTGGCTATCTATTGTATTATGTTTGGACCTTGTGAGTCCATGGTGGAGCTGTGGTGCAGTTGCCACCAATGCATGTGCTTCGATTCGACACCGAGTTATGATCAAACCTTAGATGCACTAAGCCCTGGTTATGCTCACTGGGGAGTGGGTACTATAGACAGGGCTCTCCCGGTGTTATTAGCCTTTAACATGTGAAAATGTGATTGCTAGTATGGGATGGTAATCACAGTAGCCTAATTATTTTATTTGCTATTATGATTGATATGAGTCCAATGCTCATTTTGATTCATGCATATATGTTAATTAAATTGGATTATATGAATGGAAATTATCTCAATTACTGAGATTTACATCTCACCTCGTTTCATAGGATCATACTTTCAAGTGATGGCTCTTCGAGTAAGGATAAGGGGAAGGAAGTAGATGAAAATCTATGAGCTCCTACCATGTGTGGGGAAGGTTACACTTAGACTGATCTAAATAGAGTAGATGCTAAATTTTGTATACTTTTTTGTACAATGTCATCATGTAATCATGTTGCCATATGTAAGTGTTTGTATTTTGATTACTTAGAATGTATTTATTGAGGAGTTAGGCCTCATTTTTGTTTGGTATTAGATGTATGAACTTACAACATCTGTTATGAACTTTGTTCACCCTATGATACGATTTATTATTTGGGAAATGTAATTATGTTACATTGGATGTAGACTTAAACTAGTGATGCATGAAATCTCTAATGAAATATGTATTTGAATGGTAATTATTGGTAGTTTATGAAATTCTTGCTGTCATTAATCCATGAACTTACTAGGTTACAGTAGTTGGATGAGTAGAAATTAACACTTAAGTCCTAAACTAGCAATGATTGATAAGTTGGGTAAATTAGGTAAATGAAAGCTATTAGAGCCTCACAAATTAAGGTAAAGTGGCCCTAAGGTGTCACTAGGGGGAGAATTGGAGTGTATGAGACAAGAGTTTAGAAGTTGTAGGATCACAAGGCATTTTGCCTAGACAAAATAGTTTTAGCCGCGACCAATAGAGGCAAAGTTGCCCAAGGAGAGGTCCAGAGAGCAATTTGTCACAACGAGAAATAGAATTAGTCATGGCAAAATGTGAGAGGCCAATCTGGAAGTCATCCAGAAAGTAATTCGCCGTGGTGCGAAATGGAGTTCACTGCAGCTAGAATCGAAAGGCAAGATTGGTCGTGTTCCAAAGAGGAATTAGTCGTAGCAAAAAGGGGAATTGGCCGCAAATAATATCAAGGGCTAGTGAGGTATGCTCCAGGAGGTCCTCTCACCGCGGTGATATGAAGCTATAAGGAGTGAACCTGAGAGCAATTGGTCATGGTGCAAAATCATTTAGCCGTGGCAAAGGTTCAGAAACCTTTATATTAACCTAGAAACCTTGGTTTTTTCTATAGCAATATCAAAGGATGACTTGGAAACACTGGAAGGAGGTTCTTGAGAGTTGAAAATGAATGGGTAATAGATTTAAAGGTTTTTAATTGGAGATTTGTTTCACTTATGTACATGAATGCTTGTAAATGCTTGATTAATGATTCTAATAATATTAAACTTCAAATTTTCTCACTTTTTCCTAAATTGATTAATTTAAATGGTGCTAGACCTTGATTTATAACTATTAATCGCATGCTTAAGCTTAATTACCACAATTAGAAGTTAGGGTTGTCACATTTGGTATCAGAGCGATGGTTCAAGCAATTGTGTTTGATTTATAACTTTGTAGTTAGAAAACTTGGCAATTATGATGCATGTATGATAGGAATAGGAACATTGTGACCTAGCGATAACTCTTATATTTATATATATACCTACTATGGGTGGAGTTGTGTTTTGTTTGCCTTGGGCTGTAGCTTAATGGGGGATGCTGGTGGTTATGCTTATGGCATTGTAGAGCTAGATGGCTGCACGTAGAGAAACAACTGAGATACTAAGAAAGATACAAAAGGCCATGGCTGCAATGGCTAACCAAATGAGAGAACAAGCTGCATGAAACTATAGTTAGGGCAATAACTGACTAGCTTCAAAAGCAAGCCGAGGCTCATGTAGCAACTATGCAAGTGTTGCAACAACTACATGAAACCATGAATAAGTAGAATCGGGAGGTGCCGGTGGAGAACCGTGTTGGTGCTGGTCAAAACCCTGGTGTGTGATATTAAGGGGAGGATGGTGACCTTGCTATTGTGTTGGCTAAATTTAAAAAAGCTTATCCTCCATCATTTTTAGGGGAGTTAAACACTAAGAAAGCTGAGAGGTGGCTGATGCAACTAGAAAAGATCTTTAAGGTTATGACCTGCACTACAGAGCAAAAGGCAAAGTTGGCCATATACAAGTTGGAGGGTGAGGCTGAGCATTGGTGGAGAAATGCCTTAAGATTATTGATTGCAAGGAGGATACCTTTGACTTGGGAAAGCTTCCAAACCTCCTTTGAAAGTAAGTATTTCCCACTATTAGTGAGGGCTGACAAGGAAGCTGAGTTTAACTTCCTTGAATAAGGGGACATGAACGTTGATCAGTATGTAGCCAAGTTTATTCAATTGTTTTGCTTCTCCTCCTACTTGAAACAATTTGATGACGAGCATGGAAGGCTGAAAAATTTGAAAGAGGCCTGAAACCAGAGATTAAAGATAAGATAGCATCTTTACAAATCCATAATTTTGATGAATTGGTAGAAAAGTGTAGAGTAACAGAAAGAGCCATGATGGAAAGTGAGGTCAAGAGGAAGAAGACTATGAAGGATAAGTGTGACCGAGGCATGGAGCCCTTTAAAGGTAAAAGCAAGAAGGGACCTAACAGTGGGAGTGGCTCTCGGGTTAAGAAACCATCTCCAAGGAATGTCCCTCAAAGAAGAAGCATGGGACCCCTGAGAAGTGCAATGAGTGCCTTACCAACTTGTGTCAAGTGTGGGAAGAACCATGGTAATGGACCATACCCAGTATGCTATAATTGTGGGAAGCTTGGACATTATATACGGACTTGCACTGTGTCAAGAGAATCAGCCTCATCTATTAAATTGCCTACACAGGAAAAGGTGTTTACACTTATGCAATAAGAGACTAGTAGATCCCCTAGTCTGATCTGAGGTACTTTACTTGTCCATAATCATGTTATAGATGCATTGTTTGACTCAAGTGCGACCCATTTATTCATCTCATATGACTGTGTTAGGCATCTAGGTCTTAAAATTAGCCTGTTGCCATTTGAACTATCTATGTCTACCCCTACTGGATATTCTATGATTGCATCTTATGTGTGCTTGAATTATATTGTACAATTGGATAGCCATTGTACTACTCTTGACCGAATTTGCATCCCTTTGTGTGATTTTGATGTAATCATTAGTATAAACTAGTTGTCAGCTAATAATGTAATACTTCATTGTAACCATAAGACTATTTCCTTACTTGCAAATATACCTGGAACTTGTCTTGTGATTGAGCTTACTTATGTGTCTATCGCCCAAGCCAAAAGGTACCTTGGGTTTTTAGTATTCTTTTCATTGCATTTTGAGGTTGATAATGGGTTGGAGGATATACCTGTCATTAGAAAGTTCCCTAAGGTTTTCCCTAAGGAGTTTAATGGACTACCTTCAGAGAGAGAGCTAAAATTTTCCATTGATTTGGTACCCAGTACAGGTCCGATTTCTAAGGCCCCATATAGAATGGCGCCTGATAAGCTAGTTGAGTTGAAGAATCAATTAAAGAAGTTATTTGAGAAAGGCTTTATTAGGCTAAGTGTGTCTCCATAAGGAGCACCAATGTTGTTTGTCAAGAAAAAAGATGGGAGCCTTAGGCTTTGTATTGACTATAGGCAATTGAATTAAGCGACTATCAAGAATAAATACCCTTTGCCTAGACTTGATGACTTACTTGACCAATTAGCTGGAGCATCGGTCTTTTCAAAGATTGACTTTAGATTAGAATATCACCAACTTAGAGTTAGGGCCGAGGATGCACCTAAAACTGTCTTTAGGACTCGATATGGCCATTCTGAGTTCCTAGTTATGCCTTTTTGATTAACCAATGCCCCTGCCATTTTCATAGATTACATTAATAGAATTTTTAGGCCCTATCTTGACCGGTTTATGGTAGTGTTCATTGATGACATTCTTATCTACTCTAAAAGTAGTAAAGAGCATGAAGAACATCTTAGGATAGTTTTTCAAATATTGAGAGATCATAAGTTGTATGCTAAGTTGAGCAAGTGTGAGTTTTGGTTGTGGGAGGTCAAATTCCTAAGTCATGTGATATCTAAACAAGGGGTAGTGATAGATACTAGCAAGGTATAAGCGGTACTAAATTGGAAGAGACCCAAAATAGTGATCAAAATCTGTGGCTTCTTAGGTCTAGTTGGCTACTATAAAAGATTCATTAAGGGATTTTCTCAGTTAGCCATGCCTTTGACAAAATTAACTAGGAAGGACTAACCATTTGTGTGGAATGCCAAGTGTGAGAACGCCTTTCAAGGGCTTAAGGATAGGCCTACCATCACACCTGTGTTAGTGATACCTAACCCTAAAGAGACATTCATAGTCTATAGTGATGCTTCTAAGAAGGGGCTAGGGTGTATTTTAATGTAGCAAGGTAAGGTGATAGTCTATACTTCTAGGCAACTTAGACCTCATGAGGAAAACTATCCCACCTATGACCTAGAACTAGCGGCTGTAGTTTTTGCCCTTAAGATTTGGAGGCACTTATCTCTATTGTGCACAATTTGAGGTATATAGTGATCACAAAAGTTTGAAGTATCTGTTTGACCAAAAGGAGTTAAAAATAAGGCAAAAAAGATGGATGGAATTCCTTAAGGACTATGATTTATCCTTAAAGTATCATCCAAGGAAACTAAATGTGGTCGCCAATGCCTTGAGTAGGAAATCTATTCACATGGAAATGATGATGCTTAGAGAGCAAAGGTTGATTGAAGAGTTAAGAGACTTGAATCTATCAATTATAATGAATCCTAGAAGTCTTCTTTTTGGGGAGTTAAAAATAGAGAATGACTTTAGGAAGAGAATTAAGGAGGTCCAAGAGTTAGACAAACATTTAGGAAGGATTAGGGAGCAATTAGGGAATAATAAGGTCAAAGATTTTGACCTATAGGAAGATGGTTTAGTGAGGTACCAAGGTAGAGTGTGCATACCCAAGGATGAGGAGTTGAGGAATATAGTGTTGTCAGAAGCTCATAAGAGTAGGTATACCATTCATTCGGGCACCACTAAGATGTATGGGGATCTTAAGAAGAGTTTTTGGTGGCCTAGGATGAAGTCAGATATAGAAAAATTTATTGCTAGATGTCTTGTTTATCAGAGGGTAATGATTGAACACTAAAGACCCATAGGTTTGTTACACCCTTTAGAGATTTCTAAAATGGAAATGGGATAGTATATCTATGGATTTTCTAATGGGCTTGCCTAGAACATTCTCCAGTTATGATGCTATTTGGGTGATTGTAGATAGATTGACGAAGTTTGTCCACTTTTTACCTATTAGAGCCACTTATCGTCTAGGTAGACTAGCCTAATTATATGTTCGTGAGATTGTGAGATTACATGGTGTCCCTAATAGTATTGTGTCAAATAGAGATCCAAGGTTTACATCAAAATTTTGGTAGTCTCTACAAGAAGCTTTGAGTACTAGTCTTAATTTTAGCACTACCTATCATCTCCAGTTAGATGGACAGATAAAGAGAACTATTCAGACCCTTGAGGACATGCTTAAGGCTAGTGTACTAGAGTTAAAAGGGAATTGGGATGTGTACTTACCCTTAGCTGAGTTTGCTTACAATAATAGTTATTACTCTAGTATTCAAATGGCACTATTTGAGGCACTTTATAGAAGAAAGTGTCAGTCACCCTTGTGTTGGGTAGAACTTGGTGAGAGGAGTCTCTTAGGTTCGGACATAATGGACTAAATCACCCACCAAATAGAACTCATCAGAAAGAAGTTGTTGGCTATCCAAAGTAGACAAAAGAGTTATACGGATAAGAGGAGACCCTTAGAATTTGAGGTAGGAGACTATGTGTTCCTTAAGACTACTCTGGTGATAGGTGTAGGATGGTTTATCAATCCTTGGTATCTTGGTCCTTTCCAAATCCTTGAAAGGATAGGACCCATAGCCTATAAAGTTGCTTTATCTCCAAACCTGGCCAAGTTGTTTGATATGTTCCATATGTCCTAACTGAAAAAGTATCACCTAGACCCTTTACATGTCATTGAGCATGAGAATGTGCTTCTACAAGATGATTTGTCTTATGTGGTTAAGCTGAAAAGGATTGTGGACTCAAAAGCCAAATAGTTGTGTAATAAGGACATCCTCCTGATAAAGGATGGTGTGGAAGGGACTTACTCTCGATAAAGCAATTTGGGAGATAGAGGAGGCTATGAGAGACTATCCTACATTATTTGAGTAAGGTATGTCTAATTTTGAGGATAAAATTTCTAAAAGGAGGGAAGAATGTAACACCCAAAAAATTAATTAAGGTATTAATCATGGATTTAGTTTAATTAAGAATAATTAATATGGAGTAATTGGGCAAGTTATGTGAATAAAAATTATAGAGAGATAAATTATTAATATGGCTTTGAGATTTAATTGTGTTAGAAACCTCATCTAAGCCTAAATTAAATTAAGGAGGTTATGGTTAGAGACTAATTAAAACCCAATGATTATTTGTAAAGTCCCACATCGGATGGAAAGGTCCTAGGAACGGCCCATATAAATGGGGAGAATCCTCCCCCTTATGAGCGTGCTTTTCCTGTGAGCTAAGTGGGAAGGGACAAACCCCAACGAACTGGGAAGGCAGGGTCAATGACCCATGAACTGGGAAGGAAGGAATAATACTCGTGAGGGCTCTGTATGTGTTGGTATCAAAATCGGCCATTTGAATGTGCAACCCAAAGATGGGTTGGCCCCCAAGGATGTGGAATGAAAAGTCCCATATCAGATGGAAAGGTCCTGGGAACGGCCCATATAAGTGGGAAAATCCTCCCTCTCACGAGCACGCTTTTCTCGTGAGCTAAGTGGGAAGGGACAAACTCCAACGAATCGGGAAGGCAAGGTCAACGACCCATGAACCAGGAAGGAAGGGACAATACTCGTGAGGGATGTAACATCCGATTTTCTGAAAATCCAAGAAAACGTAAGTAAACGCGAGAAACGTAACATATGGTTTCTTCGTCAACGTATGAAATTCACCGGATATGAAAGGAAGTCCCCCAAATAGAATAAATTGAGGTCTAATAAAATTAGAATAATATTCTAGATCGTAAATAATGATGAGTCAAGGCCAGAGGTGCCCTAAAATTGGGGCTAAAATAGATGAAAAAAAAAAGAGATCAGAAAAAGGTCCCGAGGGGCCTCCAAAGTCAAGTATGGAGGAGCCAGGGACTAAAATGTAAAGAAAAGTTATATGCAGGGTAAAATGTATAAATTTTCCTAAAGTTCAAGGAACCCTAGTTTCACCCTCTATTCGTGGTTTTAAGCACGAATATCAAAAAATTGAGTAAGAATCTCAGAAATCCGTGACCCACGGTTAAACTCAGTTTGATGAGACGGGTCCAATGATGCTAAGTTGTCCGGATGGCGAGGCGGGATCCGGTCTAGGATCTAGTTATCCCAATCAATAGCCATGAGCAAAATGAAAAAAAGAAGTTGTAAGAATTATAGAAATAAAAATAGCTAAAGGGCTAAGAAACCTTGAAGGAGTTTTAGGGACAGAATTACAGTAAATGAAAAGTTTATAGCACCATCATAATACAGAACGGTGAAAATTACACCTATAGACCCAAGTGTCCAATTGACACTGAAATTTATGAGGATTGAGCTTAAGGGCCCCTGACCCATGTTTGAAGCTTAATATGGCCATAAAGTAGAGGAAATAATGTTCATAAATTTTAGAAAGTCTAAAGGTATGTATTGTACTGTAAAATTTTAATTAGGCTCAGACACTGATTTTTAGACTGCTGTAAGACCCAATAGTTGATTCTAAAGGCCCGATAAGAGAAGAAAAGATATGATTAGGGTTTTAGAGAAGATGAAACCCAAATATAAATATAGAATGAAAGGAAAAGAAGAAAAAGATTTTAGTTATTTTAAAGAATTAACCATGGTTAAGTTAGAAACTAACTATGGTTGAGTTAAAAGTTGACCATGGTTGAGTTAAGAAATTAACCATGGTTACACTCCATAACTTAAGGGCTAAGGCAAGGCTTCCAAGTGTGTGGCCAAGAATTTTCGGAAGAAGATATTTAGTTATGAAATTAGAAAATCAAAAGAAAAAAAGGAATGGAAGGTTAAGATTTGATCTTGAAAAGGTTGATCCAAGGGTCCAAATTTAGTATGACCATTTAACTTCATTAGATTCATCTTCTTCACCTCCATTCCACCATTTCCACGCCACACACAAGGAAGAAAGAAAGAAAAAAGTGAAGAGAGAGAGAGAGAGGGAGAAAAAGTGGAAGATGAAGTGAAACCAAGCAAAACAACCACCATTCTTCACTAAATTTCTTCATCTTCTCCATCCTCCAACCTTTTCCTCCAAAGGGCAGCTGCATATTCATCTTTTGTTCAAGGTGAAATGTTGCTCTAAGTAGGAAGGGAAAGGATTTTAGTGTGAGAAAAGCAAAGGAAGCAAGGCTTAAGCTTAAAGAGTAAGGTTTCTCCATCTTATACTTATAAATCACATGCTTTAAGCTAGTTTGTTAAACCCTAGCTGTGAGTTATTTTTGGACAGCATATGAATCATTAGAAATATATTTTATATGTTAAATATGAAGGCCTTGAAATGAAGTTTATATGTTGAACATGAAGGCCATATGAGCTTAGTTATTGTTGTTATGTGCTGAAACTGTGGAAAACACAAAGATTGTAATTTTTGGGAAAATAGAAAGCATGGGGAGATGCTGTCCGAAATTTCCCAAAATTTTTATGGTGTCTTCTTGATGTCTTAAAGTCATTTATACCAAATTTCAAGTCCTAAAACATAAAGGAAAAGGTTATAGAATTTTTAGAACCAAAGAAATGCACTTTGAGCCTAAAACGAAGCTAGATTATGTGATGACCAAAATGTGATGTTGGGGCTGGAATTTGATGATTTTATCCTTTCCAATGGATTCAAAAGGGTGTTTTTAGTTAGGAATACCTATGGGAAAGCCCCCAAAGCTCATGGGATAAAATTCCTAAATTTTGGCCAAGAAAGGCATACTATTCGGCCATAGTGAATGGGAAGGGAAAGAGTTGGATTTTTCCAATTCCAATGGTCCCATTAAGTTTAAAAGGGGTCATCCTATTTTAGAAGCTAAGGTTTATGTGTTGATTGTAATGAATTATCATTATGATTATAGGGTTTGATATTGTTTTGGGAACTCCAAAAGCAAGTAGACCGAGTCCCAAGGATTGAGGAGCAAAGTTTGCTAAGGTAGTAGTTTTCCTCTCTCTTTTCTTAATCTTGTATGTTTGTATAATGATGAGTGTTATGCTATATCAAGTTGTCATTTATGCTATAAGATGAGACATGTATGCTTAGATTGTGCTTAGCCTTGTATGAAATTCCTTGTATTGCTATGCGATGTGTGGCATCTTGATTGGCATTATGTTATATACTTACATGCTTGCTTGTGAATGAGATTGGTTTACTACTACTGAGATTTCATAATCTCACCCTAAATATAACTCATGCTAGGTCTGAGTTCAAGCAAATAAAGGGGCAAAGGATGTGGAAGCATAAATTGAGGACCTTACTTTTATATATCACATTTTGTCATGTAATTAAATATTTTAGATTATTGCGCGCATGAGTTCTGTTATGATATTGTAAGATACTCAAGTATGGAATGGAAAGTCATGAATATAATTAGCCTTTGAGTAAATAAAATATGACTGGTGAGCCTAAAATGCAAAAATGTATATGCTTATATAAAGGCAAAATAATAATAACAATATGTCAAGTGAAGGGTAAAACTGTCCAATTTGTTATAGGGGGAACTTTATATGAAGTCATATGTGCTCCGCTAAGTAAGCATTTTCCTCGTGTAAAGGGCTTAGAGAGCTTGAAGTAGAGCCCCGAACCGACCTCATACGATTTTTCTATAATTAATTATGTATTTTCAAACTTAGATAAGAAATTGGAAATAACCAAATGAATAGTAAAATTGTATGAGGAAGCTTTTAAAAGGAAAAATAATTAATTAGTTCAGGTTTCCATTGACTCCTCTAAGTTTTATATGAAGCAATTGTAGTAGGAAAAATATTATAAAATAAGGTATTACATTATTGGTGCAGACCTAACTTCTTGTTGACCACTTAGCAATGGCCCAAATTGGTTTAATGAATTAAAGGCCTAAGACCCAACTTACATAAGCTCTTATAATTGGCCCAACAACCCTTATACAGACCCAAATCAATTGAGTTCTTAAAATTTGGTCTTACCCAATTAAGATTCTGTAACCTAACTTATGAAACTCAGTCCAAACCAACTCAAAATCTGAACCCATATGGATTTGGGCCTTTGAGTCAACCTATAGCCCATTTAGGACCTAACTAAAACCCTAAACAGATGTAGCCCCACACTTTGCTAAAACACAAACACAAGAAGTATTTTTGCACCTTGAGAGGGAGGCTAGGGTTCTAAGCAAGAAATCCAATATTTCTCACTTCTAGGTTCAAAATCAACCAAGGTAATTATTGTATAACTTAATCCTCTTTTCCTTCTCTTCATTTTGACCTGATTAGTATTTCATTTAGAGCATTTTCACCATACCCAAAATCTGACATGTGGTTGTTTGGGATTTTCTTGGTGAAATTTAGTAGGTTAAGGCTAGGGGTATAGTTAGGTAAGCATAAACTATTCATTTCAATGTATTTTCTACTGGTTTAAGACTCCTATGGTTGATTTGTAGTATCGGTATTAATTTTATACAAATTTGCTTAGGATTTAGGGTGATACATCGAAGTTTCTAGTAAAGGAAACATTCAATCTGAATTTCACTCTTGTAGTGGCTGGGCTGAGGTAGCATTATTGTTGGTTCTCCAAAAAATTTACTGCAAGTGAAGTAATCGGGGACTAATATTAATTCCATACATATATCTATTTTAATTTCATATTTGCTGCACTTGAATAATTTGAAATGCTAAATGAATTGGTTAGCTATCTATTATATTGTGTTTGGACTTTGTGAGTCCACAATAGAGCCATGGTAGGGCTGCCACCAGTGCATATCCTTTGATCGGGCACCGGGTTATGATCAAACCCTAGATGCACTGAGCCCTAGTTGTGCTCATTGGGGAGTGGGTGTCATGGATGGGCCTCTCCCGGTGTTATTGGCCTTTAACAAGTGAAAATATGATTGCTAGTATGGGATGGTAATCATAGTAGCCTAATCGTTTCATTTGCTGCTATAACTGATACGATTTTAATGCTCATTTTGATTCATGCATATATTTTAATTAAATTGGATTATATGAGTCGAAATTATCTTAGTTACTGAGATTTGCATCTCATCCCATTTCATGGGATCATACTTTCAGGTGATGGCTCTTCGGGTAAGGATAAAGGGAAGCAAGTGGATGAAAAACCATGTGTAGGGAAAGCTACACTTAGACTGATCTGAATAGAGTAGATGCTAAATTTTATATACCTGTTTGTATAGCATCATTATATAATCATGTTGCCAAGTGTAGGTGTTTGTATTTTGATTACTTAGAATATATCTATTGAGGAGTTAGGCTTTATTTTTGTTTGGTATTGGATATATGAACTTACAACATCTATTATGAACTTTGTTGACCCTATGATATGGTTAATTATTTGGGAAATGTAATTATGTTACATTGGATGTAGACCTAAACTAGTGATGCATGAAATCTCTAATGGAATATGTATTTGAATGGTAATTATTGGTAGCTTATGAAATTATTGCTGTCATTAATCCATAAACTTGCTGATATATAATAGTTGGATGAGTAGGAATTAATGCTTAAGTCTTGAACTAGTAATAATAGATAATCTAGGTAAATTAGGTAAATGAAAGCTATTAGAGCCCTACAAATTAAAATAGAGTGGCTCTAGGGTGTCACTAGGGGGAGAATTGGAGTGTATGAGACAAGAGTTTCGAAATTGTAGGATTAGAAGGCGTTTCGCCACGCCAAAATTGTTTTAGCCATGCCCAATAGAGGTGAAGTTGCCTAGGGAGAGGTCCAGAGGGCAATTCATCGCGGTAAGAAGTGGAACTAGCCGTTGTAAAATGTGAGAGGCCAATCTGGAAGTCATCCAAAGAGTAATTCGCCACGACACGAAATGGAGTTTGCTGCAGCTAAAATCGAAGGGCAAGATTGGTCGTGCTCTAGAGAGGAATTAGTCATAGCGAAAAGGGGAATTGGTGCAGCCAATATTGAGGGCGAGTGAGGTATGCTTTAGGAGGTCCTCTCACCGTGGCGCCATATAAGCTTGCCACGGCTAAGCTCCAACTCATGGCGACGATATGAAGCTATAAGGAGTGAACTTGAGAGTAATTGGCCATGGTACGAAATCATTTAGCCACAATAAAGGTTTTGAAACCCTTATATTTACCTAGAAACCTTGGTTTTTCTTATAGCAATATCAAGGAATGACTTAGAAACACTGGTAGGAGGTTCTTGAAAGTTGAAAATGAGCAGGTAATAGATTTAAGGACTTTTAATTGAAAATTGTTTCACTTACGTACATGAATGCTTGTAAATGCTTGGTTAATGATTTTAATAACATTAAGGTTCAATTTTCCTCACTTTTTCCTAAATTGATTGATTTAAATAGTGTTTGACCTTGATTTATAACTATCAATCGCATGCTTAAGCTTAATTACCACAATTAGAAGTTAGGGTTATCACAAGTTTAGAGTTTAAGTTTGAGTATTGGGTTGACCCAAAGGCCCAATTTCAAGTGGGTTTAGTTTTTATCCTTATTGGACCATGAATTATAAGACTACATTGGTCATATATGAGAGTTGGGCCAAGCTAAAAAGGTCCATTAACATTTAGGTCTGTACAAATAAATATTGGGCCTCTAAGAAATGGAATTGAATCTCCTTAAGGGTAAGATTGAGCTTCTACACTTAGACCAAAGTATAATTAAATTAACCACAAGGCCTAAATTAATGTCCACTATAATACTATATACATTTAACTCATCTCATTTCATTTCTAAGCATACTTCCTTGAATAGCACATGATCTTAAGAAAAATCCATTGAAATAATGGATTATTTTTATGTTACGTTGTGGATAAAAGTTTCATTTTATGTCATGTGAACCATATGAACTCATCCATCTCATTCTCCTATTTAAATGCACATATACAACTCAAAACTATCTCAAAATGTGGCTAAAAACTTGAGCTCATGTACCATATACATAAAAATCACATGTTCAGCCTTGGATTCATGTACTAGGTTTTTGTCATGAACTTTGAAAAATTATAACTAATTCTAAACAAATCAAAATTAAGAACACTATACCATTCTGGAAAGCTACATAAGTCTACTTATGCAACAAATAAGTATAGACCAAAATAGGAACGTCTAGCTACTGGAAATTGATGAAATAATACATAAACTCAACTAGCACTACTAGTATTGTCACAAAACTTTAAATACTCATATTTCCCTACTCAGACTTCCAATTAGGGTGATCTTGGGGGCCATAGAAATATTATCATGTCAAATTTATGATTGTAAAATTTCATGTGCATTGGACACCATTTGTCCCTCAAATGACAAGTAGAAGAAACTGACCATATAAATAATAACCATGCCAAGACAATCGAAATTTGGCAACTTTGAAAATTTATAATTAATTCCACAGAGCTCCAAATAATCTAGTTTAGCTTCCCAAAAATTTTTAGATAAGATCTATATACATGACAAATTTCATGAGGAAATTCGTTCATTTGGTTAGATATTGATATTGGGTTCCAAAATAGTCAATTTTATACTTTCTAATGGTCTCAAATGGTCCAAATTTGCTCCCAAGATTTTTATGGCCACTTGAGTACGTGAGAAAGCACCAAAATGGTCTATTAAACATGTCTCAAAGGTGCATTAACTCAGAATTTATAAACTCACTCTCTTACCCTAAGGCATAATAAGAATACATAAGCTTTCTCTTGCCATACAATGTCAAAAAGTTGTTATATCATTCACATGGCTTCAAATTATATATATACATCAAACATCCATGTATTTACACATTTTCAAATGGTTATACAACATACTCATCATAGGATTACATCATATGCCATTAAAATGGTTACAAATAGAACAAAATAGCACACTTTCTTGTCGATCTCTCTCCTTTAAGCTTGGTGGCTTCCATTCCTTGGTTCACTTAGTCCACCTAGACATGTTAGATAATGGGGAGGAAGGAATGAGATTCTAGGAATTCCAATAGCTCTTCTCCCTTTCAACCATATATAAAGGATGCAAGTTTAAATCTAAAAATGCATGCATGGATATCATGGATTACATAATCATACATAAGACATTTCTTGCACTCAAGAAGTCATATAAAACATATATAGGCTTGCCAAGGAAATGGTATAGCCTCACCCACTCTCTTTGGGATTTTAGACTTGCCTTACCCATTTTTCTTAAGGGACTTTTGATTAAATCTCACTCTTTAGAGACTTTTGGCTTTGTCTCACTCATTCTTGGGGACCTTTGGCTCATCCTCGCCCTAGCTAAGGGACTTTTGGCTTCACCACACTCAAGCAAACTAAGACATGTTCATAAAACATCAATCAAGTGCATAACAAAGTATCATGGTGCCATGGCATATAGATACATGCTAAAAAATCTTTCATGGCTTAAAACGTGCACACATACATTCAAAGACAAGATAAGCATCCACTTATGCATGAGAGAAAGAAGAGAAAGCTACTTTGGTTACACAAGCACATTTTTCCTTTTGAAAATGCTTCCTCTCCTTCGACCACATGTAACACCATATATTTCCAGCTCATTTCATGCCTTTGAATAACTCATTTCCAAGAATCATGTAAATTCTCAAAGAAAAAGGCATTGAAATAATGACTTTTCTAGCGTTGTGTCACATATAAAAATTTCATTCGATGTCACGTGGACTATATGAGCTCATACATCACATTCTCATATTTAATTACATGAATAAAACTCATTTGCATCATCAAAAGTAGCCTACATCTTGTAGAATTCAAAGGGAAGCATAAAATGCATATATATATTTTCAGCCAGATTTTCCTCTTTTTTATCACAAATTTTGGAAAATCATAACTAATTCTAGAAAAATTAAAATCATGCATTCTTTCAAATTATAAGAAGATACACATGTTTAATTTATGGTAAAAATATAATCAGGCTATGAATCATAGTACAAAGGAAGTTTGACATCCGAAAGTTTTCAGAGGTCTGGCTATCTACTAGTGCTGTCACAGAATTCTGCAGCAAATTTAAAAAATATCCAATTAATTCCAAAAAAATCCAATACATGCAAATGATACTAATATAGAAATTTGTGAATGTTAGCCAGAGGGAAAAAATAACTCTAGACCAGCTCAAGCATGCTTGGACCTAAAAAATTAATCAAACAATACTTGAGGTCAGTTGGAACTCCTAATACTGGATAAAATATTTAAAAATTCATATCTCCCTTTCTAGGCATCCAAATGGAGTGCTTTTAGTTGGTACAAGTTACTAGGAATGTCTAGTTTCTCTATATAAAATTTTGTGGCAATTGCACATCATTTGGGCCCTGTATGACATATTCTATTTTCAAACCTGAGTGAACAGTAACATGACCAAAACCAAAATTTTTGCCAACTTTGGAAATTCATTAAATATTCTCTAGACCTCCAAAAATTCTGTTCTTTAGCTTCCTAAAAAGCTCTCAACAAGATCCAACTACATACTAAATCTCAGATCAAGCAGAGCTCATTTGGATAAAAAGTAATATAGGGTTCCATTATGGTCAATTTTAGCTCCATTTAGGATACCAAAATGTCCAAATGGCTTTCCTTGGGGTTTAGCACCTCTTGGGCAAATCTAAAAGCATAATTAGGACTTGTGTGAATAGTCCAAATGATCACAAACCTCATGAATCTCATTTTGGCTATTCCACTTCCATTCATACATGAAATTTCATAATGCAAAATTGTCATTACATAACCAAAATGAGTATTTCCATACATATAACCCTAGCTCTCATTTATACACAATACATTAACATAATTATACATGCCCATAACATCATAGGTTATATACAACTAGGGATATCATTAATTACTATCCATAAGGCCTTAAAATAGCAATTTTAAGACACTTTGATGTCATGCTTTTATCTTTAAGATGGTTGGCTTCCATTACCTTGCTCTCTTGGTCCACCTAGTATGTTAGAACATTGGAGAGGAGGGGATAAGATTCAAAGAATCCTAATAACTCATCTCCCATTCAATCATACATCAAGCATGCAAAATAAGTCTCACTAATGCATGCACGGCATATGGACATGTGCAATCATTCAAGAAGTATTCTTAGCATTTGAAAAAGTCATACATAGCATACATAGGCTTGCCAAGCAAGTGGATTGGCCATACCCATTTACTTGTAGATTTTGGACTTGCCTCACCCATTCTTTAAGAGGTTCTTAGACTTAACCATGCTCTTGGGAGTCAACCTCACTTTTGGGAGACTCTTTACTTTGTCTTAACCAATCTTAAGGGTTCTTAGCTCATCCTCACTATGGCTAAAGGTTCTTAGCCTCACCACACTCAAGCAAACCAAGGCAAACGTCATAAACATCATTTAAAAAATATAATGCATCATCATGGTACCATGGAGCAAGAGCTCATACTAGAACATTTTTCATGGCTTGAGATACATATACACACATTCAAAGACAAGTAAAGCAAGCAATCATGCATTAAAGAAGGTGAAGAGAGCTACCTTGCTAGCATTTGTACACTTTTCCTTAAACCTTGAATCCTTTCCCTTGACCTCACACGCCCAAGAAGGTGGAGATCATTGCTTTGACCTAGACACAATTTATGGAAGCCAATTAGGTTTATGAAATTAATTCAAAGGCCACACAACTTCCTTAGACTCTAGCTTGGTCTATAAACCCTTTTATGTTTCCAAAACGTGAGAAACGTAACATACGATTTCTTTGTCAACAAACTAAATTTACCGAATACAAAAGGAATTCCCCCAAGATGATGTAGTTAAGGTCCCAAAAAATTTGAAAAGCATTCTAGACTCCTAAAAATAAGAATCCCAGGCTCAGACAGAAAGAAAAAAGGAGCTAGAATGAAGAAATAATTTCTTACGAAAAACTTACAAAACGTAATGGCATTTTCATAATTTTGAGCAAATTTTGGAATTCACATAGAAGTGCTTTTAAATGAAAGTTTTGAGTTCTTCAAGGTTCTCAGAGGCCCTGAAAACCATGGAAAGCCTTGGGACAGCTAAAACCCCTCCGGTGGATGTTTTCCAATGTCGGTCTACCCAAACTTTGACGAATTCATTAGGGAAGGTTTTAGCTCCAATTTGAGTGATTCCAAAGGTATTTTACTAAATTGGGAACCAAAATTTCATAATGGAAAAGACAGTTCTAAAAAAGGAGTCAAAACAAAGGAGAAACAAAAATGCCAAGAACGAAAGGTAAAATGGGAATTTTTGTAAAATGTAACCTCCTCCCACCTATATATATGATGCGCCCTTCTTCTCCCTTCATTTTGCACGACCAAGTTCTGCCCAAAACCAAAGGAAACCCCTAGGGAGAGTGGCGCACAAGAGGGAGGCAAAGAGGAGGAGAAATCAAAGGCTTAAGGTATGAAAATTTAGTAGTATTTATGCTCTTTCTCTTCCAAATATCTTCTCCTTCAATCTCCTTTATTTCCTATGATTATAATGAAGTATATGGATCTGTTTTAAGGGAAAATTTGAGGGTAAAATTCTGATTTTAAGAGAGGAGCTCAAAGAACACAAGATTCAAGTGAGAAAAAGCAAGAAAACAAGGTAAATCTTGCACCCCATGGTAGCTACTCCTCCCCCCTTCTTCTCCATATTTTGCCCCATGTATGTAGATGCTAGAGGGCTGGAATTTTGAGGGGAACCAAGGGTGAATCCCATGAATTTAAGGGAGGAGAGTAAGAATATGCAAAGAAATTTAAGAAAAGGCCATAGAATTTCAAGGTGCAAAACCTAGGGTTTCAAGTGCACTTTGTAAAATATGATTTGATATGATTATTCCTAGGCCTAAATGAATGTTTAAATGAGTTCCTAAGATCCATAGGAGTCTCCCCATATGCATCTTCCATGTAGAAAACAAAGCAAGGTCCATAGAGAGCTAAAACCTCCATTATCTCAGCCTAAGGGAGATGGCATAGCTAGGGAGGGTTTCAAATTTTTCCAAGCCCATTTTTGAGTCATATATGATGAATGAAAATGAGGGGAGGCCTTAGAAAAAATTTAGAACTCATAGAAAGTGAGTTGGTACTTTAGGTTCCATATTATGACCTAAAAAAGCAACATGTAGTTAGGCTCTTTGTTTTAATTGTGTGATGACTCCAAGAGGCTTAAAAGGAGTCAAGAATCATATTTGAAAAAAAAGAATGAAGCCTAGAATTTATTTGAAGGGTTTTGCTTCATTAGGTGCAATTATGGAGCCATAATAAGGTTTATAGAGCAAGTTAGTATCTAAATGAGTTGTGTGGTCTTAAAATCAATTCTATAAACCTAATTGCCTTCCATAAATTGTGTTTAGGCCAAGAGAAACCATCCCCACACTTTTGTGTGTGTGTGGCAGAAAGAAGGAGCCTTGATTCAAGAAGAAAAGTATGTGATTATGTACAAGGTAGCTCTCTCCACCTTCTCTCATGCATGGAAGTGTGCTTAGCTTGTCTTGAATGTATGCATGTGTATTTTTAAGCCATGAAAAGTGTTCTAGCATGAATTTAATTCCATAGTGCCATGATGTCACAATATGCCCTTATATATATTTTTGATGTGTGCTTGGGTTTGCTTGAGTGTGGTGAGGCCAAGAACCCCTAACCATAGTGAGGATAAGCCAAGAACCCTTAAGATTGGTTGAGACTAAGTAAAGAGTCTCCCAAAAGCATGATGGGCTCCCAAGAGCATGGTTAAGTCTAAGAATGTCTTAAAGAATGGGTGAGGCAAGTCCAATATCCACAAGAAATTAGGTGAGGCCAATCCACTTGCTTGGCAAGCCCTTTGTATGCTATGTATGAAATTCTCAAATGATGAAAATGCTTCTTGAATGTTTGTACATGTCAACATGATCATACATCTATTTATGAGACTTGTTTGCATCCATTATGTATGATTGAATGGGGAGATGAGCTATTTGAATTCTTTGAATCTCATCCCCTCCTCTCTAATGTTCTAACATGCTAGGTGGACTAGAGAGCAAGAGATGAAGCCAACCACTTGAGAGATGGAGTATGACATTGAAATGTATGAAATTTGCTTCATTAAGCCATCAAGATGGCAAATGTTATCATCTATGGTTGTATATGATTTATGACCTCTTGAACATATTAATTATGATAATATGTTATGTTTAGATGGAAGAATGTATTATGTGACCAGTAGAATGCAATTTGAGTTGTAATGCTAAGTTAGACTTCTTGAAGTTTGATGTGAGTATGTATAATTGCATGTGGCATAGCCAAAATGGGAGGCATTGAGTTTGGATCATTTGGGCAGCTCACACAAGTCGTAATTATGCTTTTAGATTTGCCCAAGAGGTGCCAAACCCCAAGGAAAGCCATTTGGACATTTTGGTATCCCATATGGAGTCAAAATTACTATAATGGAACCTTAGTCACTTTTTATCCAAATAAGCTCTTCTTGATCTGAAATTTGACATACAATTAAAGTTTGTTAAGAATTTTTGGGAAGTTAAAGAACATAATTTTCAAAGGTCTACATAATATTTGATAAATTTCAAAGTTGGGAAATTTTTTGGTTTTGGTCATGTTACTATTCATATTGGTCCAAAAATGAAATATATCACACAGGGCCCAAATGATGTCCAATTGCCATAAAAGTTTATATAGAGAAACTAGACATTCCTAGTGACTTGTGTCAACTAGAATCACCTCATTTGGATGTCTAGAGAGGGAGATATGAATTTTCAAAGAAACTATCTAGTATCAGGAATTCCAGCCAACCTCTATTATGGTTTGATTGGATTTCGATGTCTGGCCATACCTAAACTAGTCTAGAGTTATTTTTTTCCTCTATCTAACATCCACATCTTTCTAAATTAGTATCATTTGCATGGATTGAATTTTTTTGAAATTAATTGGACATGTTTGAAGTTTGCTGCAGAAATCTGTGACAGTACTAGTAGGCAGTTTGACCTCTGACAATTTGAATGTCCAACGTCCTCTATGATGGATTTTATTGTTTGGACATATTTTTAGCATAAAATGGACATATGTAGCTTCCTACAATAGAAAAAAAATACATGATTTCTATTTTTCTAGAAATGGTTATGATTTTCCAAAGTTATGACAGAAATGAGCCAAATTCTGGCCGAAAATATGTATGTATATTTTAAGCTTCCCTTCGAGTTCCTTGAGATGTAGGCCACTTTTGATGATCAAATGAGTTGTATTCATATAATTAAATATTGGAATGTGCTGTATGAGCTCACATGATCCACGTGACAATGAATGGAATTTCTATATACGATGCAATGCCAAATAATGTATTATTTTAATGGATTTTCTTACTTCCTTCATGGAATCTATGTTGTGAAGCATGAGAATGTTATGAAATGAGCTAGAAATATGGTGTTACATACCTAATGAAGTAACACCCATCAAATAAATTCTAGGCTCTATTCTTTTCTTTCAAATATGATTCTTGACTCCTTTTAAGCTCTTGAGTCATCACATAATTAAAATAAAGAGTCTAACTACATGTTGCTTCTTTAGGTCATATTATGGACTATATAAGGCCAAATCACTTTCTATGGTTTCTAAATTTTTTCCAAGGCTTCCCCTCATCTTCACTCATTATATATGACTCAAAAATGGGCTTGGAACAAATTAAAAATATCCTTAGGTACACAAACTCCCTTAGGCTGAGACTAGGAAGCTTGATGATCCCCTTGAAGTTTGCTTTGTTTTCTTGATGGAAGAAGCACATGGGGAAACTTCTAGGGATCTTAGAAGCCCATTTAAACTCTTATTTAAACATAGGAATCAAGGTATCAATTCAGATTTTGCAAGGAACATATGAAACCCTGGACTTTGCGTCTTAAATTTTCATAGTTATTTGTTAATTCTCTTTGCATATTCTTAATCTCCACACCCTTTTTCCTAAGAATCACCCTTGATTCTACCTAAAAATCAAACCCTCCTAGGGTTTCTTGAGTGGGACGAAATGGTGGAGGAAGAGGAGCAAGTGTAGCAACCATGGAAGAAGAAATTACCTTATTTTCTTGCTTTTTCTCACTTTAATCTTATCTTCTTTGAGCTCCTCTCTTCAAATCCGAATTCCCCTTAATTTCTCCCTTAAAACGGATTTATAAACTTCATTATAATCAAAGGAAAAAAGCTTAAGAGAAGAGGAACAAGTTTGGAAGAAGAAGGAGCATGAAAATCCATGAAATTCTTTACCTTTTCCTTGCTTTTCTCCTCCTTTCTTCTCCTCCATGGTGTGCCTAAGAGAGCTGGTGTTTTCTCTTGTGTTTGGGTAGAATGGGTCGTGCAAATGAAGGGGAGAAGAAATAAGAAACTTAAAAAGTGTTCAAGAAGCTTCCACTTTCTTAAAAATTCTAATTTTGCCCTTTATTTTGGCATTTTCGTTTCTAATTCGTTTTAGATCCTTTTTGAGAACTATCTTTTCCATTATGAAATTTAAGTTTCCAATTTAGTAAAATGCCTTTGGAATCACTCTAATCGGAGCTAAAACCTTCCCAAACGAATCCGTTAAAGTTTAGGTACACCGACATTGAAAAACAACCACCAGAGGAGATTTAACTGACCCAAGGCTTCCCATAGTTTTCAGGGCCTTTGAGAACCCAGAGAACTCAAACTTTCATTTAAAAGCCCTCCTATGTAAATTCTAAAAATGACTAAAATTATGAAAATGCCATTACATTTCGTAAGTATTTCGTAAGAAAATTGTTTTTTCATTCTAGCTCTGTTTTTCTTTCTATTCAAGCTTGGGATTCTCATTTTTAGGAGTCTAGAATGGTTCCCAAATTTTTTGAGACCCTAACTACATCATTTCAAGGGACTTCCTGTTGTATTCGGTGAATCTCGTTCATTTACAGAGAAACCGTACGTTACGTTTCTCATGTTTTCTCTTGTTTTCAGAGAATCGGATGTTACACCACACACTCACAAGGATCTAAGACTTGGTTCTTTTGGCCTAGACACATTATATGGAAGCCAATTACACTCTTGGAACAATTTCTAAAGCCACACATTCATTTTAAAAGCTAGATTGTTTCTATGGCTCATTTATGGTTATATAATGCACCTAATGAAGCAACACCCATAATTCATGATCTTAGCTCCATTCTTTCCATCCATCTATGGTTTTTGATTTCATTTAAACCTCTTGGAGTCATCACACAATTAATTTAAGGAGCCTAACTACATGTTACTTTTTTAAGTCACAATATGGAACCTATGCTACTATCTCACTCCCTAGGCTTCCTAAAATTTTTCCAAGACTTTCTCTCATCCTCTCCCATCATATACGATACAAAACTAAGCTTGGAAGAAATTAAAACACTCCCTTGGTGCTCCTTCCATACTAGGCCGAGGCTATGACTTCATATGACACCAATGGAGTTTTTTGATTTCCTTGGTGGGAGAAACATGTGGGAGGCTCTCTTGGTGTCTTAGAAACTCATATGAACTCTTAACACCTTAATTTATGGCTAGAACTCATATTACAAACCAAGGTGCAACTAAAACCCTAGCTTTTCTATCTTGTAATTTCATGGTTCTTTCTTCGTTTCCTTTGCATATTCTTATTCTCCTCACTCATTTTTCTAAGATTCACCCTTGGTTTGGTTCAAAATTTAGCTCCTCTTGGCTGTCCATATATGGGGTGAAATACTCAAGAAAAGGAACAAGAAGGAGTAAGCATGAAAGTAGCAAAATATCTTGGTTTTCTAGGTTTCTTCAAGAGCTCTTCTCTTTGCTTGGATTCTTCTCCTCAAACTCAAAATTTTCCTCCTTGGTCTGACCTCAAAACAAACCCAAATACATCAACAAATCCATAGAATGGAGGAGGAGAGAAAGTTTGCTAAAGAGAAGACTAGGAAATTCCATGGAAAACATACCTTTCTTGCCTTGTTTTTGCTCTTCCTCTTCCTTTCTCTTATGCACCACTCTCCCTAAGTCTCTCTTCTATTTTAGGGCAGAAATAAAACTGGCCAAATGAAGAGGAGAGTGGGGCGTGACATATATATAGGTGGGGAAATAAAGTTGTTCCAAAGAAATTCCATTTATGTCTCGCAAACTTGGCATTTTCATTTCCGGTTTGTTTTAACTCCTTTTTTAGAACCGTCTTTTCCATCATAAAATTTAGGTCCTCAATCTTATAAAATGCCTTTGGAATCACTCTATTTGGAGCTAAAACCTTCCCGAACAAAAGGGTCAAAGTTCGAGTCAACTAACATTAGAAAATATACATAGGAGGGGTTTTAACCGTCTTAGAGCTTCCTATAGTTTTCAAGGCCTCTGACAACCTTGGAGTACTTAAATTTTCATTTAAAAGGCCCTCCTGTGAATATACCAAAATTTTCCTGAAATTACAAAAATGTCATTACGTTACGTAGCTATTTCACTAAATTTTGTCTGGTTATTTTGGCCTATATTTCAAGGCACCTTTAGCCTCTTATTTTCTTTACTTAATGTCTAGATCATTATTCTAATTTTTTTGAATCTTAACCAATTCATTTCAAAGGACTTACTTTTAAAATGTATCCATTTCCATCGTTTTTACAAAAATCAGACATTACACCCACCTCTCTTAAGTAATTTCCTAATTAAACCTATATTAATTCCTAGTTAATCATGATTATTCTTAATTAATTTTGGGATGTTACATATTCCACTAATCCTAGTGAGTTCTAGGGCTTCCCCAACTATCACACATGGTTTTCCAGACCTCCTAGCTCCCAAATACCACAATTAATACTCTACATTGATCATAAACTTTAGGGGATTCATAATAATTGAGTACTACCATACATATCAACATCTAAACATGTTATGACAGTAATTGGTAACCAAGGCCACTAACAACATCATTCATATGCATGTATATATATTCCAACTGAGCTACCATACAACACCAATTGGGATAACTATTTAATGCATTACCTAATCACAATCTCAAGTTATTAAGTAATAGTTCTACATTAATAATAATCTATGCCAGATATCAATAGTTCTATAAGGTCTAACTTCCTATTAAAATTTAACCTTAGTTATAGAACATCAAATGCCTACACATGGCAATATAATGCAACATGATGCTATACAAAAAGGATTATAAAAAAAGTGATAGCATCTATTCTAAACAAAAATGGCTCTAGTGTAGAGAGCCCACACATGGCCTCCATGTCAAGGGTACTAATCTACTTATTTCCCCTTTCCTTTATCCAAGGAACCTCCACCTGAAATTTGTTGACCTATAAAACGGCTAAGATATGAACCTCGGTAACCAAGGGACAATTCCAAACATATGTGCAATTAAATCAGCATAAGTGCATTTTAATCAAATAAACATCATAATCACCCATCATATTAGCAAAAAATCTAATTGAGCTACCAGTGACTACTATCCCATACTATCAATCACACACATCATGTTAAAGGACAATAATTATAGGGAAAGGCCTATCCACGATGCCAACTCCCTATTGAGTACAACCTGGGCTCAGTGCATTCATGGGTCTGATCACAACCTGGTGCCCGACCAAGGCATGATACATAGGTGTTAGTTGCATCATAGCCCTACCATAGACACACACATGGTCTAAATATAATAATCAAGTGGCAAACCAGTTATTTAATAGAGCAAAACATATTTATATAGCAGATATCATATTAACATATGTAAGGAATCAAATCAAATCTCGGTTACCTCACTTAATAGCATTAGCTTCTGGAGTCAAAGGTAAATGCCCACACTCTAGAGGATCCTAGGTTGAATCAAAGCCTATTTTAGATACTAATTATAGCATAAAGTAGATACTATGGCACTAAACTATCAAGAAGTTCTTAGAAATCACTTACCTAATCAATAAAGAGTCTCAAATTCGAACTTGAATTTCACCCATCTAGAAACCATAGTATTTCGCTTAAATTTTGGGGTATTTTCCTGCATAATCCATGCTCATATCATAAAGTCAACCATTAGGGTCTAAAATCAACATAAAAAACATTAAAACAGGGAAAAGATACTTACCTAATAACCCTCCTAACCTCAACCTTCAAAAATTGACCATGAAACCACCAAAAGCAAGTTTCAAATTTGAGAAAAAAATGAAAATCCTCTAAATGACAAACCAATCAGGCCAAAATATAGAGGAAAATAGAGGATTAAATCTTATATAACTCATCTTAGCTAAATCACTTTCTAAATGCGCCAAAATGAGCTAAAATGTTGATGAAAACCTTAGCCTCTCTTCAAGGTGCAAAAATGCTCTTGTGGTCTGTAGTGCCCTTATGTTTTTTCATCATTAAGTGAATGATTATTGGGTTTTTAGGGTTTTAAAGTGGAACTAGGTTGACCCACCAGCCTAAAGTTCAATTAGGCTCATTACTAGCTGTTAGGCCAATGTTAAATGGGTTCCCTTGGGCTAAGTCTCATAAGATAAAGTTGGGTCTCCATAAATCTTCATCCTTGACATGTTTAAATTAATCATAGGCCTAGATTAAATTTCCAACACAATGGAATTTTAAATCCATATTAATAATTTATTTCTCTATAAATTTTTATTTCCTATAGTTTGCCTAATTATCATCATTATAATTCTTTAATTGTCTATAATTACTTTTAATAAATTTTGGACTATTATACAAGTATCTATATGACATCTTTTGAGGCACTTTATAGAAGAAAATGTAGATCACCCTTGTGCTAGGTAGAACTTAGTGAGAGGAGCCTCTTAGGTCTCGATATATAGATCAAACCACCTGTTAAAATTAACTCATAAGGAAGAAATTACAAGCTACTCAAAGTAGGTGGATAAGTTATGTGGATAAAAGAAGAAGACCCTTATAATTTGAGTCAGGAGACCATGCGTTTCTTAAGGTTACTCCAGTAATGGGCATAGGGGGTTCTATCAAATCAAGAAAGATCAGTCCTTATTATCTTGGTCCCTTTCAAATCCTTAAGCAGTTAGGACCCGTAGCTTATAAAGTGGCTTTACATCCCAATTTGGCCCAATTGCATGATGTGTTCCATGTATCCCAATTGAAAAAGTATCACCCAAGCCTTTCATGTAACATCCAGAAATTAATTAAAGATAATTATGATTAATTAAGAATTGATATGGGTTTAATTAGAAAAATTAATTAAGAGAGGTGGACATTAATTTGGATCTTATGATTAATTTAATTATGATTGGGGCCTAATATAGAAGCCCAATTATGCCATGAACTTAGTAGGAGAGCCCAATACTAGTTTTCTTATAGGCCCAATTTAAAATTTCTAGAAACCCAAAACTTAGGAGTAAATTTAAGTGAGACAAGAGCCCATTTAGCTTTAGCCTAAACTTAGGGAAATGAGTCCAAATGGGTCTTGGGCTATTGGATCAACATATTCCATCCTAAACCTTAAAAATTTTGCAGCCTAACCTATACTATTTGGCTTAACAAGCTAAAATCTAAACCCCACTTAGAATTGGGCCTTTGGGTCAGCCCACAAAACCTAACTTAAACCCATCTAAACCCTAAATACACTCAGCCTCCTCCCTATTCTACAGAAAAAAAAACTAGAGGCAAGGGAATTTTGGAGGTCCAAAAGAGAGGCTAAAGTTAGTAGCATATTTCCATCATTTTCCACTTCTAAAGCCAAAATTAGCCAACGTAAGTAATATATAACATAATCTTCTCCTCTTCTTCTTCAATTTGACTAGATTGGTTTCTCATTTAGAGCATTTTCATCTTCCACCCAAAACTGAAACTTGTCGTTTGGTGATTTCATGATGGATTTTTGGAGTTTAAAGCTAGAGGTGTTGTTAAGTAAGTGTTTCCTTCACATTTTGATGCATTTTTCTACTAGTTTGAGACCCCTGTAGTTAATTTATAATATAAACATTGATTTTGTACAAATTTACCTAGAAAATTAAGTAACATCTTGAAGTTTCTGGGTGGGTGAAACTTAAGTCTGAATTTGGGACTTATTGATGGTTAGGTGAGTGTCCTTTATGTAGTCATTGGTAGTTTAATGCTTTGGGTATCTGGTTTGCTACTATAAATGATTATTAGAGTAGTAATTATCTAATGTTATGTTTATAGGGTGATTTTGGTACTACTGGTAGTCTCTAAATTGTCTATAGAGTGAGGTAATTAGGGTTAATGTTAATTCCATGCATATATCTACTTTAATTTTATATATGCTTCACAAGTACAATTTTGAATGCATAATGAATGGTTGGCTATCTAAATTGTATGTTTAGACCTTGTGTGAGTTCATGGTGAAGCTGTGGTGTGGCTGCCACCTATGCATCATGCTTCGATCTAACACTAAGTTGTGATCAAACTCTTATATGCATTGAGCCCAGGTTGTGCTCATTGAGGAGTTGGTGCTGTGGGTGAAATTCTCCCAGTGTATTTGCTTTTGACATGTTATGTGTAATTGCTAGTATGAGATAGTGATAACCGGTAGCTCAACTATTGCATTTTTACTAACATTATGTTGCTTCTTATACTTATCCAATTTAATGCATATATGTTGATTAATTTGAAGCATATGAATTGAATTTACCTCTAGTTACTAAGATTTGCATCTCACCCTATTTTATAGGATAACTATTTTAAGTGAAGGCTCTTTAAGTAAGGATAAAGGGAAGCAAGTAGATGAACATCCATGAGTTGAGACCCTGTGTGGGGAATGCTACACTTGAGTTGATCTAATTTAGGATAGATGCTAATTTTTATTCCTCTTTTGTATAACATCATCATATAATCATATTGCCAAGTGTAGGAGTTTTGTGTTTTGGTAATCTGTGATGTATCTAATAGGATGTTAGGTTTTATACAACTTGGAATCCAATGTATGCACTCATTAATATTTGATACGGAACCTTGTTGACTTTGAGTTATAGTTTACCATTTGAGAATGTAATCATGTGTTGCCTTAAATGTAGACTTAAACTAGTATTGTGTAATATCCTATGATTCAGAAATCCAAATCATCCCTAAAGAGTGGAATGAATGACTTATAGGGGGTTATGGGCCTAACAAAGGCCAATATAAATTACGATAGACCAAAATTGAAATTTGAATTAGTTGATTAATTAATGAGGACCCTGAAGTAAAGTGGATTGAGGCTAATTAAGATTTGAATATTAATTAAAACATCTAAAAATGTGGGTTAAAGCCTCAGGATTGCCCAGAATCGGAGCCAAAATGGCCAAACGTTAAGATACGAGGGCCAATGGCAAAATCATAATTTTGGGCAAATTTTAGAAAACCCAAAGGAGGAATCTTTAAATGGGAAAATTAAGTTTCCCAAGGTTCTTATAGGCATCAAAAACTATGGGAACCATCATAATGGTTAAAACCCTCCTAGTGTGCGTTTTCGGCAAAGAGTTGACTAAAATTTTGATCAAAGGGTTTGATAAGGGTTTAAAATCTAATTTAGATAGAACCACAGGCATTTTATGAATTAAAAGACCTAAATTTTTATATGGAAAAGACGATTCTCAAAAAGAAGCTAAAACGAGCCCAAACGAAGGAACGAAAGTGGAGGGATGTAATCGGTATTTTTGGGAATTGTTATAAACATTATCCTCCACCTTTTAATATAACCAAGTCAACTTCTCCACCCTTCCAAAATGCCACTTGAGCTCAAAACCATACTAGAAATGGCATGGAAATTGGGAGAAGAGAGAGAAAGGAAACTAAGGCAAAAAGGTATAAAAATACATGGAATTTTGTGACAAGTTAGTTATGAAATTTTCTCCTCTCTTCATCCTTTTTCTCTTGATGGTTTTAGATTCTTGAAAGGAGGTGTTTCATGGATGGTTTAGTAGAGGGAAGGAATAGTTTGGAGGAATTCTTGAAAGCTTAAGAAAGCTCTCTTGGGAAGCTTGAAAGCAAGGTAAGAAACCATAGCCCAACTTGCTTCTTCTTGGTTCTCCTTTGCTTGAGTGTCTTGGCCAGAACTAGAGCATTATGTAGGATGTTTAATTCTGGTCTAAACTTAATAGAAAATGGGGTTTTGAAGCCCAAGGAACCATTTGGAAGCAATAGAACTTAAAAAGGGGCTACAAGTAACAAGTATTAGAAACTAGGGATTTAATTATACCTAAGAATTTATAGAGCTTTCTAATGATGATTTAGATTGTCTAAGAGTATTTTTAATCTCTTAAGACTTCTAATAAGCTTCATGGATAACAAATTCTCTAGGAATTTGAAGAAAGCTCCATAGGCCCCCTAGGTATGTGAACATCTCGGCCAAGAAAGAGAACCAGTACCTAGGGAGAGTTTTCTTTAATTCTAATGATACAAATGGCCTAGGAATGAGTAATAAATACCCAAAGAACCATTGGTTTGAAGTTAGAAACCATGGTTTGAAAGATGAGAGTTTAGGTTCCTTTTGTAGACATAATAAGCGACTTGGTAATTGGCTCATGGAATTGAGTTGGTGGTGACTCCAAAGAGTTTAAATGGAGTCATGTGACTTAGATTGAGTGAGAAATTGGAGCCAAGATCTTGAATTATATGAGTTGCTTCATTATGCTCTTGTATGGAACCATAATAGTGGCATAAGCTAGATGTAGCTTGTGTAGAGATTTTATGAGACTAGAGATGGTTCCATTGACTTATTTATGTGTTGTTTGATGTCTTTAGGCCAAGCAAATCAAGTCTCTCCCAAATATGCTTGTGAGGCCGAGAGAGAAAAATGGGAATCCAAGCTAGAAAAGTCGTGCTTCTTGAGAAAGATAGCTCTCCATCCTTTCTTGTATGCATTTCTTGGTCATGTGATTATCATTGAATGCTTATATGTGTGTTTAAGCCATAAGACATGTCTATAGCTATTGAATTGACATTTTGGTACTAATATGTTTCTTGAATTGAGTTTGATTGTGAAATAGCTCTTTATGGGTAAGGTCATACCAAAAGTCCCTTAGAGGTGAAGCCAAAAGTCCCTAAGAATAGGTGAGACAATGTCATACCTTATTTTATAACCATTTTCTTACTATAATTAACTCATATATTACTTAGAGAAGTCAACGGAAACCTGAACTGATAAAAATTTTTCATTTTAAAACTTCCTCATACAATTTCACTATTCATTTGGTCATTTCCAAATTCTTAATTAACTTTGAAAATACATAATTAGTTATGAAAAAAATCGTATAAGGTTGGTTCAAGGCTCTACTTCAAGCTTTCTAAGCTCTTTACAAAGGGAAAATACTTCCTCAGCGGAATGCGTATAATTTCATATTAAAGTGTCTCTACAAAATTGGACAATTTTACCCTTCACTTGACATATTGTTATTATTATTTTGCCTTTATATAAGCAAATGCATTTTTGTGTTTTTGGCATGCTAGTCATATTCTATGTACTCAAGGGATGATTATATTCATGACTTTCCATTTCATACTTGAGTACCTTATAGTATCATAACATAACTCATACACGCAGTAATCTAAAATATTTAATTACATAACAAAATGTGGTGCATCAAAGTAAGGTCCTTGATTTATGTCTCCACATTCTTTGCTCTTTCTTTGCTTGAACTTGGACCTAGCATGGGTTATATTTGAGGTGAGATTATGAAATCTCAATAGTAGTAAACCAATCTGATTCACAAGCAAGCATGTAAGTACATAACATGATGCCAGTCAAGATGCCACATATCGCATAGCAATACAAGGAATTTCATACAAGGCCAAGCACAATCTAAGCATACATGTCTCATCTTATAGCATAAATGACAACTTGATATAGCATAACACTCATCATTATACAAACATACAAGCTTAAAGAAAGAGAGAGGAAAACTACTACCTTAGCAAACTTTGCTCCTTAATCCTTGGGGCTCGGTTTACTTGCTTTTAGAGTTCCCAAAACAACATCAAACCTTATAATCATAACGATAATTCATTACAATCAACACATAAACCTTAACTTATAAAATAGGATGACCCCTTTTAAACTTAATGGGACCATTGGAATTGGAAAAATATAATTCCTTCCCTTCCCATTCACTATGGCCGAATAGTATACATTTCTTGGCCAAAATTTAGGAATTTTATCATATGAGTTTTGGGGCTTTCCCATAGGTATTCCTAGCTAAAAACACCATTTTGAATCCATTGGAATGAATAAAATCATCAAATTCTAGCCCCCAAGACATTAAGAAAACACCATAAAAATTTTGGGAAAATTCGGACAGCATCTCCCCATGCTTTCTATTTTTCCAAAAATTACAGTCTTTGTGTTTTCCAAAGTCTCAGCACATAACAACAATAACTAAGCTCATATGGCCTTCATGTTCAACATATAAACTTCATTTCAAGGCCTTAATATTCAGCATATAAACTCCATTTCTAATGATTCATATACTGTCCAAAAATAACTCATAGCTAGGGTTTAACAAAACTAGCTTAAAGCATGTGATTTACAAGTATAAGATGAAGAAAACTTACTCTTTAAGCTTAAACCTTGCTCCCTTTGCTTTTCTCACACTAAAATCCTTTCTCTTCCCACTTAGAGCAACATTTCACCTTGAACAAAAGATGAATATGCCACTGCCCTTTGGAGGAAAAGGTTGGAGGATGGAGAAGATGAAGAAATTTGGTGAAGAATGGTGGTAGTTTTGCTTGGTTTCACTTCATCTTCCACTTTTCTCCCTCTCTCTCTCTCTTCACGTTTTTCTTTCTTTCTTCCTTGTGTGTGGCATGAAAATGGTGGAATGGAGGTGAAGAAGATGAATCTAATGAAGTTAAATGGTCATACTAAATTTAAACCCTTGGATCAACCTTTTCAAGCTCAAATCTTAACATTCCATTCCTTTTTTTCTTTTGATTTTCTAATTTCATAACTAAATATATTCTTCCAAAAATTCTTGGCCACACACTTGGAAGTCTTGCCTTAGCCCTTAAGTTATGGAGAGTAACCATGGTTAATTTCTTAACTCAACCATGGTCAACTTTTAACTCAACCATAGTTAGTTTCTAACTTAACTATAGTTAATTTTTTAAAATAACTAAAATATTTTTCTTCTTTTCCTTTCATTCTATATTTATATTTGGGTTTCATCTTCTCTAAAACCTTAATCATATCTTCTCTTTTCTTATCGGGCCTTTAGAATCAACTATTGGGCGTTACAGCAATCTAAAAATCAGTGTCTGAGCCCAATTAAGCTTTTACGGTACAATACATACCTTTAGGCTTTCTAAAATTTATGAACATTATTTCCTCTACTTTCTAGCCATATTAAGCTTCAAACATGAATTAGGGGCCCTTAACCTCAATCCTCATAAATTTTGGTGTCAATCGGACACTCGGATTTATAGGTGTAATTTTCACCGTTCTGTATTATGATTGTGCTATAAACTTTTCATTTACTGCAATTCTGTCCCTAAACATCTTTCAGGGTTTCTTAGCCCTTTAGCTATTTTTATTTCTATAGTTCTTACAACTTCTTTTTTCCATTTTGCTCATGACTACTGATCCGGATAACCATATCCTGCTTGGCCATCTGGACAACTTGGTATCATTGGACCCGTCTCGTCAAACTGAATTTAACTATGGGTCACAGATTTCTGAGATTCTTGCCCAATTTTTTGATATTCGTACTTAAAGCCACGAATAGAGGGTGAAACTAGGGTTCCTTAAACTTTAAGGCAATTTATACATTTTGCCCCGCATATAACTTTTCTTTACATTTTAGTCCCTGACTCATTCATACTTGACTTTGGAGGCTCTTTGGGACCTTTTTCTGATCTCCTTTTTTTTCATCTATTTTAGCCCAAATTTTAGGGCACCTCTGGCCTTGACTCATCATTATTTACAGTCTAGAATATTATTCTAATTTTATTAGACCTCAATTTATTCTATTTGGGGGACTTCCTTTCATATCCTGTGAATTTCGTATGTTGACGGAAAAACCATATGTTACGTTTCTCGCGTTTCCTTATGTTTTCTTGGATTTTCAGAAAGCTGGATGTTACAGACAAGGCCAAAAGTCTATTGGAATGAGTGAGGCTAAGTCAAATGTCCCTAGAAAATGGGTGAGGCTAGACCAAAAGTCCCTAAAGCTTGGATTTGATCTTAACATGTTTATGTAATCTTGAAAACATGATTTGAATGGTTCTTGAAAGTGTTTAATGCATACTTGTATTCTTTGACATACTTATATGCCTTGTATGCTTGCTTGAAAAGGTGATAGAGCTATTGGGATTCTTTGAATCTCACTCTCCCCCATTCTCCTCTAACTTTGTCTAGGTGAAGCCGAAGGAGTACAAAATGGAGGGCAAGGAGTGTGAATTACAATACTTTAACAATAGAATAGTTTTTTATGCAAATTGATGTCAAAGTATGTATGTATAAATTATTTATGAAATGTAAACCGTTAAGCATATGTAAAAGCATGTAAATATATTGTATGAGCCAGATTTGGAATGAAAAATATGAGAATGTGTGTTTTGGATATCCTTGACCCATGATGTCTATGTGTAGTTATGCAAGTGGAATAGTGAATTTGAGTTCCATGAGGTTTTGGACCAGTTATGATGCTTCTACATGCTGTGTTTAGGCTTTTGGACTTGCTCAAATAGTCATGGTTCAAGTATAGAGTCATCTGGTACCATTTGGAGCCATATGGTTCCTATTTTAAGCCATATTTTGCCCCTGAATCAAAACCAAACCAAATGAATGATTTTTGGCATGAAATTTGGTATACATATATATCTCATTGAATTATTTCAAAGAGCCAAAGATTGAAATTTTGGAGTTCTGTAGAATATTTTATGATTTTTTAAAATTAGCCAAAATATGTAGAAACTGTTATGGTATTGTGCTTCTAGATAGTCTAGTTTTTGGTATTTTGGAGGGCCAAATAAATTCCAATGCTCATAAAATTTTACAAGCATGTATTTGGCATCATAATCTTTCCATGGCTAGCAAGATCACCTCATTTGGAGCTCTATAAAGAGAGAAATGAAATTTTGAATTTTCTAGTTTGTTGTAGAATGAGTTCTAGACCTACAATATTGTTCCATTTATTTTCATGGGCCAAATGTAGTCTTTCTGATCTAAAATTTTTATGGTAGTTAGAGGACACTATGAGCTTTCCAAAAAGTTCTCATTTGCATGATTTGGAGCTATCTAGCTCAAGTTATGAATTTTTAAAGTTAGTGCAGAGTTTATATGTTTGTTGTCATTTCAGGTTCTATGCAGATTTTGGGTGTTTTTTGAGCTAAACACACTAAAATGGGCATGAACAAACTTGTTTATAATGGAAATGAATTAGGGAATGGAAAGATTGAAGTTTAGACCCCTATAGCTCAAAATGAGCCCTTAGTGGCCCAAACTAAGTGTTGAAAACTTATGAAAAGGGGTGAACTTTGCTTGAAACTCATGTGAATGTGGCTTGGAACTCTATGATTAACAGGCATGAGTTAGTTAGGAGTTGTTAAAGATGAATTTGGTAGCGAACCAGGTTAATTTAGGGGCTGAGATAACATCTTATCACCTGGGTCCAAGATCTTGTCGACAAGATCCTGTAATCTATAATGCAAATTCTGAGACCTTGTCGACAAGATATTTACCAGTAAGTACAAGGTCTTCTTATATAATATGTTGATGCATGTATGGTATGGAATTGGGTATGGATGGTTTAAACTCGACACGCAAGCCTTGAATTATGATATTTGCAATCCATTAAGAGTGTTATGGATGGAAGATGATGTTAGTAAGGCCATATGGTCAATTTATCCAAAGATTAAATTATTTTGGCCTTTAATAATGATCATTTCTGCTACTAAGGGTGTGAATTTCATGAAAATGACTGTTTTATGCCATTATTGATATTATTTGAGAAATATCTCAATATGGCTTGATATGGTGTGACATATTGTATGGAACCTCTATTAGAATTTACATTTGAATGATAACAGTAGTGGTTTTTGGTATCCTTTGTGTCAAAATCCATGATTTGCTAATATATGATGGATAGACGGGTAGAAATTAACACTTAAGTCTTAAATTGGTGATGATAGACATACTTAGTAAATTAGGTGGTTGGATACTTTTAGAACCTTATAAATTAAGGTAGAATAACCTTAGGATACCATTAGAGAGAATGTTGGAGTGTTTGGGATGAAATTGGGAGAGTTTAGTTACAAGAGGAAGTTAAGCCATAGCTAAAACACCTTAAGTCAAGGTCAACAGTCAGTCAGAGGCGAGGAGTGCCACGACTCAAGATGTCCTGCCGCAATGCAAGATGAAAATTTTACCCTAGAAAGGTAACAAAATCCAACTTCACCGCAGTATAGGTACTTCTACTGTGGCGCAATTCGAATAAATTGGATGAAGAGCTCTAGGAGGCTTACCTGCCACCGTGCCACATAAGCTCACTATGGCAAGAATTGTGAAAGTGTTAATAGTAGGTTCCTGATAGCAGTTTCACCACGATGCGAAAAACTTGAGTCGTGGTGCAAGGTGCGAAATTTTAGCTTAAATTTCTAGTAACCATTTATGCCGTAATGAGAGTCTCTAGACTTGGTTTCTAGGTTCCAGTAATCAACTTAGTTGTGGCGAGGAAGGTCCAAGTTGCGATGAAGGTTCCCAAAGTCCTATATTTGACTTAGAAACCTTTAGATTTACCATGATAATGTTATGTAATGACTTAGGAATACTTATAAGAGGATTTAGTGAGTTTGGAATCAATGGTAATGTGAATAAACTATTTTAATTGATAATTGGAATCACTTGCAGACTCAAATGGTTTTGGTTGTTTATCCAATAGCCCTAATAGCATTAAGGTTCAAATTTCCTCAATTTTCCTAATTTAATTAATTGTAATGACTTTAGACTTTGATTTATGATCATTAACTACTCAATTAAACCTAATCACTATAATTAGAAATTAGGATTGTTACACTTTACATGTCATTGAGCATGAGAATGTGCATCTACAAGATAACTTGTCTTATGTGGTTAAACTAGAAAGGATAATGGACTTAAAAGTCAAATAGCTATGTAATAAGAACATCCTTTTGGTAAAAGTGGTGTGAAAAGGACTAACTCCTGATGAAGCAACTTGGAAAATAAAGGAAGCAATGAGTAAAGACTATCCAATGCTCTAAGTAAGATACATCTAATTTTGAAGACAAAATTCCTAAAAAGAAGGGAGAATGTAACACTCCAAAATTTATTAAGTGGAATTATGGAGAATTAAGGGTTTAATTTGGGAAAAATAAGGAATTATTATGAGCATTTTGGATAATAATGGAAAATAGAAACGTCCTAAGAAAAATAATTATTTGGGACATTTTTAGGCAAATAATAATAATTTGACAATTTTTGAAGATTTGGATTTTTATTTACTTAAAATTTAAAATAAAGCTCCATAATTAATTTTATTATGCCACGGATGATTTCTAGAAGCCCAATTTGAGTTTTGATGAACACCCAGCATGTAACATCATAACTTTCTAGCCTTTTTCATGCAAATTCTATGCCTCATGCGACGCACTTCTCAAGGATCATAAGAAAATGGCATATAAAATAATGAGTTTTCTTGCGTTGCGCTATGCATAAATTTTTTCTTTCGAAGTTCTATGGGCCACATGAACTCATGTATCACATTCTCATATTTCATTATATAGACACAACTCATTTCCATCACTAAAAGTGGCCTACAACTTATGCAATGCAAGGGAATACATAAAATTTCATGAAATAGCCTAGGCTAGAATTTTTCTTTTTTTGTTACAAACTTTGGAAAATCATAACTAATTCTAGCAAAATCGAAATCAAGCATTCTTTACCATTTTGGAAGCCCACACATGTCTAATTTATGCTAAAAATATAATAAAGCCATGAAACACCACATAGAAGACGTTTGATATTTGAAAAGGTGTAGAGGTCCGAATGGTCACTGGTACTGATATAACTTTCTACTGCAAACTTCAAAAATGTCCAATTAATTCCATAAAACTCCAATCCATGCAAATGATACCAATATGGAAATATATAGATGTTAGCTAGAGGGTAAAAATAACTTTAGACCCGTTTAGGCACATCTAAATCTCAAAAAATAATCAAACAATACCTGAGTTCTGTCTAAACGCCTAATACTGGGTAGAAACTTCAAAAACTCATATCTCCCTCTCTAGTCATCCAAATGAGTTGCTTCTAGTTGACACAAGTCACTGGAAATGTCCAGTTTCTCTTTATAAAATTTTGTGGCAATTAGACATAATTTGCCCCCTGAGTGATAGAATTTATTTTCGGATCAGTAAGAATAGTACCCTGACCAATTTCAAAAAATTTCCCAATTTTGAAAATTAATCAAATATTCCATAGACCTCAGAAAATTCTATACTTTAGCTTCCCAAAAAGCTCTCAATAAGCTCTAATTGCATGCTAAACATCATATTAAGAAGAGCTCATTTAACTTATATAAACTACCCAAGTGGTCTCAAACCTCATACATCTCAATTTGGTCATTTTACTTCCATTTATACATACATTTTCATAATACTAGTTTGCCATTACATGTCCAAATTGCACATTTCTATACATATAACCTTAGCTTTCATTCATACATAACCTATTAACATAATTACACATGTTCAAGAGGTCATAAGTCATATATAATAATAGGCTACAATATTTGCCACTTATGTGGCTTTAAAGAAGCAATTTCCATACACTTCAATGTCATACTTTCATCTCTCAAGTGGTTGCTCCCATTTCCTTGTTTTCTTGGTCCACTTAGCATGTTAGAATATTGGAGAGGAGGGAATGAGATTCAAATAATCCCAATAGCTCATCTCCCTTTCAATCACACGTAAAGTATGCAAACAAGCCTTAAAAATACATGCATGGATATGTTGACATATGTGAGCATTCATAAAATACTCTTGACATTTGAACACATCATATATAACATACATAGGCTTGTCAAGTGAGTGGATTAACCTCATCCATTCACTTGTAGATTTTGAACTTACCTCACCCACTTTCTTTAAGAGGCTTTTGACTCAACCTTACTCTTAGGAGACTCTTTACTTTGTCTTAACCAAATTCTAAGGTTCTTGGCTCATCCTCACCATGGTTAGAGGGTTTTTGGCTTCTCCACACTCAAACAAACCAAGGCAAGCATATAACACATCCTTTGCATGCATAAATCATCATCATAGTACCATGGAATAAACGCTTATGCTCAAATACTTTTCATAGCTTAAAACATACACACATTCAAAGACAATGTAAGCATACATTCATGCATGAAAGAAGGAAGAGAGCGCTACCTTGCTTGCATTTACACACTTTTTCCTTGAGTCTTGAATCCTTTCTCTTGATCTCACACACCTTCTGGTGGAAATCATTTCTTTTGCCCTAAAGACAATTTATGGGAGCCAATTACGTTCATGCAATTAATTCTAAGGCCACACATCTTCCTTAAACACTAACTTGGTCTATTGAACCCTTTATGGTTCCAAGAATGTACTTAATGAAATAACATCCATCAAATGAGTTCTAGGCTCCATTCTTTTCTTTCATATATGATTCTTAACTCCTTTTAAACCTGTTGGAGTCATCATACAATTAAAACAAAGAACCTATCTACATGTTACTTTTTTAGGTCATGTTATGGAACCTAAGACACTAATTCATTCTCTAGGCCTCCTAAATTTTTTCCAAGGTTTTTCCTCATTTTCATTCATCATATATGACTCAAAAATGGGTTTGAAAGAATTTAAAACTCTCCCTAGGTGTCTCAACCCCCTTTGGCCAATATTATGAACCATTTAGCTTCCATGGAAGTTTGCTTTGTTTTCTACATGGAAGATACATATGGGGAGACTCCTAGGGATCTTGGGAACTCATTTAAATATTTATTTAGGCTAAGGAATAATTACATCAAATCAGATTCTCAAGGGAACCTAGGAAACCCTAGGTTTGCTACCTTGAAAATTAATAGCCTTTTCTTGAATTTCTTTGCATATTCTTACTCTCCTCCATTAAATTCATAAAATTCACCCTTGGTTCTCCTTAAAATTCTAGCCCTCCTATGGCTTCTTGAGTGGGGCGAAATAGAGAGAAGGAAGGGGGAGGAATAGCTACCATAGGATAGAAATTTTACTTTGTTTTTATGGCTTTTCTTGCTTGTTTCTTACTTTCCTTGGCCTCTTCTCTTCAAATCTGAATTTTTTCCTTAATTTCTCCCTTAAAATAGATCCATATATTTCAATATAATCATAAGAAAGAAAGGGAAATGGAGAAGAAGAGGTTTGCAAGAGAAATAGCATGAAAAACCAAGAAAATCCATACTTTTCTACCTTGTTTTTCTTCTTCCTTCATCCTCCTCTTGGTGTGTCTCATCCCTTAGGGGTTTCTTCTAGTCTAGGGCATAAAAAAGTGTGGCTAAATGAAGGGGAAGATGGGGCGCCTTATATATATATAGGTGGAAGAAGGAAGACTTTTCAAAAATTTCCATTTTGCCCTTCGTTCTTGGTATTTTCATTTCTAACTTGTTTTAGCTCATTTTTTAGAATCGTCTTTTTCATTATGAAATTTAGGTTCCCAATTAATAAAATGCCTTTAGAATCACTCAAATCAGAGCTGAAACCTTTCTGAACAAATCAGTCAAAGTTTAGATCAACTGACGTTGGAAAACATCCACTAGAGGGGCTTTAGTTGTCTCAAGGCTTCCTATGGTTTTCAGGGCCTTCGAGAACCCTGAAGAACTGAAAATTTTCATTTAAAAAGAACTTCTGTGAGAATTCCAAAATTTGCTCAAAATGACAAAAATGCCCTTACATTTCGTTAACCTTTCATTACATTTTGTTTCTTCATTCTAGCTCCGTTTTTCTTTCAATCTGAGCTGGGATTCTCATTTTTAGAAGTCTAGAATGCTTCCTAAATTTTTTAGGACCTTAACTAAGCCACTTTAGGGGACTTCCCAGTGAATTTTGTTTATTTACGAAGAAACCGTATGTTACGTTTCTCACATTTTCTCTCATTTTTAGAGAACCAGATATTATACAGCATAATTAGGCTTATCTAGCTATAGCCTAACACTTAGAAAATAAGCCCACTTGGACAAGTGGCCTATTGGATCAGCCATATCCCTTTAAACCCTAAAAATGAGTTGAACCTTAATACTAGTGTAGTGCCTTTGTCCCATTTCGTAGATAAAACTTTTATTCAACCCGAGGATAAAGAGAGAAATTCACACTTTGAGAGGGAGGCTAAGGTTCTTCTACACCTTGGCCCTAATTTGCACACTTAAAAGGAGATTTAGTCATGGTAAGTTATGAAAAAGTTAATCCTCCCATCTTCCTCTTCATTTTAGTCTAATTGGTTTTCCATTTAGTGGAGATTCACCTAAACCATAGGCCTACAATGTGTTATTGGTGTTTCTTGCATGATTTTTAGAGTTTGAGGTTAGAGAAACTATTAGATAAGTATTTTCCTTCATTTTGATGTGTTATTATGCTGAAAATTGGCCCTTAGGACTAATTTTCATGTTGGGTTCTATCAATGTACGAATTTGTAAGAAATTGGAGTAAGCCATTGTAGTTTCTTGATTAGAAGGCTCAAATCCTTACATTGAGCTCATGGGAGGCTGGGGTAGAACTTTTAATGATTGGAATTAATGGGTGTGTGATTCTTTTAGTAAATTATAATTAAGAACTAAATGCTGGCTGATTTAGGATCCTTAAAGTGTTTTGCATTGGTTGAAAGCTATTAAGGAATTTAGCTATTGAGTGAGGTAACTAGTGTACTACCATCATTTCTAACTCATACCCATCATCCCTTACATGCTCATGTGAGAACTTCAATTGGATTCATACACTTTCTTACATTGTGTCATGGTTAAAAATTCATTTCGGTGTCACATGGACCGTGTGAGCTTATGCTATGCATTCTCATATTTAATTTCATTGTTACAACTCATTTGTATCATAAAAACTTGCTTACAACTCATGGAAACCAAAAGGGGACATGGCACATGCATATTCATTCTCGGCCAGACTTGGCCCCATTTCTGGGCAAAGTTTGGAAAATTGTAACTAAATCTAAAAAAATTGAAAACATGTAATCTTGGTCATTTTGTAAATCTTGGGATGTCTACTTCATGCTAAAAATATGTACCAATCATAACATCCCACACACAGGGCATTTGACATGCGAAATGATCTGGAGGTCTGACTGGGTTCTGATGCTGTCATAGTTTACTGATATGAAATTTAGAAATGTCCAATTAATTCCAAAAAAATACAATACATGCAAATGAGAACCATATGAAAATATGTGGATGTTAACTAGAGAGGAAAAATATCTCTAGATCAGTTCATCAAGCCAAGCTCTCAGAAATTTATGGAACAATACTTCTGGTCAGGCAAGATGACTAATACTGGGCAGAAACTTTGAAAATTCATATCTTCCTCTCTAGACGTCCAAATGAGGTGCTTCTAGTTGCTACAAGTCGCTGTGAATGTCTAGTTTCTTCCTATAAAATTTCGTAGCCATTGGATCACGTTTGCCCCTCGGATGACACAATTACACAACTAACCAAATGAACAGTGCTGGTGCAAATTCGAAATTCTGATATCAACTTTGAAAAGTCATAGAAAATTCCATAGACCTCCAAATGACATGATCTTTGGCTTTCTAACTAGGCAAGATCTAGTCACATGCCAAATTTCAAAGCAAGAAGAGGTCATTTGGTCATACTTTGATATAAGGGGGCAAAGTGTCAATTTCTTTTGTTAAAAGAGGGCTCCAAGGGTTCAAATTTGCTTCTCTTACTATGAGCACGTGGGAAAGCATCAACATAGGCTATCAAACATGACTCAAATGTCTAACAACCCAGATTTGCAAAGTTCACTCTCCCACACCAAAACATACACCATGTACATAATGCCAAGATCTTGCTATTCATACCAAAAACTTACTACATCATGCACTATAGTTCTAATTCTTATACATATATAACAAGTACATCCATTTACAAGTATTTATAAGTGCACACCCCATGCACATCATTTGATTACATCTCTTAACAACAAAACAGTGACAAAATGGCTATTTCACAATTCCTTCACCGATTTCCCTAGCTTCAAGCTTGGTGGCTCCCATGTCTTTATTCACTTGGTCCACCTAGCATGTTAGGATAGTGGAGAGAAGGGGATAAGATTCAAAGAATCCCAATAACTCATCTCTCATTCAATCATACATGATATGTGCCAAGCAAGTTTTTCAAATGCATGTATGAAAAAGTAAAAGTCATAGACACTTTAAAAATAACCTTGGCATGTGAATCAATCATACAAGACATTCAAGGATTCACCAAGTGTTTGGATTGGCCTCACACTTCTCCTCATAACTCAACACTTATTCACAAAGCTAAGGGTTTCTTTATAGCAAACCCTACCAAGCATATAAGAAACTAGGGGTTCTTTCTCTCTCTAGAAATTCACCAACTATCATTCCTCTCTTAAGCTCTCAAGAAAGGAAAGCAAAGAAGTAAAGCTACATGAGTTCTAACTTCCTTCAAGAGTGGTTTTCCACTTTCCCTCTTCTGAACCAAGCTCAAAACATAGCTAATGCAACAACCAAAACCATAGAAAGAGAGGGTAAAGATAGAAGAACAAGATTCTAAGAAGAAAAGCTAGGGAAATCTCAAGTTATGCTTACCTTTTTCTTGTTCTCCTTCCTTCTTTAGGTGTCTCTCTCTCTCCTTCACCCTTTTCTCTGCCTTGGATAAAGCCTAAGTCGGTTAAAAGGAGAAAGTATGAGTTGGGGCACTTTAAGAAGTCAAATTCTCTTTTTCACGCTTTTCCGGACTAACCCTCACTATAGCGAAGCATAACCCTCGCTATGGCGAGCACGTATCAGTCCTAGACCCCTGCTTTCACTACGGTGCGTGCTATGGCGAGCAACTCCTTGGTTTTTGTATGAGATGCCCATACTAGCTATAGCTAAAAGAATTTTCGCTATAATTAGAAGGCACTCTCGCTATAACTAGACCATTTCTCGCTATAGTGAACAGGTACATTCGCTATAACTAGGCCATTTCTCACTATAGCTAGCAAACTTTGAAAATTTTCAACCCTTCGAAAATTTTTCAGCTTTTTTTCTTTTTTCTTTCTTTTTTCTTTCTTTTTTCTGGTTGTTACAACTAGGGGTTTTATTTCCATGCTTATGTTCATATTAATCTTATATTTGCTAAAATGTTATGTTTTCCATGTTAAATGATTGGTTTGACTACTTGTTGTTTTTGGACCATAATCATCTCTCCTTGGTGGAGATGCGATCATACTTCCACCCATGCATTTTGCCATAATCATGCATTGAGTCATGATCATACTCATTAGAATGCACCAAGTCATGAGCATGCTCAATAGGGAGTTGGTGTCATGATCGGGCTCTTTTCACTTTACTTTTAGCCATTAACATGTTGCATGTGATACTACCATGGGATAGAAGTCACTGATAGTCAAATTTGTTCATTTATTAATTTATCTTATATGCTACTTGTATTTCTCTACATATATAGCACTTATGTTGATTATATGGTACATATCAATGGAATCGCTCTTGGTTACTAGGATTCGCATCTTACCATTATTCTTGGGCTAACAATTTCACATGAAGGTTCTTTGACTAAAGAAAAGGGGAAATAAGTAAATGAACACCCCTAATCTAAGGCCTTGTGTAGGATTCCTGCACTTGGATATTTTAATTAGTGTAGATGTTAATTTTGTAACTTATTTTGTATAGTATCATGATACATTCATATTGCCAAATATAGGTATTTTGATATTTTCTAGCTTAGGATTGAACCTCAATGGAAGCTAGACTTTAATTTATAATGAATATGACATAATTGCATGTTTCTAAGTAAATATGAACTGATATGAAATGTATGAAGAATCGCTTATCAATCAAAGGTTATAATTATGACATTAATGGTATTCCTAGCCTTGTTCTATCATATAGATTTTATTGTTATATGTGCTTTATGTGGGATTTGGGATGTGCTATAACACCATATATTTCTAGCTCATTTCATAGCATTTTCATGCTTGAAAACATAGATTCCATGAAGGAAGTAAGAAAAATCCATTAAAATAATACATTATTTGGCATTGTGTCGTGTATACAAATTTCATTTAGTGTCACGTGGACTATGTGAGCTCATACAACATATTATTATATTTAATTACATGGATAAAACTCATTTGTGTCATGAAATGTGTCCTACAACTCATGGAACTCGAAGGGGGGAAGCTTAAAATATACATACATATTTTCAGCCAGAATTTGGCTCATTTTTGTCACAACTTTGAAAAATCATAACTAATTCTAGAAAGATCAAAATGATGTATTCTTGGCCATTCTTGAAAGCTACACATGTCTACTTCATGCTAAAAATATGTCTAGACCATTACATTCAAAATAGAGGATGTTTGACATATGAAATGGTCCAAAGATTAGGCTGTCCACTGGTGCTATCACAGAATTCTACAGCAAATTTCAAAATATCCAATTAATTTCAAAAAAATCCAATCCTTGCAAATGATACCAATCTAGAAATCTGTGAATGTTAGTTAGAGGAAAAAAAACTTCAGACCAGTTCAGGTATGCATAGACATCGAAATTGAATCAAATAGTAATAGAGGTTGACTGGAATTCCTAATACTAGATAGTTTCTTTGAAAATTCATATGTCCCTCTCTAGACATCCAAATGATGTGCTTCTAGTTGGAATAAGTCACTGATAATTTCTAGATTATCTGTATAAGATTTAGTGGCAATTGGACATCATTTAGGCCCTGTGTAACAGATTTCATTTTCGGACTAGTATGAACAGTGACATGACCAAAACTAAAAAAATTTTCAACTTTGAAAATTCATCAAATATTCTATAGACCTCAAAAAATTATATTCTTTAGCTTCCCAAAAATCTCTCAACAAGCTCTAAATGAATGCCAAATATTAGATCAAGAATAGCTCATTTGGACAAAAAGTGATATAGGATTCCGTTATGGTCAAATTTGGCTCCATATAGGATACCAAAATATCCAAATGGCTTTTCTTGGGGTTTGGCACCTCTTGGGCAAGTATAAAAGCATAATTAAGACTTGTGTGAGCTGATCAAATGGTTCCAAACTCTATGTATCTCATTTTGGCCATTCCATCCACACTTATACACATTTCCATAATGTCATCCAAGAAGCTCCTTTGCCAAGGCATGTTCAAATCACATTCTAATGGTCACCTAACATATTCTCTCATTCATACATGACATATTATCATAATTACATGTATTCAAGAGGTCATAGACCATGTACAATAGTGGGTTACATCATTTGACATAAATATGGCCTTAAAGAACCAAAACCATGCATTATGTTGTCAAGCTCTCTTCTTCAAGGTGGTTGGTTTCCATTACCTTGTCCACTTGGTCTATCTAGCATGTTAGATAATTGGAGAGGAGGGAATGAGATTCAAAGAATCCCAACAGCTCATCTCCCATTCAATCATACATAATGGATGCAAATAAGTCTCATAAATGCATATATAGTCATGTGGACATGTGCAAACATTCAAGAGACATTTTCATCATTTGAGAAAGTTATAATAACATACAAAAGGCTTGCCAAGCAAGTAGATTGGCCTCACCTAATTTTTTGCGGATATTGGACTTGCCTCACCTATTCTTTAAGAGATTCTTGGACTCAACCATGCACTTGGAAGCCCATCTTACTTTTGGGAGGCTCTTTACTTTGTCTTAACCAATCTTAAGGGTTCTTAGCTCATCCTCACTATGGCTAAGGGTTCTTGGCCTCACTACACTCAAGCAAACCCAAGCACATATAAAAAACATCATATAAGAGCATATTGTAATATCATGGCACCATGGAATTAAAGTCATGCTAGAACACTTTTCATGGCTTAAAAATACACATACATACATTCAAGACAAGCTAAGCACACATCCATGCATGAGAGAAGGTGGAGAGAGCTACCTTGTACACAATTACACACTTTTTCTCTTGAAATTCCCTTCCTTGCTTCGACCACACACACACAAAAGTGTGGGGATGGTTTCTCTTAGCCTAAACACAATTTATGGAAGCCAATTAGATTCATGAAATTAGTTCTAAGGCCACACACTCACTTAGACACTAGCTTGGTCTATAACTTCATTATGGTTCCATAATTGCACCTAATGAAGCAACACCTCTCAAATAAATTTTAGACTCCATTCTTTCCTTTCAAATATGATTATTGACTCCTTTTAAACCTCTTGGAGTCATCACACAATCAAAACCAAGAGCTTAGGTACATATTGCTCCTTTAGGTCATAATATGAAATATAAAGTACCAACTCATTTTCTATAGATTCTAAATTTTTTCCAAGGCCTCCCCTCATTTTTATTCATCAATGACTCAAGAATAGGCTTAGAAAAATTTAAAATTTTCCTTAACTACATAAACCCCTTTAGGGCAAGGCTATGGAGGAAATGGGGTTTCTTGGAGTTTGCTTTATTTTCTCAAGGGAGGATGCATGTGGGGAGCCTCTTAGAGATCTTGGGAGCTCATTTAAACTCTTATTTAGGCCTAAGAATCATCATACAAAATCAGATTTTATAAGGTGCAATTGAAACCCTAGAAATTGCATCTTGAAATATAATAGGTTTTTGTTAATTCCCTTTGCATATTCTTAATCTCTACAATCTTTTTCCTTAGATTCATCCTTGGTTCTGCCTAAAAAGCAAGTCCTCCTAGGGTTTCTCATGTTAGGCGAAATGGAGGAGGAGGGGAACCAAAGGTAGCAACTATAGGAAAAGAAATTACCTAGTTTTCTTGCTTTTTCTCACTTGAATCTTACTTTCTCCAAACTCCTCTCTTCAAATCCGAAATTTTCCCTTCATATCTCCTTTAAAACAGATTTGAAAACTTCATTTTAATCAAAGGAAACAAAGGAAAATGGAGAAGAGGAGGTTTGGATGAAAGAAAGTATAAAAAATTACCAAGAATCCATACCTTTTTCTTGATTTTTCTCCTCCTTTTCTTCCCCTTCTTGTGAGCCTAAGAGAGAAGATCATATTCTGTATTTTGGGCATAAATTTCGTGCTTAAGAAGATAGGAGAAGAAAGGAGAAGTGTATGAGAGCTTCTAGAAACACACTTTTTCAAAAATTCTAATTTTGTCCTTCCTTTATGACAATTTTGTTTCGGCTTCGTTTTAGCTCCTTTTTGAGAACTTCTTTTCCATTATAAAATTTAGGTTTCCAATTTAATAAAATGCCTTTGGAATCACTCAATTTGGAGCTAAAACCTTATTGAACGAACCAGTCAAAGTTCGGATCAACCGAAATTGGAAAACGTCCACCGAAGGGATTTTAGCTTTCCATGGTTTTCAGGGCCTCTGAGAACTTTAAAAAACTCAAAACTTTCATTGAAAAAGCCCTCCTATGTGAATTCCAAATTTTTCTCAAAATTACGAAAATGCCATTACGTTTCGTAAGCTTTTTGTAAGAAATTGTTTCTTCATTCTAGCTCCATTTTTCTTTTCATCTAAGCTTGGGATTCTCATTTTTAGGAGTCTAGAATGCTTTCCAAATTTTTTGGGACCTTAACTATCTCATTTCAGGAGACTTTCTTTTGTATCTGGTGAATTTCGTTTGTTTATGGAGAAACCGTTCATTACGTTTTTCATATTTTCTTTGATTTTCAAAGAACTAAATGTTACATGTGCCATAGCCATAATTTTGCATCTGAGGTCCTTTTAAGGTTTTAAAGGTAGGAACATGTTTAATTAGTCTATTAAAACTTGCTCAAAGTGGTCTGAAGTCAATAGTTGGAGTAATGCACAATTTAGGTTGTCACTTGAGGCTCCATATGCCATTTTGCTGTCATAATGGGTGTTGTGCTCATATAAAGCAAGATTGAATTGGTCTAATTAGTCCTTAAGTCCTTAAATGATGTAAGTTCATAAATTGTGGTTTATGGGAGGTTATATTCCCATAGAAAGATCATGTAATTCAATTAAAGGTAGTGGCAATTGGTTAGGACACATAATTAAGAGTTCAAGATCAATAGATAGTCAAGTCGCGGCCAAATCACCTTTGAGTCACAGTCAAAGTTAGTTAAAGGAATGGTAGAGGCTAAATATGCCATGGCACAATGTGGGAATTTAAAGGAGATGTCCTTCGAAGAGCAATCTTGCAATAGAACCATAAAGGCTCATTACAACGAGACTCAAGTGGATATCTGGGAGTGCTAACTAAGAGCAATCTCATCACTGTGCAATCATCTCAGGCTGTTATGAGAATTGTGAGGGAGGAAACAATGGGTTCTTAAAAGTATCTCACTGCAACTTAATTAAACTTGGCCATGACGAGACACGAGTGTGTGGCTTAGTTCTGGGACCTAAGGGTCACCTCACTGTAGTGCAAGATAGTTTCTGAGCCATGGATTTTTCCTTATATATGAGTTTAGCTGTAACATGAGTTTTCTGAGCCGTGGCATAAATATGAAATTTTGGTTTTTATGGTTCTAGATGCCTAATTGACTGTAGCCTAACCATTCTAAGTCATAGCCTAAGTCTTATAAGCTTCAGTTTAGCTAAAAGGATGTGGTTTCCAATATGTTAGCAAGGAATAGTGACTAGCACCCTACATACACAAGTTTTTATGCCACTTGTATATCTTGATGATGATTATTAAGGTTCAAATTTTCCTATATTTTTCACCTGTTGCTAACTCATTATCCCAATTAACTCTTAATTATGGTTGATTAGAAATGTATTTGTGCATAATTAACTTGATTATGAGTTAAGGTTATTACACCATGGCTTCATCAAGCTCACTAGATTAGACCATCAACACAACAATTTTCAACAATGAGAATATAATAGCCAAATACTTAAGTAACACATTAGACCTCTTTCAAGCATTTTATTGAACACTTGCTAGGCATACGTTAAGGAAAGTACAGAGTATGAAATTTTACACCTCACCTATGGCCACCTAATGCAAGGCTACTAATAATTCCACCATGGTATATAAATCAGCATGTTTATTATATTTCAAGTGATTGTGCTTATTAACTGAAGATCCTTAGACTTTTACACCAATAAGAACCAACACCATATATAGACTCATACATAACAAAAGAAAATTCCCAGTTTTAATTATTGAGTTATCCAATCTCCCATCCCCATTCAACATTATCAGCAACCACAAGGAAGTCCTAAATGTATCGTAACACTATCAAACAAGGAAGGAAAGCAAAACTCATAATCAACCTATGGGAATTAAGGTTGAAGAAAGGGATGAAGCTTAATGAGTTTCCTTCTTCATGTTTAATCATCTAATAGAATAGGAGATAATCTATAAAATTTGCTAGCTATAAAGAGACACTTCTAAGGTACCAAAGCCTTCACCCTTTCTTTGTTTCTCTCTCCTTGGCTAATAAAGAAAAAACTCATATCTTCCCCCTCTCTGCTCGAAAACCAGAGCTTCCTCTTCTCTAATAAAAAACTAGAGCTTCCTCCTCTCTATTTTTTCCCCTCAAAATACCCTCACCAAAACAAAACTTGAAAGTAGAACTCAAAGCCTCTCTTTAAAACTTCCTAAAAAATCTCCTCCCAAAAGCCATTGATTTGGATTAGCTTTATAATGGATCTAAAAGTGATTTCCACTCTCACTTGCATGCATTGCTCACCTTGGTCATTGGAGAGAAAAATCCAAAAGTAGAATTTCCATTGTGCTTATTATGTAACACCATATTTATAGAACTCATCTCATACAAATTATAGGCTTTCTTCCATGAACCACACAAGAAGAGGAAGGAAAACCATTAAAAATAATCAATTTAATTGCATTGCGTCATGCACAAATTTTACATTCGATGTCCCATAGACCATATGAATTCATTCATCTCATTTTTATATTTAATTACACAAATACAACTTAAAATTATCTCAACAAGTGGCCTAGAACTCGTGCAAGTGAATGGTATACATTACAAATAATTCCAGACCACAATAGAGATTGCTAGCGATAAAAAATTATAGAACAGTAACAGAGGTCGCTCGTCATTACTGGTACTGTCCTCCAACTTCAAAAATTAATATCTCCCTGTTCAGAGGTCCAATTGGTGTCCTCTTAGTGGCCATGGAAAGATTGTTATGTCTAATTTATTCTTGTAAAATTTTATGAGCATTGGATATCATTTGTCTCTCAAGTGACATGGCCCAAGGAACTGACCATATGAATAGTGTCTGCATCAGTTCAACAGTAAAATGTCAACTTTGAAAAATTATAATTAATTCTATAGAGCTCCAAATAATTTGGTCTTTAGCTTTCCAAAATGTTAACTTTTGACGGAAATCTTACGAAACATAATAGTATTTTCATAATTTTGAGCAAATTTTGGAATTCATATAGGAAGGTTTTTTAAATTAAAGTTTTGAGTTCTCTGAGGTTCTCAAAGGCCCTGAAAACTATGGGAAGCCTCGGGACAGTTAAATCCCCTCCAATGGACGTTTTCCAATATCAGTGTACCTGAAATTTGACAGATTTGTTTGAGAAACTTTTAGCTCTGATTTGAGTGATTCCAAAGGCATTTTACTAAATTGGGAACCTAAATTTTATAATAGAAAAGACAGTTGTAAAAAAGGAGTTAAAACGAAGAAGAAACAAAAATGCAAAGAATGAATGGCAAAATGAAAATTTTTGAAAAAATACTTCCTCCTTCCCCTATATATATGAGGCACCCCACTCTCTCCTTCATTTAGACTCAGAAATTTCTGCCCAATTTCAAAGAAGAAGGGTCGAGTTTAGGCACACCAAAGGGAGAGAAAAAGAAGGAGAAATCCAAGCTTTAAGGTATGGTTTCTTGGTAGTTTTTCATGCTTTCTTCCATCCAAACCTCCTTTCCTTCATTCTCCTTTGTTTCCTTTGATTAAAATGAAGTTTACAAATCTGATTTAAGGGAGAAACTTAGGAGAAATTTTGGATTTGAAGAGAGGAGCTTGGAGAATGCAAGAAAAAGCAAGAAAATAAGGTAATTTCTCTTCCTATGGTTGCTATCTTGGTTTCCCCTCCTTCTCCATTTCACCTAACCTAAGGAACCCTAGGAGGAGTTGATTTTTAGGCAGAACCAAAGATGAATCTAAGGAAAAAGGGTGTGGAGATTAAGAATATGTAAAAGGAATTAACAAAAAAATCATTAGATTCTAAGATGCAATTTCTAGGGTTTCAAGTGTACCTTGTAAAATTTGATTTTGTATGATGATTCCTAGGCCTAAATAAGAGTTTAAACAAGCTCATAAGATGCCTAAAAGGCTCCCAATATGCATCTTCCCTTGAGAAAATAAAAAAGCTCCAAGGAAGTCAAAAATGCTCCTTGTCTCAGCCAAGGGAGGTTCTCCTACCTAGAGAGAGTTTTAAAATTTTCTAAACCCATTCTTGAGTCATATGTGATGAATGAAAATGAGGGGAGGCCTTGGAAAAAATTTAGAACCCATAAAAAGTGAGTTAGTGCATTATGTTCTATATTATGACCTAAAGAAACAACATGTAGTTAAGCTCCTGGTTTTAATTGTGTGATGACTCTAAGAGGCTTAAAAAGAGTCAAGAATCATATTTAAAAGGAAAGAATGGAGCCTAGAATTTATTTGAGGGGTGTTACTTCATTAGGTGCAATTATGGAACCATAATGAGGTTGCAGACCAAGCTAGTGTCTAAGTAAATTTTATGGCCCTAGAATTGAGTCCATGAACCTAATTGGCTTCCATGAATTATGGCTAGGCCAACAGAAATCTTCTCCACACTTGTGTGTGTGTGTGGCCAAAGCAAGGAAGGGAGATTCAAGGGAAAAATTGTGTAATTGCTTTCAAGGTAGCTCACTCCTCCTTCTCTCATTCATGATTGTTTGCTTTACTTGTCTTTAAATGTGTGTATGTGTATTTTTAAGCCATGACAAGTTCTTTAGCATGACTTTAATTCCATGGTGCTATAATGTTACAATATGCTTTCATATGATGTTTATGATGTGTGCTTGGATTTGCTTGTGTGGTGAGGCCAAGAACCCTTAGCTATGGTGAGGATGAGCCAAGAACCTTTAAGATTAGTTGAGACAAAGTAAAGAGTCTCCCAAAAGCAAGATGGACTCCCAAGAGCATGGTTAAGTCCAAGAATCTCTTAAAGAATGGGTGAGGCAAGTCCAACATCCACAAGAAATTAGGTGAGGCTAATCCACTTGCTTGGCAAGCCTTTGTATGCTATGTATGACTTTCTCAAATGATGAAAATATCTCTTGAATGTTTGCACATGTCAACATGACCATACATGCATTTATGAGACTTGTTTGCATCCATTATATATGATTGAATGAGAGATGAGCTATTGGAATTCTTTGAATCTCATTCCCTCCTCTCCAATGTTCTAACATGCTAGGTGGACTAAGTGGACAAGGTAATGGAAGCCAACCACTTTGAGGAGAAGAACTTGACACCAATATGCCTAACTTTTGCTTTTTAAAGCCATAATGATGTCTAATAATGTAAATTATTGTTGCATATGGTCTATAACCTTTGGAGCATATGTAATTATGATAATATATTATATTTAAATGGGAGAATGTATTATGTAACCACTATAATGCAAATTGAGTATGTATAGACAATGTGGCTTCATGAATGGTATTATGAAATTATGCATATGTGTGGATGAAATGGCCAAAATGAGATGCATGGAGTTTGGGACCATTTGGGCAGCTTACACAAGTCCTAATTATGCTTTTAAACTTGCTTAAAAGGTGTCAAACCCTAAGGAAAGCCATTTGGACATTTTGGTATCCCATATGGAGCCAAAATTGACTAACTTAGAACCCTATGCCACTTTTTATCCAAATAAACTCTTCTTGATCTGATATTTGGCATGTCATTAGAGCTTGTTGAGAGATTTTCGAAAAGCTAAATAATAAAATTTTTGAAGGTCTACAGAATATTTGATAAATTTTCAAAATTGAAATTTTTTTTGGTTTTGGTTAGGTTACTGTTCACTCAGGTCCGAAAATGAAATCTATTACACAAGGCCCCAATGATGTCCAATTGCCACAAAATTTTATATAGAAAAACTAGAAATTCTCATTGACCTGTGCCAACTAGAAGCACCTCATTTGGATGTCTAAAGAGGGAGATATGAATTTTTAAAGATCCTATTCAGTATCAGGAACTCCAACCAACCTCTGTTACTGTTTGATTGGATTTTGAGGTCTGAGCGTGTTTGAGCTGGTATGAAGTTATTTTTTCCCTCTAGCTAACATCCACATCTTTCTAGATTAGTATCATTTGCATGGATTGGATTTTTTTCAAATTAATTGGATATTTTTGAAATTTGCTACAGAAATCTGTGACAACACTAGTGGGAAGTTTGACCTCTGGACAATTTGGAATGTCAAACATCCTCTGTGATGAATGTTATGGTTTATACATGTTTTTAATATGAAGTAAACATATATAAATTTCTATAATGGTTAAGAATGCATGATTTCAATTTTTCTAGAATTAGTTATGATTTTCCAAAGTTGTGACAGAAAAGTGGAAAAATTTGGCCGAAAATGAATATGTATATTTCATGCTCCCCTTCGAGTTCCTTGAGATATAGGCCACTTTTGATGATTCAAATGATTTTTATCCATGTAATTAAATATCTAGATATTTTGTATGAGCTCACATGGTCCACGAGACATTGAATGAAATTCTTATACACGACACAACGCAAAGAAATGTATTATTTTTAATCCCTTTTTCCTTACTCCTTCATGGAATTGATGATGTAAAGCATGGAAATGTTATAAAATGAGCTAGAAATTATAGTGTTACACATATAGCTACAAAATAAGCAAAACTAGATGCTTTGTTGTCAATCTTTCATCTCCTCACTTGGTGGCTCCCATTACCTTACTCATTTGGTCCACCTAGCATATTAAAACATTAGAGAGGAGGGAATGAGAATCAAAAAATCCCAATGGCTCATATCCCTTTCAATCATACATAAAAAATGCAATTCAAGTCTTAAAAATGCATGCATGAGTGTAATGGAAAGTGTGATCATTCAAAAAGCATTATTGGTATTTGAACAAGTCATACAAAGCATACATAAGCTTGCCAAGTAAGTGGATTAGTCTCACCCATTCTCTTCAAGGTTATTGGACTTGTCTCACCCTTTTTCTTAAAGGCCTTAAACTAAGCCTTACTCTTGGGAGACTCTAGATTTTGTCTCAACTATTTTTAAGGGTTCTTAGCTCATTCTCACTAGAGCTAATAGGTTCTTGGCTTTACCACACTCAAGCAACCCAAAACAAATACACAAAGTGTTCTTTGAATGCATAAAACAACATCATGGCACCATGGCATATGAATGCATGCTAGAATATTTTCTCGTGGCCTAAAACACACATACACACGTTCAATACAAGACAAACATTCATCCATGCATAAAAGAAAGAGGAGAGAGCTACCTTTGCCACACAAGCACACTTTTCTTCTTGGAAGTGCACTCCCTTCCTGGCCATACACTCACAATGATGGGAAGCTTGTTTCCTTTGGCCTAAATACACAAAATAGGAACCAATTATCCTCTTGGAATCATTCTTACAGCTGCCTATTTAATTAGAATACTAACTTTGTCTTATGTTTCATTTATGATTCCTAAATGCACATAATGAAGTAACATCCATCATTTAAGTTCTAGGCTCCATTTTTTCCTTCCATTTATGATTCTTGACTCCTTTTAAATCTCTTGGAGTCATCACACAATTAAAACAAGGAGCCTACCTACATGTTGCTTCTTTAGGTCATATTATGGAAGCTATAATACCATCTCACTTTCTATGACTCCTAAAATTTTTCCAAGGCTTCCTCTCATCCTCTTCCATCATATATGACTCAAAAATAAGTTTGGAGCAAATTAAAACTTCCCCTAGGTGCCCTAAGTCTCTTAAGCTAAGGCTATGCTTCTTCTTGGCGCTCTTGGAGTTTTCTTTGTTTTCTTGATAGAAGATGCATGTGAGGAGCCTTCTAGGGAGCTTAGGAACTCATCCAAACACTCATTTAGGCCTAGGAATCATTGTATCAAATCAGAGTTTACAAGAGACACTTGAAACCCTAGGTTCTCTATCTTGAAACCTAATGGTTTTTTTGTTGTTTTCTTTGCATATTCTTGTTCTCCTTCCTCAAATTCCTAAGATTTATCCTTGGTTTAGCTAGAAACTCAACCCCTTAAGGCTGGCCTTATCTAGGTCGAACCACCCAAAATGGAGGAAGGAGGAAGATTAAGCATGGAGATAACAAAATACCTTGATTTCCTTGATTCTTCTTACTTGTTTTTCACCTTTCTTGGCTTCCCCACCTTGAATATGAAAATTTTCCTCTATTCTGCCCTCAAAATAGATCCAAAAACTTCAACAAAACCATAAGAAAGAAGAAAAGATGGAGGATAAGGAGTTTGCTAAAGAGAAAGCATGAAAAACCAAGAAAATCCATACATTTTTCCTTATTTTTCTCCCTCCTTTCTTCTCCTTCTTGTGTGCCTCACTCTCTTGATCTCTTCTCTGGTTTAGGGAAGAAACAAAATGGGCTAAGTGATTGAGGAGGTATGGTGCATTCTTATATATAGGTGGTTTAAGAAATAGTTTCCAAAAATTTCAATTTTGTCCCTTCGTCTAGGCATTTTCATTTTTAGTTTATTTTAGCTCCTTTTTGAGAACTATCTTTTCTATCATGAAATTTAGGTCCTCAATTTAATAAAATGCCTTTAGAATCACTCAAATTGGAGCTAAAATCTTCCCGAACAAATTCGTCAAAGTTTGGGTCAACTGACATTGAAAAATGTACACCGAAGGGTTTTAACTGTCTCAAGGATTCCCATGGTTTTTAAGGCCTCTGAGAACCCTGGAAAACTAAAATTTGCTATTTAAAAAACCCTCCTATGAGAATTCCAAAATTTGTCCAAAATTACAAACGTGTCATTACGTTTTGTCAATGTTTCATTAAAATTCATTTTTTCATTCTAGCTCTTTTTTTTTTTTTTTGTCTAAGCTTGGGATTCTCATTCTTAGGAGTCTAGAATGCTACATAAATTTTTTGGAACCTTAACTAATTCATTTTAGTGGACTTGCTTTGAAAATGTTTCCGTTTCTATCTTTTTGACGAAAATTGGACATTACATATTGCATTTCCCTACTTTGGCATCTCCTTTGGTCTTCTCTTCTTTCCCTCCTTTCAACCTTATCCTCCCTTTTTATCTCCCCAAAAGCCATAAACCATCTTGATAAAAGGTAGATATTATGGGATTTGGCTAGGGAAGATTGGCATAAATCATTCCTTTTCTTGTTGCAAATCCTTCACTCGATCTCTAAACTCCTTGGCTTATTACCATTTCCCTCCTTGTCTCTTTATGCATCTCTGCTTTGTCTTTTGCATTTTCTCTACTACTGCTACGTTGCATCACTGCTCCTCTACATCAAACACGTTTTGCAATAAAAGAAAAGGACCTCAAAGAGGGTTTTTCAAAATACAAATACCCTACATTTTGCTTCTTCACATTTTTTATCTTTATATTATTTTATTTATTTTTTAATTTCCTTTTTACCTTCTAAATGAGCCTTAAGGGTTCTTGGGCCTTCAAAAAAACTTTAAACTCAAAAGATTTCTTTTAGCACTTGAAAATAAGTCAAGTAGAAATATTTTTACTTATTATCAACTTTTTTATTTTCTTAATTATATTTTTTGTAGCCTTCTTCTTTTTCATTTATTTATATATATATTTTTTATTCTATTGACTAAAAAAAGATTAAATTAAATTAAGTTAAAAGTGACCCAAAAATTACGCTAGACTCAACTCATTTTAATGATTCAAAATTAAATTAACATTGACTCAAAAATAAACTTAACTCTAATGATTTTTTTTTTTTGCTTAATTCATTAACTTAAATTAAAAACTGACTTGAAAGTAGTTGTGACCCAGATGACTCAAAAATCATACTAAAAATGATAATAAATGCAATTCTTTTTCTTTTTTCTTTTTTTTCAACCTCCTTTTTTTAATTTAATGTATTATTATTTTTAGGAGATGCTCCGACAAAATATGATGTTCACAATCATAATAATAAACTATGTGGCAGACAACTTAATGTGTGAGTTTAAGTCTTCTTCAATCGCATAAGCTATGTGGATAGTACTAAAAGACAAGTTTAGTGGTGCTTCTACTAGCAAACTTAGACGGCTTACTATCAAATTTGACACTTATAAGTTACGACCTAATAACTCTATAGCATCTGAAAGGAATGTCAAACATAATACAAAAGCTGAAGTTGGCAAGCCATATCCTTATAGATAAATGTAACACCGTAACTTTTCTAGCCTTTCTCATGCAAATTCTATGCCTCATGGCATGCATTTCTCAAGAATCACAAGCAAATGACATATAAAAAGTGAATATTTTTGCGTTGCGTAGGAGATAAAATTTTTGTTCGGTATCTTGTAGGCCATATGAGCTCATGTATCACATTCTCATATTTAATTACATAAATACAACTTAAATCCATTACCAAAAGTGGCCTAGGACTCGTGCAAATTAAGAGACACAGAAAATTCCATGAGGTAGCCTCGGCCAAAATTTCATACTTTTTGTCACAAACTTTGAAAAATCATAATTAATTCTAGAAAAATCAAAATTATGTATTCTTTACAATTCTGGAAAGCTACAGATATCTAATTTATATAAAAATATGTCTAGGTCATGAAATGCTAAGTAGAAGACATTTGACATTCAAAAAGCCTCCAAGGTCTCAGCTGCCTGGGCTATTATCCTAGCTTACTGTCATAAATTTTGGAAATTCATAACTAATTCTAAAAAGAATACAAATCATGCAAACTCAGTCAATCTGAGAAGCTACAGATATTAAATTTAAGAGAAAAATAACTCCAGATCATACCAAGTTCATTTAGGAATCGAATTATGATGGAACAGTACTGGAGGTCTAGTGGCATTACTAGTACTAACATGAAACTTCAAAAATTCATAACTCTCTGTTCAAACCTCCGAATGAGGTGATCTTCATGGAGATAGAAATCTCATAACCTTAGTTTATTCCTATAAAATTTCACAAGCATTGGACACCATTTGACTATCGGATGACACAGAATACAAAACTGATCATATGAACAGTGCACTGAACTAAAACTAAAAAATTTCCCAACTTTGAAAATTCATAATTAATTCTGTAGAGCTCCGATTTTTCTGAACTTTAGCTTCACAAAAAGCTCTCAATGAGTCCTATGTGTTTGCAAAATTTCATGGGAAGATTCATCCATTTGGTCAGTTTGGCTACAGGGTTCCAATTTGGTCATTTTCATGGTCTTTACAAGCGCCAAGGTGTCTAAATTTACTTCCTAAGCTTGTGTGGCCACTTGAGCACGTGGCATTGCACCAAAATGACATTTTAAACTTGCCTCAAAGGTGCATAAACCCAGAGTTTTCAAACTCACTCTCTCACCCCATGCCATACACATATTTCCATAATGCTAGTCTTGCCACTTCATGCCCAAAATACACATTTCCATACATATAACCTTCAATCTCATTTATACATGATACATTAGCATAATTATACATGTTCATAACATCATGGGACATATACAACAATGGATTACAACATTTGCTATTCATATGGCCTTAAAGAAACAAAATCCATGCACTTTGATGTCATACTTTCATCTTTCAAGTGGTTGGCTCCCATTTTCTTGTTCTCTTGGTCCACTTAGCATGTTAGGACATTAGAGATGAGGGAATGAGATTCAAAGAATTCCAATAGCTTATCTCCCTTTAAATCACACATAAACAATGCAAAATAAGTCTTGAAAATGTATGCATGGGCATCATGGAGTGTGCAATCATTCAAGAAGCATTTTTGGCATTTGAACAAGCTATACATGGCATACATAGGCTTACCAAGTAAGTGGATTAGCCTTACCTATTCACTTGTAGATTTTGGACTTGCCTCATCCATTTCTTTGAGAGGGTTTTGACTCAACTTTACTCTTGGAAGTCAACCTCACTCTTGGGAGACTCTTTACTTGTCTAAACCAATTCTAAGGGTTCTTGGCTCTCCTCACCATAGCTAAGGGTTATTGGCTTCACCACACTCAAGTAAACCCAAGCATACAACATAAACATCATTTAGAAACATAATACATCATCATAGTACCATGGAATAAGAGCTCATGCTAGAACATTTTTCATAGCTTAAAATACACATACACACATTCAAAGACAAGCCAAGCATACATTCATGCATGAAAGAAGGAGGAGTGAGCTCCCTTGATTGCATTTACACACTTTTTCCTTAAGCCTTGAGTTCTCTCCCTTGACCTCACACACCCAAGGATGTGGAGATCATTTCTTTTAGCCTAGACATATCATATGGAAGCCAATTATACTCTTGAATCATATTCTAAGGCCATACATTCATTAGAAAAGCTAAGTAACTCATAAGGCTCTTTTATGGTTCTATAATGCACTTAATGAAGCAACCTTAAGAAAACATCATCTTGCCTCCATTCTCTCCATTTATTTATGATTCTTGACTCCTTTTCAGCCTCTTGGAGTTATCACACAATTAAATCAAGGAGCCTAGCTAGGTGTTGCTTCTTTAAGCCATAATATGTAACCTATGATACCATCTCATTATCTATAGTTTCTAAAATTTTTCCAAGGCTTCCTCTCATACTCTCCCATCATACACGATGTAAAACTAAGTTTGGAGGAAATTAAACCACTCCCTAGGTGCATGAACCCTCCTTGGCCGAGGCTAAGCTTCCATATGGCACCAATGGAGTTGTTTTAATTTCTTTGATGGGAGAAGCATATGGGAGGCTCTCTTGGTATCTTAGGAACTCATATATACTCTTAGACAACTTAAATTACTACTAGGAAGCTTCATCTTAGCCTAGGTGCAACCAAATCTCTAAATTCCATAACTTGCATTTTAAAGCTCCTTTTTTAATTCTAGTTGTATATTCTTAATCCTCACACTCCATAACCTTTGGTTCCATCAAGAACACTTAAAGAAAAACTCTCATTCTCACTTTCTCTCTCTAGACCTATGGCTTGGAAACACAAGATTTTGTAAGTGTTTCAAGTGAAGTCTTACTTTAAAACGGAGCTCTCTTCGCATAGATTAGTTTTCACTGATTGATTTCTTGAAAAGAGTTCCTTTTTGGCTTGGGTTAGACCTGAATCTTCAAGTTTTCAAAAAAAGAAAACCACCATTAGAGAGCTCTTAAAGAGAGGAACAACTTTCCTAACTGGCGAGGAATGAAACGTGACCATTTACTTATCTAAACAGAAGCTTAAACTTCTTCTCTCTCTCCCCTCTTAATGTCATTCCATTGCTGCCCATTTTTCTCCAAATGGAAGCTTGGAGAAGGTGATGAGGTGTAATCTTACTTAAGAAGCCTCTTTTACAATTTTTCAAAATGATCATTTTGCCCCTACTCGCCTGTTTGCTCTGTTTAAGCTCATTTTAACTCCTTTTTTAGAATAGTCTTTTCCATCATAAAATTTAGTTCCCAATTAAAAAAATACCTTTAGAATCACTCAAATCAGAGTTAAAACCTTTCCGAACGAATCAGTCAAAGTTCGGGTCAATCAACGTTGAAAAATGTCCACTGGAGGGGTTTTAACTGTCCTGAGGCTTCCCATGGTTTTCAGGGACTCTGAGAACCTTGAAGAACTTAAAAATTTCATTTAAAAAGGCCTCTTGTGAGAATTCCAAATTTTGCTTAAAATGACGAAAATGCCCTTACGTTTCGTCCTTCTTTCGTTACATTTCGTTTCTTCATTATAGCTCAGTTTTGCTTTCCTCTGAGCCTGGGACTCTCATTTTTATGAGTCTAGAATGCTTCCCAAATTTTTTGGATCCTTAACTAAGTCATTTTGGAGGACTTATTTTTGTATCTGGTGAATTTCGTACATTAATGGAGAAACCGTACGTTACATTTTTCACGTTTTCTCTCATTTTTAGAGCACCAGATATTACAGATGAGTAGCATGCTCAAGCTATATAAAGTCTCTCCCTACAATCTAGAAACACATGGAGGTGAACTTGACCTACAACAAGAACATCATCATTTTTTATGACATAGCTCACCATTTAGAGCTTGAAGATGAGTGCCTTGAGGCTACTAGGTCCTCTAGTTATGCTTACATGACAGAGACTACTAAAACTTTAAGACTTAAGGTCAAGAAGGGCAAGTGCTTTCAAAGAAGAAAGGTTTTAACTAGAATTTCAAGAAGGACAAGAAAGATTTTAAGAAAAGAGGTAAGTGTGATAGCAAGAAACTTGACATGGCTAAAGTTGTGTATTATGTCTATCAAAAGATGGGTCATTTTCCTAGTGATTGCATTGAGTAAAACAAGGTAATGCCATGCAACAATTTCTCACATTTTATTTATGTTTCTAGTATTGTTTTGTTAGCTAAATCTCATCCTTTATGGATTGTAGATTTAGGAGCCACAAACCATATAGCTAAGGATCATGGATCCTTTGTTGAATATTGTCGACTACCTAACAAGAACAGATGACTATATGTGGAAAATAATGCTAGGGTGGAAGTTAAAGGAATTGAAACATTTAAGTTGGTCTTGCATGGTGGAAAAACCCTAATCCTACACGATGTCTTATTTGCACCAGAAATTCGATAGAATTTAGTTTTCATAGTTTCTTTTCTTAAGTTTGGTTTTAATGGTACTTCTCATAATGACTCACTTGACATTTGTAATGAAATGACATTTTATTATGTTCATTAATGATCCTACATGGAACATAGTATTTTACTATGTTCATTAATGATTATTCATGATATGGTTAAGTTTATATAATCTCCTATAAGTCAAAAGTACTTAAAAGCTTTGGACATTATATGAATATGGTTAAGAACCAATTAGATAGAAAAATTCAAGCTTTAAGAACTGACTAAGGATGTGAATTTTTGTCTAAACAATTTAAAGAGCTTTGTGAAGAAAGAGGTCAAATAACACAATTAACAATTCATAGCACTCCACAACAAAATGGAGTTATTAAAAGAAGAAATAGGATGATACTTGAAATGGTTTGGTCAATGATGGTGCAAACAAATTTACTCATTTCATATTGAGGAGATGCGTTGCTACCTACTACCTTTATACTTAACCAAATGCCCTTTAAGTCAATTACTTCCATACCTAATGAGTTATGGATGAATAGAAAACTAGATTTAAGCATTTTAAAACTATACGGATTAACTACTTATATCTATGACACTTCCCATAAGTATGGAAAATTAGTTCCAAGAGGCAAAAAATGTATGTTCATCAAATACTCAAAACAATTAAATGGGTACATCTTTCATTGGAGTGAATGAAGATGGAACTATAACTAAGATTGAGTCTATAAACACCTTATTTATAGAAAATGAGTCTCCTAATAGAGGTGAGATTGATAGAAGTGTATCTTTCTACAAGACACTTGACTAAGAAAGTGAAGGACAAATTATTATACCTTAGTTTATTGATCTGAGTGGGAGTCTTGTGCAACAATATAAAAACAAAAAGAAAGTGAAAATGTTACACAAACTACTCCACTACATAGGAGTAACCAAGAAGGTGTACCTAAATGCTTATATAAGAGTGAAAGGGTAGCCCTTATGATTCCTCCACAAGTTGGACAAAGAATAGAACACAGTTTTAGAAATCCGATCATGCCTTACCAAGGAAAAATGGAAAAGAGCAATGGAAGAAGAAATGGATCCAATAAGGAAAAATAAAGTTTGGAATTTAGTTGATTTACCTTTGGTCCCTACCCATCCAAAAGTAGAGTAAGAAGCCATTCAAGCAAGGGAGATAAAGAGCAGCTATATAAAGCTACAAAGATTTTTAATCTCCATCATTCCCTCTAACGTATGACACAAGTGAGAAGAGACGCAATTAAAAGTGGTAGTAAAAATCACTCACAAATATGCTCCAAAAGACAACAAATTAGATTTAGTAAGATTTTTTTGGGAGAATTATAATAAATGACCAAAAAGTGAAGAAATTTATTCTTAAGGACCTATTACCACTTGTTTTAGGATGATTACCACTGAGTTTAGCAACAATCAGTAGAACCTAATGGTAAAAGTCCTTAAAAATAAATTTTTTCACTTCTTGGTCCTTAAGCATAATTTCCCCTTTTTTTTTCCTTTTAGGTGGAAGAAGTTGTAGGGAAAAGAGGTTTTTAGCTTTTTTGGAAAGAGAAATTTCCTAAACTAAGGGAAGGAGAGAGCATAAAAAATGAATAAGAAGGAGTGTGGGAAAAATGATGGTAAGAAAAGGGAGAAGGAGAATGACGACAAGAAATAAAAGAGATTAAGTAAGATAGGGAAGAAAAAGTCAAAATCATCCTCTTCTTCTTGGATATAGTGTTGAAGATCTGTTGAGCATATTTGCTGAACTAGAAATCTGAGATGTACTCTTCTTATCTCATCTTCTTCATTATCTTTCTAGTCTCATCGTTATTATTTTTTCCTATTTCTCATCTTCTTTATCTTCTAAAACCTAAGGCTATGGAAGTGGTCCAATTTTGATGTTAGGAATTTTAGGTATAATATTTCTAGGTAGCATGAATTTTGGATGTCAAGGTTTTGTTTACTCTCTTTGTTTTTGGTTCATGGGATGAATGTATGGTAATTTCAAATGATGGGATTTGAGTAAATTTTGGTTTTAGTTTTTTGTGACTTGTTTCTCTTTGAACTTGTCATATGAGTAGAATTTTGAATCTTGAATAGTGCTTTTACTCAAAATTTGAACAATACTTGGTTAAACTTGGCCAATGGGTGTAAATCTAGAACAATAGCTTTATATGAATTTTTAGACTTACTGGTCTATTTATGCATGAAAATCCTAGATGGGATTATCATGTTACAATTGTGCTATTTCATAGAGTGAGTAAATGAATTGTTGAAGAATGATTTTTATTGTTGCTGCTATGAATTGTTCTATGAATTTTATCTTAAAATTTTCCAAATTCCTTTGGTTGTAATTTTGTTCCTATGAAATTCAAAAGTTTGACGTTCTTGGTGGGGTTATGTTCTTCTTTTTACACACGATTATGAATGATGAAATCTTTGCAAGGAAAATGTCAAAGTTCTCAACAACTTTCAAGTTTGGGTTTCAATGATGTTTAATGTTTTGTTTTTTCCTGCTAAGATTCTATGTGGACAGATTTCTATTGAAGGATGTTTTGATATGATAGAATTACTAATCATTGAATGTTTGATTCATAAGAATATGCATTAAGTTACCATTAACATGGATCTACATTGATATGGAAGTTCTATGATTGAGTTTTGATATGGCAAGGAAATCCAGTAGTTGTGTTTTGTTTTCCCTCATTATTCACTCCTTAGTTCTTTTATTTGTTTAAATGGTAAGTTTTTATGGCCAAGATGAATGTTATGCTTATTTAGAAGTCATGAAATTAAGTTACTTATTGTAATGTCTGGTTTTCATTAAATGACAGGAACAACGCGTTTTCAAAGCAAGTCCCCTGAAATGAATTAGTTAAGGTCCTGAAAAATTTGAGCAACATTCTAGACTCCTAAAAATGAGAATATTAGCCTTAGACAGAAGGAAAAATAGAGCTAGAATAGAGAAACAAATTTTGATGAAAAACTTATGAACGTAATGGCATTTTTGTAATTTTGAGTAAATTTTAGAATTTACACAGAAGGGCTTTTTAATGAAAGTTTTGGGTTTTTCAGGGTTCTCAGAGGCCCTGAAAACTATGGGAAGCCCCGGGACAGTTAAATCTCCTTCGGTGGACATTTTCCAATGGTGATGTACCCGAACTTTAATGGATTTGTTCATGAAGGTTTTAGCTCCAATTTGAGTGATTCCAAAAGCATTTTACTAAATTGGGAACCTAAACTTTATAATAGAAAAGACGGTTCTGAAAAAGGAGCTAAAATGAAGAAGAAATGAAAATGCAAAGAATGAAGGGCAAAATGGGAATTTTTGAAAAATGCTTCCTCCTCCCCCTTTATATAAGTTGCACCCCACTTTCTCCCTCACTTAGACTCAGAAATTTCTGTGCAATTTCAAAGAAAGGAGCTAGGGTTTTAGGCGCACAAGAGAGGAAGAAGAAGAAGGAGAAATCCAAGGTTAAAGGTATGCTTCCATGGTAGTTTTTCATGCTTTCTTCCATCCAAACCTCCTCTCCTTCATTCTCCTTTATTTTCTTTGATTAAAATGGAGTTTATAAATCTGATTTAAGGGAGAAACTTAAGGAAATTTTCGGATTTGAAGAAAGGAGCTTGGAGAAAGCAAGATTTAAGCAAGAATAAGCAAGAAAACTAGGTAATTTCTCTTCTACGGTTGCTATCTTCATCCTCCCTCCTTCTCCATTTCGCTTAACCCTGGGAACCATAGGAGGATTTGATTTTTAGGTAGAACCAAGGATGAATATAAGGAAAAAGGGTGTGGAGATTAAGAATATGCAAAGGAAATTAACAAACAACCATTAGATTTCAAGATCCAAATTCTAGGGTTTTATGTGCACCTTGTAAAATCTAATTTTGTATGATGATTCATAGGCCTAAATAAGAGTTTAAATGAGTTTCCAAGATCCCTAATATGCTCCCCACATACTTCCTCCTTCAAAAAAACTAAGCAAAATCCATGGAGACCAACAAGCCTCATGGTCTCAGCCTAAGGAGGTTGGGATTACTAGGGAGAGTTTTAAATTCTTCTAAACCCATTTTTGAGTCATATATGATGAATGAAAATGAAGGGAGGCCTTAGGAAAAATTTAGAACTCGTAGAAAGTGAGTTAGTGCTTTAGGTTCCATATTATGACTTAAAGAAGCAACATGTAGTTATGCTCTTTGTTTTAATTGTGTGATGACTCCAAGAGGCTTAAAAGGAGTCAAAAAATCATGTTTGAAAGGAAAGAATGGAGCCTAGAATTTATTTGAGGGGTGTTGCTTCATTAGGTGCAATTATGGAACCATAATGGGGTCTATAGAACAATCTAGTATCTAAGCAAGTTGTGTGGCCTTAGAATTTGTTTCATGAACCTAATTGGCTTCCATAAATTGTGTTTAGGCCAAGAGAAACCTTCCCCACACTTCTGTGTGTGTGTGGCTGAAAAGAAGAGCTTGAATTTAAAGGGAAAAGTGTGTGATTGTGTGCAAGGTAGCTCTCTCCACCTTCTCTCATGCATCAATGTGTGTTTAGCTTATCTTAGAATGTGTGTATGTGTATTTTCAAGCCGTGAAAAGTATGCTAGCATGATTTTATATGCCATAATTTCATGATGACATATTATGTTTTAAATGATGATATGATGTTTGTTTAAGTTTGCTTGAGTGTGGAGAGGCCAAAAACTCTTAACCATGGTGAAGATGAGCCAAGAACCCCTAAGATTGATTAAGACGAAGCAAAAAGTCTCTTAAAAATAAAGTGGGCTCCCAAGAGTATGGTTGAGTCCAAGAATCTCTTAAAGAATGGGTGAGGCAAGTCTAAAATCTATGAGGAAATGGGTGAGGCCAATCCATCCACTTGGCAAGCTCTTGGATGTCTTATATGACTTATTCACATGCCAAGCTTGCTTCTTGAATGTTCATAACATCAATCATGTATGCATTTTTCAAAACTTGCTTTGCATCTATTATGTATGATTGAATGGGAGATGAGCTATTGGGATTCTTTAAATCTCATTCCCTCCTCTCCAATGATCTAATATGCTAGGTGGACTAAGTGGACAAGGTAATAGAAGCCAACCACTTTGAGGATGAGAGGATGGCAACATAATGCAAAACTTTTAGTTCTTTAAGACCATAATTGTGTTAAATGATGTTATCCATTGATGTATATGGCCTATGACCTTTTATATATGTATAATTATGATAATATGTGATGTATAAATGAATGGATATGATATGTGAACCCTAGAATGTACTTTGGATATGTAATGCCAAGATATGCTTCTTGAAAGCTTGATGTGTGTGTGTATGATTGCATGTGGCATAGCCAAATGAGAGGCATGGAGTTTGGGACCATTTGGGCAATTTACAAATGTCCTAATTATGCTTTTAGACTTGCCTAAGAGGTGCCAAATCCCAAGGAAAACTATTTGGACATTTTGATATCCCATATGGAGCCAAAATTGACCATAATGGAATCCTATATCACTTTTTGCTCAAATGAGCTCTTCTTGATCTAAGATTTGGCATGCCATTAGATTTTGTTGAACGTTTTCTTGGCAAATTTTTTGGTTTTGGTTATGTTACTATTCATACTGGTCCAAAAATAAAATCTGTCACATAGGGTTCAAATGATGTCCAATTGCCACAAAATTTTATACAGAGAAACTAGACATTTCTAGTGACTTGTGCCAACTAGAAGCACCTCATTTAGAGGTCTAGAGGGGGAGATATGAATTTTTAAAAATTCTATCTAGTATTAGAAATTTCATCTGATCTTAGTTACTTTTTGATTGAATTCTGAGGTTTGGATGTGCCTGAGCTAGTCTAGAGTTATTTTTTCCCTCTAGATAACATTTACAGATTTCTAGATTGGTATCATTTGCATGGATTGAATTTTTTTGGAATTAATTGGACATTTTTGCATTTTGCTGCTGAAATATGTGACAGTTCCAGTGGACAGTTTAACCTTTGGACCATTTCGAATCTCAAACGTCTTCTGTGATAGATTTTATAGTCTGGACATATTTTTATTGTGAAGTAGACATCTATAGCTTTCCAGAATGGGCAAGAATGCATGATTTAAATTTTATAGAATTAGTTATGATTTTCCAAATTTGGGACAAAAAGGGGCAAAAGCTGGCCAAAAATATGTGTTTATTTTATGCTTCCCATCGAGTTTCTTGAGGTGTAGGCCACTTTTGATGATCCAAATGAGTTGTATCCATGTAATTAAATATGAGAATATGTTTTTTGAGCTCACATGGTCCACGTGACATTGAATGAATTTTTTATACATGACGCAACACAAGGAAATGTATTATTTTAATGAATTTTTGTTACTTCCCTCATGGAATGTATCATATAAGCATGCAAATGTGATAGAAATGAGCTAGAGATTATGGTGTTACACTTATCATTTTTTTATTAAAATTGATATAGTTCATTATCTTGACTTATTAACATTATAGCCAAAACCTTGGGACCATGCCAGAATCACTTTTGGACATTTGCTTAAAAGAGGTTGGCTGCTTCCTGGTATTAGTTGGAAAGGACTTGGTTTTGCATTTTATTTGTATTTTTAATATTATAATAAACATGTTACTTGATTTCACATAAGCACACAATCACAAAATATTATATGCTTGTAAATACTTTTATTTTTATTTTTATTTTGTATTTTGTAATTTTTATTTTAGAGTTGCTATGTGACTCTTTATCTCTTTAGGCATATAGGGTATTCATTGACAGATTATGTATGATAATAAGTTTCCATATGTATCTATGTTAATTAGGTCACGTAGCCATATTTTAATAATTTTTGGAGTTCTAATGGACCATATCCAATTAATTTTGTTTCAATAAATAAATAAATCCCCTTTTTCATAGACTTAGGAATATTCCTCAAATTTTCTTTTGACAAAATTATCAGAATTAAATATATATATTTCATAAAAAATAAAAAATTCCTTTTTTACTTACATAAAAATCTTATTTCCTAAAATCCAACAAAAATAGAAAGAGAAAAAATGATAAGAGTAAATAGATGAAATTAACTTAGTTTTTTTCAAATTAAAATACATTAACCAATTTTAAAGTAATTTTATTTGCAAAAGATAAAAGTAAAAGTTACCAACCAAGTGACATTAATTTTCTACTAGTCGAACTATATGGACTTTGATTTCTTTTATAGGATATATAGACCCTAGACTCCTTATCTTAGGTCAATTCCACCATTTAAATAAACCTTTTCTATCCTTTTAATTTCTTTTCTAAATTTCTTTTTTTGTTATTTTACTTGCATGTAACTGATAAGGGTAATTAAAATAAGATTAAATCCATATAATTTTTACACAATTAACTTAGGGTAATCATTTCTAAGAAAGAGTGTTATGGGATGCTTAACACCTTCCTCACATATAATTGACTCTTAAACGTATGTTTAGTTCACAAACCATCTTTTTTTTTCCCTCATAGAAAGGTTTTTCCAAAATTTTTTCTTTTAAAATTAAAGTTTTAGTGGCATTGCATTTCTTTTTGTTTTTGTTTTTGGAAATCAAAATTTTCTTTTCTAGCTCATAGTGATCATATTTTAGGTATGACAATTTGGCGACTCCAATGGGGTACGGTTTGAGAGTCAAGCTCATTTTTTGGTTAGTAATACAAAATAATATGGCCTTTTCTTTATTTTGATTAACCTTTTATATGTTATTTGCCTTATATGATTGGGGTAAATAACATATTTTCCATATGTTTGTTTATTTCATTTTATTATTATGTATATAATATGTGTTAGGATAGATATCATGTGAAATAAAACCCTATGTTAGATGACTATATCTGTATATATGTTTTACTCTTTGTTTTGTCAATCTACCTTGCATATGAAGGTTGGATACTCCATTAGGCAAAGATGTGAATGCTCTTCTCACACATATCACTAATTCACATTACCTCACATACATTATGAGCCATGTACCCGAGTTTAAGTGCATTCTAAGTTAGTAGAGATTTATATTGATTTCCCTGTGAAGCCTCATGCTTCTTAAGGTTATCATGAAGACCTCAACCAAATTATATCTTATTATGTGGATTCAGCCTGTGAAGGACTTTTTCCTCTCATGATCAAATTTATATAACAAGATCCTCATCTTATAATAGAGACAATTTAGGGGCCAATATTTCTTAAAGACCATAAACCTACCCTAAAACCCTTACATTGATAAGCGAGCCATAGTTGCTTCCTAAAAGTTAGGGCTAAACTTTTATAAATCAATGATCTTAACCTGTGGTTTATCCATATTAGGACAAAGGAGATCATTTTTCATTTCATTCCTCATCATATTCATATCATGCATTTAACAAAGTTTTAAGGAAAGTGATACATTGTCACTATTTACTAGAGTGGTTAATGAAATGTCATTACGTAGTTAGCGATACAAAAAACATGATAAAAGTATGCATTAATTGTAATATCCTACGATTTGGTAATTCAAAATAGCTCCTAAAGAGTGCAATAAATTATTTAAATGAGTTCAAGAGCTTAGAGAAGGGCTGAATGTTACAAATGATTTTTCATAAAACTTCATAATTAAGCCGTATAAAAGCAAGTCCCTTTAGATGAGTGATCTAAGGCTAAATAAAATTTAGATAAAATTTTAAATAAAAAAAGAGGATTTGAGTCTCAAGTTGCTTAGAAACTAGGGCTAGAGTGGTTCAAAAAAAGTTGCTGAAAGTCCAGTGGCATTTTCATAAATATGGGTGCTTTTTGAAAAATTCACAAGAGGGCTTTTTAAATGGAAAATTTGAGATTTCTAGGGTTCTCAGAGGCCTTGAAAACCATGAAAAGCTCCGGGACAGTTAAAACCCCTCCGATGTGCGTTTTTGAATGTCAGTTGACCCGATCTTTGATCAATTTATTTGAGAAGATTTTTGCTCCAATTTGAGTGATTCCAAAGGAATTTTATATGATTGGGAACCTAAATTTTATGATGGAAAAGACAGTTCTAAAAAAAGAGCTAAAATAAAACTAAAATGAAAATGCCACATACATAAATGTCATTTTTAATAAACAATTTTCTTCCTTTTAGCTTTATATTAGGCATCCAAGTGCTGGCCTCTTCTAACTGACATATTGCTTCATCCAAAATAGAGAAGAAGGTTGGAGAGAGAGACACACCAAGAGGAGCCAAGGAAGAGAGAAAAATCAAGGAAAAAGGGTAAGAAAAATTCAAGAATCCATGGTTTTCCTTCTTGAAACTTCACTCTCCTCTCTTTGCTTCATCTTTTCATGGTTTTAGTGGGTGATATGGTTCTGTTTTGGCCTTGAACTAGAGGGGAAAAGTTAGAAATTCAAAAAGGAAGCTAAGGCAAGAAAAAACACTCTTAAAGAAGACTTGAATTCAAGGTAGGTTCTATCTCTTCTTACTTTCTTCTCCCTTCCTTTATTGTATGTTTCGGCCAAGAGCAAAACCATGAGAGGGGGGAGTTTCTGACTTAGAACAAGCATGAAACCATTGATTTAGACTATGGTAACTTGGAATATGCAAATAAATTGGAAGGAAAACTAATGAAAATTAAGTTAGGAAAGTGTGGGACTCTTGACCATAATGTAAAAACTGATTTGATACATAAATTTCCTTGCATGTGAAAATGTTTATTTGAGTTCCTAAGACCTCTAGGAAGCCTCCCAAGTATGCCTCCCATCAAGGAAAAATCAAAAAGTCCATGGGCTCTTCCTCCTTCCATAGTTTTGGCCAAGGTAGAAGTAATAGGTTAGGAAGTGTTTTAATTTGTTCTACCCTTGGTTTGAGACTTCATATGATACTAGAAGGTGGGAAGAACTCTTGAGAAAAATTTAAGAGCTGTAGATTGGGAGATGAGGCAATGGCTTCCATAATGTAGTCTTGTGAAGCAACATGCATCTAGGCTTTTGAAAGTGAGTGTGTGATAGTTCCAAGGACCTTAAATGAAGTCAAGAGGCCAAGATATAGGAAGAGAATGGAGCCAAGCACTTGAATTATGGTAGTTGCTTCATTAGGCCATTAATGGAACCATCATGTATCTAGTAAACAAAGTATGCTCCTTTGATATGTGTTTAAGATCTTGACTTGTTTCAAGAGTATAATTGAGTGTTATTTATTGTGCTTAGGCCAAGAAAGGCAAATCCCATCTCATTGTGCTTGTGAAGTAGAGAAGGAGAGAAATAATCTAAACTAAAGTTTGAATAAACATTGAGGTAGCTTTCCACCTCATTCTTCTTGCATTCTTGGTTATCTATATGTCATTGTGTGCTTTTGTGTCTTGTGAACAAGCCACTTGATGTTATGATGTTGCATTGGTACCAATATGCTTTCTTGAATGTTGGTGGTTGTGAAAATTGCTCATAAGAATGAGATGATGCCAAAAGTCCCTTGATGTGAGCGAGGAGATGCCAAAAATGATGCGAAATGAGCTTAAACGAAGAGATTGAAGTTACAGGGCATAACAAGAATTTTGAAATTTGTTATAAAAATCTTCCTCTGCCTCACATATAGCCACGCCACCTTCTCATCTGCTCCAAACTAACCTAGAAGCTCTCAGAACAGTAGCCATAAGGGAGGCCAAAAAGGTAAGGAAATATGCCAAATCTCATGCCATAGTAGTTAGAAACCTTGCTCTACTCTTCTTGCTCTTTCTAATGGTGTTCTTGGCTTTTTGAAAAGATGCATTTGATGGCTGACCACTTGAGAGAAAGAAAGAGTTTGAAGCAACCAATTACATCACAAAAATCCTTATTAGACAAGATTTCAAACAAGGTATAGTGCCATGGTAGAAACTAGCTTTTCCTTGGTGCTCATGCTCCTTTTTGTTTTGGCCTAACTAGGAGTAGATTAGAGGGAGTATGATTTTAGCTTAAACTTGATGGGAAACATGGTTTTGATGCAGGGAGATTATGATAGTGTAATTGAAAGCAAGTAAGAAGCTAAAGAATGCAAGTTTTGGTACTTAGGGTTTTGATTGCTCCTTAGGAAGTTTAAATTCTTAAAATGATATTTCAACATATGTAAGGGCATAATTGAGTAAAGAAAAAGCTAGGGACCTTCCATAGGTGCCAATTTTCCTAGGAATTGAACAAAAGCTCCATGGAAACCAATTAGGTTGCATGTCTCGGCCTAGAATAAGAAATGATAGCTATGGAGTTGTTTTGATGATTCTAACATTGTAAATGGCCTAGATATGAATTACAAACACCAAAAGAAACATTGATTTGAACTTAGAAGCCTTATTTTGAAAGGTGAATATTTAGGGTTTTATTATACATAAAGAAGCAACTTGGTATTAGGCTCCTTGAATTGAGTTTGTAATTACTTTAATAAGTAATAATAGAGTTTTATATCTCATATTGGGTGAGATTGTGGAGCCAAGATGCTGATTTACAAAAGTTCCTTCAGTATGCCACTTAATTGAACTGTATGGAAGCCTAATGTGCTAGTTAAGTTATATAAGGCTTAGATGGGTATAAACATGGTTTTATTGATAATTTTGTGTCTTATTTGGTGTGTCTAGGCTAAACAAGCAAGATTCCACTCAAGTGTAAGTGTGAGTTGAGGAACAAAGCCAATGAACAAAGGGGAATTAAATGGAATTCTTATTTAAGATAACTCTTCATCTATTATTGTATATGTATGATGGTTGCTTGAGTGTCTTTGATTGCTTATGTGTATTGCTTGCCAATTATACATGGTGATGAATGCTTGATGATTACATGTAATTGCATAGCACTTCTGTAACATCTAGTTTTCTAAAAATCCAAGAAAACATAAGGAAACGTGAGAAACATAATATATGGTTTCTCTGTCAATGTACGAAATTCACCGGATATGAAAGGAAGTCCCCCAAATTGAATAAATTGAGGTCTAATAAAATTAGAATGATATTCTAGACCACAAATAATGATGAGTCAAGGCTAGAGGTGCCCTAAAATTGAAGCCAAAATAGATAAAAAAAAAAGATCAAAAAAAGGTCCCGAAGAGCCTCCGAAGTTAAGTATAAAGGAGCCAATGACCAAAATGCAAAGAAAAGTTATATGCCGAGCAAAATGTATAAATTGCCCTAAAGTTCAGGGAACCCTAGTTTCACCCTCTATTCATGGCTTTAAGCACAAATATAAAAAAATCAGACAAGAATCTCAAAAATCTGTGACCCACGGTTAAACTCAGTTTGATGAGACGGGTCCAATGATGCCAAGTTGTCCAGATGGCCGGGCGGGATCCGGTCTAGGATCTGGTTAGCCTGATCAGTAGCCATGAGCAAAATAGGAAAAGGAAGTTGTAACAACTATAGAAATAAAAATAGTTAAAGGGTTAAGAAACCCTGAAGGAGTTTCAGGGACAGAATTGCAGTAAATGAAAAGTTTATAGCACAATCATAATACAGAATGGTGAAAATTACACCTATAGACCCAGGTGTCTGATTGACACTAAAATTTGTGAGGATTGAGGTTAAGGGCCCCTGAACCATGTTTGAAGCTCAGTATGGCCGGAAAGTAGAGGAAATAATATTTGTAAATTTTAAAAAGTCTAAAGGTATGTATTGTACTGTAAAACCTTAATTGGGTTCAGACATTGATTTTTAGACTGCTGTAAGGCCCAATAGTTGATTCTAAAGGCCTGATAAGAGAAGAAAAGATATGATTAGGGTTTTAGAGAAGATGAAACCCAAATATAAATATAGAATGAAAGGAAAAGAAGAAAAAGATTTTAGTTATTTTAAAGAATTAACCATGGTTAAGTTAGAAACTAACTATGGTTGAGTTAAAAGTTGACTATGGTTGAGTTAAGAAATTAACCATGGTTACTGTCCATAACTTAAGGGCTAAGGCAAGGCTTCCAAGTGTGTGGCCAAGAATTTTTGGAAGAAAAGATTTAGTTATGAAATTAGAAAATCAAAAGAAAAAAAGGAATGGAAGGTTAAGATTTGATCTTGAAAAGGTTGATCCAAGGGTCCAAATTTAGTATGACCATTTAACTTCATTAGATTCATCTTCTTCACCTCCATTCCACCATTTTCACGCCACACATAAGGAAGAAAGAAAGAATGAAAAACGTGAAGAGAGAGAGAGAGGGAGAAAAAGTGGAAGATGAAGTAAAACCAAGCAAAACTACCACCATTCTTCACCAAATTTCTCCATCTTCTCCATCCTCCAACCATTTCTTCCAAAGGGCAGCTGCATATTCATATTTTCTTCAAGGTGAAATGTTGCTCTAAGTGGGAAAAGAAAGGATTTTAGTGTGAGAAAACCAAAAGAAGCAAGGCTTAAGCTTAAAGAGTAAGTTTTCTCCATCTTATACTTGTAAATCACATGCTTTAAGCTAGTTTTGTTAAACCCTAGCTATGAGTTATTTTTGGACAACATATGAATCATTAGAAATGGAGTTTGTATGTTGAATATGAAGGCCTTGAAATGAAGGCCTTGAAATGAAGTTTATATGTTGAACATGAAGGCCATTTGAGCTTAGCTATTGTTGTTATGTGCTGAGACTTTGGAAAACATAAAGATTGTAATTTTTGGGAAAATAGAAAGCATGGGGAGATGCTGTCCGAATTTTCCCAAATTTTTATGGTGTTTCCTTAATATCTTAAAGTCATGTATACCAAATTTCAAGTTCTAAAACATAAATGAAAAGGCAATGGAATTTTTAGAACCAAAGAAACGCATTCTGAGCCTAAAACGGAGCTAGATTATGTGATGACCAAAACGTGATGTTGGGGCTAGAATTTGATGATTTTATCCATTCCAATGGATTCAAAAGGGTGTTTTTAACTAGGAATACCTATGGGAAAGCCCCCAAAGCTCATGGGATAAAATTCCTAAATTTTGGCTAAGAAATGTATACTATTCGGCCATAGTGAATAGGAAGGGAAGGAGTTAGATTTTTCCAATTCCAATGGTCCCATTAAGTTTCAAAGGGGTTATCCTATTTTAGAAGTTAAGGTTTATGTGTTGATTATAATGAATTATCATTATGATTATAGGGTTTGATGTTGTTTTGGGAACTCCAAAAGCAAGTAAACCGAGTCCCAAGGATTGAGGAGCAAAGTTTGCTAAGGTAGCAGTTTTTCTCTCTCTTTTCTTAAGCTTGTATGTTTGTATAATGATGAGTGTTATGCTATATCAAGTTGTCATTTATGCTATAAGATGAGACACGTATGCTTAGATTGTGCTTGGCCTTGTATGAAATTCTTTGTATTGCTATGCGATATGTGACATCTTGACTGGCATTATGTTATATATTTACATGCTTACTTGTGAATGATATTAGTTTACTACTACTGAGATTTCATAATTTCACCCTAAATATAACCCATGCTAGGTCTGAGTTCAAGCAAATAAAGGGACAAAGGATGTGGAAGCATAAATTGAAGACCTTACCTTTATGTATCACATTTTGTCATGTAATTAAATATTTTAGATTATTGCGTATATGAGTTATGTTATGATATTGTAAGGTACTCAGGTATGGAATGAAAAGTCATGAATATAATCAACCCTTGAGTAAATAGAATATGACTGATGAGCCTAAAATGCAAAAATGCATCTACTTATATAAAGGCAAAATAATAATAATATGTTAAGTGAAGGGGTAAAACTATCCAATTTGTTGTAGGGGCAACTTTATATGAATTCATATGTGCTCCACTAAGTATGCATTTTCCTCGTGTCAAGGGCTTAAAGAGCTTGAAGTAGAGCCCTGAATTAACCTCATATGATTTTTCTATAATTATGTATGTATTTTCAAAGTTAGATAAGAATTTGGAAATGACCAAATGAATAGTGAAATTGTATGAGGAAATGTTAAAATGAAAAATTTTTATCTGTTCAGGTTTCCGTTGACTTCTTTAAGTAATATATGAGGTAATTGTAATAGAAAAAGGGTTATAAATAAGGTATGACAACTTCTATTTGCATTTGGAATTGATTTGGCTCTTAAACTGTTGAGGTTATGCCAAAAATTCCTAAATATAAGTTAGACAAAACTAAAAGTCTCAATTGTGAGTGAAGCTAAGTCAAAAGTCCCTAAAAACAGATGAGGCTAAACCAAAAGTCCTTAATTGTTGGGAGAGGCTAGTCCAAAAGTTTTTAGAACTTGTCTTTGCTCTTGATGGAGCCAAAGATCTCTAATGCATGAAAATAAATGACACTTGCTTATGTGACATGCATGCTTGCTTTCTTTGACCTTGAGTATGCCATATGTGACACCATATTTATCTAGCTTTTCTTATTCATATCTTAGCTTCCTTCCCTTGGCATAGCAGTTCTCAAAGGAAAAATTCAATTAAAATATTGGAATATTTACATTACGTAGTACTTAAATTTTTTGTTTCGCATCTCGTGGACCATATTAACTCACCCATATCATCCTCCAATTAAAATACATTCATACAACTCAAAACCATCACCAAATGTTCCATAAAACCTAAGTTTGGAGCATACATACACAAAATCATCAAATTAGTCCTAATTTCTACTGCTAAATTTCTGGTGCCAAATTTGGAAATTCATAACTAAATCTATAAAAATTGAAATCATGTACACTATACCATTATGAAAAGCTATAGATGTTAAATTTAGGTTACAAATAAGTCCAGACCAAAACAGAAACGTTTAGCTACTAAAAATTGATGGAATAGTACCAAAGGTACTTCTGTGTTATTAGTACTAACTCCAAACTTCAAAAATTCATATCTCTCTGCTTAGACCTCCAAATGAGGTGATCTCAGTGGCCATGGAAATCTTATTATGTCTAATTTATGCTTGTAAAATATCATGAGGATTGGATACCATTGGCCCTCAAATGACATAGGAAAAGAAACTGACCATATGAACAGTAACCATATCAGTTCAACAGCTTTTTGGCAACTTTGAAAATTCATAATTAATTATCTAGAGCTTCAAATGATCTAGTCTTTAGCTTTCCAAATAGCTCTAGATGAGATCTATATTCATGCTAAATTTCATAGGGAAATTAGTCCATTTGGTTAGTTTGTGATATAGGATTGTAAAATGGCATTTTTATGCCTATTTAAGGGTAAAAAATGATTCAATTTGGCTTCTAACTTTTCTAGGACCACTTGAGCATGTGGAAAAGTATAAAAATAGCATACTAAACATGTCCCAAGGGTCTAAAAATCCAGACCTCACAAATTCACTCTCCCACTTGATGATATACACAAGGAACATACATGCATCATCTTGCATTTCCATGTTAACATACACTATCATTCATATGGGTCCAATTCTCATACATACATCATATATCCATACTTTTACAAGTGTTCAAGGGTTTATACATCATATATGTAATGTTCAATTTTCATTAAACAATAGAAATGGGCGTGTTTTCAAAATAAGTCTCCTGAAATGAATTAGTTAAGGTCCCAAAAAATTTGAGTGATATTTTAGACTCCTAAAAATGAGAATCCTAGTCTCAGACGAAAGAAAAAATGAAGTTAGAATGAAGAAACAAATTTTAATGGAAAATCTACGAAACCTAATGACATTTTCGTAATTTTGAGCAAATTTTGGAATTCACACAGGAGGGCTTTTTAAATGAAAGTTTTGAGCTCTCTGAGGTTCTCAGAGGACCTAAAAACCATGGGAAGCCCTAGGACAATTAAATCCCCTCTGGTGGACATTTTCCAACATCAGTATGCCCAAACTTTGACGGATTTGTTCGGGAAGGTTTTAGCTCCAATTTGAGTGATTCTAAAGGTATTTTATTAAATTGAGAACCTAATTTTATAAATAAAATACAATTCTAAAAAAGGAGCTAAAACGAAAGAGAAATAAAAATGCAAAGAACAAAGGACAAAATAAAATTTTTTAAAAGAATCACTTTCCTACCCCTATATATAGGTGGTGCCCCACTTTCTCCCTCATTTAGAATCAGAATTTTCTACCTAATTTCAGAGAAGGGAGCTAGGGTTTTGGGCGCACAAAAGAGGAAGAAGAAGAAGGAAGAATCCAAGCTTAAAGGCATGTTTCCATGGTGGTTTTTCATGCTTTTCTTCATCCACACCTCCTCTCCTTCCTTCTCCTTTGTTTCCTTTGATTAAAATAGAGTTTATAAATCTGATTCAAGGGAGAAACTCAAGGGAATTTTCGGATTTGAAGAGAGGAGCTTGAAGAAAGCAAGATTCAAGCAAGAATAAGCAAGGAAACTAGGTAATTTCTCTTCCTGTGGTTGATATCTTGATCGTCCCTCCTTCTCCATTTCGCCTAACCCTAGGAACCATAGGAGGATCTCATTTTTAGGCAAAACCAAGCATGAATCTAAGGAAAAAGGATGTGGAGATTAAGAATATACAAAGGGAATTAACAAAAAATCATTAGATTTCAAGATGCAATTTCTAGGGTTTCAAGTGCACCTTATAAATCTGATTTTGTATGATGATTCTTAGGTCTAATTAAGAGTTTAAATGAGTCCCTAAGATCCCTAAGATGCTCCCCACATGCTTCCTCCTTCAAGAAAACCAAGCAAATTCCATGAAGGCCAAACAAGCCCTTTGTCTTGGCCAAGTAAGGTTAGGGTAGCTAAGGAGTTTTAAATTTTTCTAAGGCCATTCTTAAGTCATATATGATGAATGAATATGAGGGGAGGCCTTGGAAAAAATTTGGAACTCATAGGAAGTGAGTTGGTGCTTTAGGTTTCATATTATGACCTAAAGAAGCAAAATGTTGTTAGGCTCTTTGTTTTAATTGTGTCATGACTTCAAGAGGTTTAAAAGGAGTCAAGAATCATATTTGAGAGGAAAGAATGGAGCCTAGAATTTATTTGAGGGGTGTTACTTCATTAGGTTCATTTATGGACCTTAATGGGGTTTATAGGGCAACCTAGTGTCTAAGCAAGTTGTGTGACTTAGAAATTGTTTCATAAACCTAATTGGCTTCCATAAATTGTGTCTAGGCCAAGAGAAAGCATCTCCACAAGTTTGTGTGTGTGTGGCCGAAGAAAGGGAGGGAATGTCAAAAGGAAAAGTGCGTGATTGTGTGCAAGGTAGCTCTCTCCACCTTCTCATGTTTAGCTTGTCTTAGAATGTGTGTATGTGTATTTTCAAGCCATGAAAAGTATACTAGCATGATTTTATATGTCATGATTTTATGATGACATATTATGTTTTAAATGATACTATGATGTTTGTTTGAGTTTGCTTGAGTGTAGAGAGGCCAAGAATTTTTAACTATAGTGAGGATGAGCCAAGAACCCTTAAGATTGGTTGAGACAAAGCAAAGAGTCTCCCAAAAGCAAAGTGAGCTCCCAAGAGTGTGGTTGAGTCCAAGAATCTCTTAAAGAATGGGTGAGGCCAATCCATCCACTTGGCAAGCTCTTAGATGTCTTGTATGATTTATTCACATGCCAAGCTTACTTCTTGAATGTTCATAACATCAATTATATCCATGCATGCATTTTTCAAGACTTGCTTTGCATATATTATGTATGATTGAATGGGAGATAAGCTATTAGAATTCTTTGAATCTCATTCCCTCCTCTCCAATGATCTATTATGCTAGGTGAACCAAGTGGACAAGGTAATGGAAGCCAACCACCTTGAAGAAGAGAGATTGACAACCAAATGCATAGTTTTTAGTTCTTTAAGGCCATAATTGTGTCAAAGAATGTAATCACATGATGTATATGGTCTATGACCTCTTGAACATGTGTAATTATGATATTATACCATGTATGAGTGAGAGAATATGTTATGAAGCCACTAGAATGTGAATTGAGTATATAATGGCAATTTAGCTTCATGAGTGGTATGATGGAATTATTCATATGTGTGGATGAAATGGCCAAAATGAGATGCATGAGGTTTGGGACCATTTAGACAACTCACACATGTTCTAATTATGCTTTTTGACTTGCCCAAAAGATGCCAAAACCAAAGGGAAACCATTTAGACATTTTGGTACCCTATATGGAGCCAAAATTGACCATAATGGAACCTTATGTCACTTTTTAGCCAAATGAGTTCTTCTTGATTTGTGATTTGGCATGTAATTAGAGCTTGTTGAAAGATTTTTGGGAAGCTAAAGTACATAATTTTTGGAGGTTTGCAAAATATTTGATGAATTTCCAAAATTGGCAAATTTTTTGGTTTTGGTCTGATGCACTATTCATCTGGTCTGAAAATAAAATCTGTCACATAAGACTCAAATGATGCCCATTTGCCATGAAATTTTATATAGAGAAACTATCCATTCATCGTGACTCGATCTAACTAGAAGTACCTCATTTGGATGTCTAGAGATGGAGATATGAATTTTTGAAAAATCTATCCAATATCAGGAGTTTTACCCTACCTCAGTTACTGTTCCATTGAATTCCAGGGTCTAGGCTGCCTGAACTGGTCTGGAGTTATTTTTTTCCCTCTAGCTAGCATCCACAGCTTTACATATTGGTATCATTTACATGGATTGGATTTTTGTGAAATTAATTGGATATTTTTGAAATTTGCTACAAAAATCTGTGATAGCACCAGTGGGCAGTTTGACCTCTGAACCTTTTCAGATGTCAAACGTTCTCTATGATGGATGTATAGTCTATACATATTTTTAATATAAAGTAGACATTCATAAATTTCCAGAATGACTAATAATGCATGATTTTTATTTTTTTAGAATTAGTTATGAATTTCTAAAATTTAGACAGAAAAGGAACAAATTCTAGCCGAAATTTAATATGCATATTTTGAGCTTTCCTTTGAGTTCCATGAGTTGTGGGCCATATTTTATGATGCAAATAAGTTGTATTCATGTAAATAAATATGAGAATACATTGTATGAGCTCACACGATCCACGTGACACCGAATGAAATTTTTATACACGATACAGCGTAATTAAATGCATTATTTTAATGGACTTTTCTCACTTCCTTCATGGAATTGATGATATGATAGATGAGAATGTTATGAAATAAACTAGAAATATATGGTGTTACAATATACATCATAGGAGTATATCATTTGACAATGTTATGGTAACAAAATGAATAAATAACAACTCCTTTATCAATCTTCTTGCTCTCAAGTGTGGTGGCTCCCATTTCTTGGTTCACTTGATCCACCTAGACATGTTAGGACAATGGAGAGGAAAGAATGAGATTCTAGAAATCCCAATAGCTTTTCATCCTTTCAAACATACATGAAGGTTGCAATTTCAAGTCCAAAATGCATGCATAGCTATCTTGAAATTTATAAACATATATAGAACATTTCTAGGACATATTCCTCATACATAGGCTTGCCAAGATAATGGTTTAGTATCATTCATCCTTTTTGGGACTTTTGGACTTACCTTACCCATTTTCAAGGGGCTTTTGACTAAGCCCCACTCTTCTAGAGACTTTTCACTTTGTCTCACCCTTTCATAGGGACTTTTGGCTCATCCTCACCCTACCTAAGGGACTTTTGGCTTCACCAAGCTTATATAAGCCAAAACATGTTCATAAAGCATCTTTCAAACACATAAACAAGGCATCATGGTACCATGACATGTACATATATACTAGAAACATTTTTTATAGCTTAAACATACATACACATATTTAAAGATAAGAAAACACCCAAACATGCATGAGAGAAAGGAGAGAGAGCTATATTGTATGCAAAAACACACTTTTCTCTTTGGAATTTCTTCTTCTCCCTCGGCCAAACACCCACAAGGAGGTGGAACTTGATTTCTTTAGCCTAAACATATCAAATGGGATCTAATTATACTCTTGAAATAATCTCCAATGCCACACACACTCTTGAAAAACTTTGGCACTGATATGGTTCAATTATGGTTCCATAAAGCACCTAATGAAGCAACACCAAGAATTCATGATTTGGCTCCATTCTATCCTTCTATCTATGGTTCTTGACTCCATTTAGACTCCTTGGAGCCATTATACAATTAATTTGAAGAGCCTAGTTATATGTTGCTTCCTTCCATCTCATTATCCATGACTTCTAAAATTTTTCCAAAGCTTCCTTTCAAGTCTCCCAACATATATGATGCTAAACTAGGCTTAGAAAGAATTAAAACACTCCCTCGGTGTTTCTTCTAGTCTAGGTCAAGACATTGCTTCCTTAAGGAGTCCATGGAGTTTGTTTTGTTTCTTTGATGGAAGATGCATGTGGGAGGTTTCCTTGATGTCTTAGGGACTCATACAAACTCTTAAACAACTTAAATTATGGCTAAAAACTTTTCTGCAAACTAAGGTGCAACTAAAACCCTAGGTTATACATCTTGCAAATTCATGATTCTTTCTTTGTTCTCTTTGAAAATTCTTGTTTCCCACACTCTAAATCATATGTTTCACTCTTGGTTTGGTTCAAATTTAATCTCTCCTTGGTTGTCCTAGGAGTGGCCAAACCATACATGTATAGAAACAAGAAGAAGCAAGCATGGAAAGCAATAGTTTCTACCTTGATTCAAGCTTTTTCCAAGAGCCTTTTCCTTTGCTTTAGCTCTCCTCTTGAAATTTGAATTCACCCCTCTAGTCTAAGCTCAAAAAAGAACCAAATACTTCAATATGACTATGGAAAGAAGGAGGAAAAGGAGGAAAATAAGTTTACTAAAGGGAAGACTAAGAAATTCCATGAAATTCATACCTTTTGCTTGGCTTTTTCTTTACCCTTTTTCCCTTCTCTTGTGCACCTCTCTCCCTTGGTCTCACTCTCTATTTTGGGCAGCAAGAAGGTTAGCTAACATGAGGGAGAAGTGGGACACATCACTTAAATAAGAGGGGATTAAAAATTGTTTCAAGAAAATTCTATATACATCCCGTCTTTTTGGCATTTTTGTTTTAGGTTCATTTTAGCTCCTTTTTTAGAATCATATATTCTACCATAAAATTTAGATTCTCAATCTTATAAAATGCCTTTGAAATCACTCAATTTGGAGTTAAAACCTTCCCGAACAAAAGGGTTAAAATTCGGGTCAATTATTGTTAGAAAACGTACACCGGAGAAGTTTTAATGGTCCCGGGGCTTCCTATGGTTTTCAAAGCCTCTAAGAACCCCGAAGAGCTCAAATTTTTCATTTAAAAATATCTTCTATAAGCATTCTAATGATTGCTCGAAGTTACAAAAATGTCATTCCGTTGCGCAACTATTTCATTAAATTTCATCTAGTCATTTTGGCTCTAGTTTCAGGGTACCTCTATCCTCCTATTTTCATTATTTGATGTGTAGATTATTATCCTATTTTTTTTGGACCTTAACTCTTTCGTTTCGGAGGACTTGCTTTTAGTATGTATTCTTTTCTGTTGTTTTTACGAACCTGGACATTACACCATATTTGTATACTTAAATTATGAACGTGTTATTGGGATTCTTTGAATCTCATTCCTTCCCATATTTTCCCTAACCATGTTTAAGTGGTTTTAAAGGAGGCAAAAATGGTGAACAAAGAGTCTAAGAAGTACTATTTTGGCACTAGTGTGATTTTTTATGTATATTCTTGCACATGTATATGTAATTATTCCCACACACCCAAAATAAATTATTTTTGGATGTAAATATATGATATTGTGCAATTTAACCTTATAAGTTGCAAGTTATATATGTGTATTTTGGCAAGTAAGATAGTGATTTTGACTTGCTTGATTTTTTAGACATGTTGGATCAGTCATACATGTTGTATTTGACATTTAAATTGTGCTTAAATGAAGCCTTGGCAAAAAATGACTCAATATGGATCACTTGGAACCAAAAATGACATATTTTAAACAATAATATACTACTAAACAAAAAATAGAACAAATGAATGAATTTTTGGCTAGAATTTGGTAGGCCAATAGAGTTCATCTATAGCTTTCTATAAAGTGAAAGAATAATTTTTGAAGCTCTGTAGAATATTTTATGAATTTTCAAAGTTTTACAGGTTTTTCATTTTAGCCCCGTACTATTCATTTGGTTCAGATCTAGTTTTTCATGGATTTAATGGCTCAAATGAATGTCGATACTCATGGAATTTTATAGGCATATATTTAGCATTATAAGCTTTCCATAACCACCAAATTTACATAAATCATAGTTGTGAAGTCAAAGATATGCATTTTTGAAGTTTAGGGTCTAGTTATGGTTTTACTATAGTAGCCTCTTATCTTCATGGATTTTAGTGGCCTCAATGGATTCATATGCATTTGAATTTTTTTCAACATATAGTTCACATTGTAAACTTTTCGTAGATACCTAATTTGCACAAAACAAAGTAGTATAGCCAAAGTTATGAATTTTTTAAATTTGATTCATGTTATGGTCAAAAGGGTCTAAAATGGTTACATGGCTTCCTTATGCAAATAGAGCTTGATTTATGTTCAAATGTGTTAAAACAAATGTGTCTATAGAGTTTATGGGATGAAATGGAACAAAATTTTAGATTTGACCTCTATAGTTCCAATCTATATGAGAATATCATGTAAAAGCAAAGCTAATAATCTTGTTGTAGTGGAAATTTGATATTTCTAGAGATAAAAGTTATGGATATAACTGTATATATGAAGTTATTCCACTGCCAAGATTGGGACAGCATTAAGCTATGTCAATATAAAGGCTAAGATAAAATCTTGTGAACAAGGTTGAAGATCTTCTCAACAAGATCTTCAAGTTCAATAAGGAATATTTAGGACCTTATCAATAGGATCTCTTACAATACAACAAGATCTTCTTTACTTAAGAATACTTTGGAGAACTAAGTCTTAAGTAACCCCACTGATACCTTGTTAACAAGGTTCTTGTCATAAAAAGTTTTGGCATATGTAATATGGAATGAATATATAATACATGATGGTATGACATTAATTAAGTTAACCCTTATCTAGTAGGTTTCCAACTCTGAAAGACCATAATCATGCATATCATAATCCCTTGAAAGGGAAATCTTTTGACGTGCATTTCTTTTTTTGAAAAATAAAATAAAATAAATGGCGCATAATTTTGGGCATGTACCTTTTAATGACTAGCCCAATTATATTGACATTAACCATGAAAGGACACCTTTCTCTCTCAAGTTAATAGTCAAAATCCTTTTCCCCGTGGAGCAATAAGTTTCTTGAATAAAAAGGGGATTTTTATAGCTTTTATTTTTGTTTAAAAGCATAATATTCATGATTTTGCACATGAAAATTATGCATTTGTTAACACACCATCAAGCCAATGCCATGTCTTAGTGAGAGATTTGAATCAATTTTTCTTTCAGGACATCAATTGTGTAGGAAATAAATATTTCTCTTAAATTGATCATCAATTGCTTTTATGTCCACAAAATAGTAGGCTTCTTGGGGGAAAGTACAAAGTTTTCCTTCTCTTCTCATACTATGACATCATTTTGAATAATGTACAAAGAAGTACACAAGACTAAATTAATCATGTCTATGCATGATATGTTAATGGATCATTATATTAGCCTATTTATGTTGAATTTTATCCAAACTACTGTTAATTGTGTAAGGACTTGTTCCTTATGAAATTTAGCACTAAAGCTCATATCCTTATGGATCAATAAGTTCATTGAAGAAGGAGCAAAATTATCATACTAATAGTAGTAATAATAATCCACTAACTAATCGAAAAAAGATATCTTAATCTTTTATCAATATAAGCTCTAACCAAAGTGTTTTGGAATAGTGAATTGTTGCACAAGTTAAGAGGCATAATGAAAGCAATAAAACCTTTAGGCAATAAGCAGTCTTTGAATCTAAGTCTAATAGGGCTAGTTGTAACTAGAGCAAAGGTCAAAGTCAAGGTGGAAGTTAAATCAATCAAAGACTAATCTCATTAAGTAAAAAATTGAAAGGAAGACATCTCTAAGACCTTTGGAGGGATTATAAGGACACTTTGGACTTATTATAAATACTGGTTCAATCTGATGCTCTCTTAACTTTAGCTCAATACTAGGATAAGTCTTTAAGGTGCTTTACATTCCCCGCATTCCATATTACACCCACCCTGGGATTTGATGAATATGCCCATAATTAAAAATGCATCAATCTACTTTTATTCTAGGCACTTACCATCAAAACATGTGGTGGGTCAAATCTTAAAGGAATCCAGTTATACATGCAAGGGAAAACTAAAGGCCTCTCAAGAAATTATGTAGCAAAAGTGTCTAGAGGTCTTAACTAAAAAAGATGATTAGGTTGCCTTTATAAATGTCTTTGTCTTAGCAATATATGGATTGGCGTTGTTTCCATTAGTAATGGGAATAATTGATTTAGTGGCTATAGGCATTTCATGCATGGTGGAAAATCATCACATAAATCTTACGCCAACTATTTTAATGGAGACATTTCTAACATTAAGTTTTACAATCAAGAAAAGGAAGGGAAATTAAAATGGTGTTTACAACTCCTAACTATATAGATCATCAATCATATCTATAGGAGAAAGTATCACCTAGGTAAGAGATATGACACCATACACCATCTGATTAGAGATTTCAATAATTGTGAAGGTTTTTTGTTATCATCTTCAAATAATGGTTAAGGGTAAACAATGATGAATCATGATGGTTAGGCTCGATTGCTTGGCCTGTCAAATGAGAATACAATCTGATGGAAGCTAGCCTAGTAAGAAAGCGAGGAAATCATCTATTATTGTGGAAAATTTCAAAACATACCTCTAGTAAGTCCTTATGGTTGTATTAATTACAATCCTACGATAGCACATTAATAGTTTATGTATAGGCAAAGTGTCCCATTTGAAGAAGTGATGTGCTTGATTCTTTCTACCATAGTAACCTAAGAACCAAAGAGCTAAGCCAAGACATAAAGAATGTATGGAGCAATGTGATATGCAACAAAAAATTTGAATTAGTTAAGCATGTCATTACAACAACTAAGGAATATCAAGAATGGCTCAAGGAAAGAATTAAAGGTTTTATTCTCTCTTTTAGAGCTCATAATCTTTTACTCAATGATAACATGAAAATAATCATTGAGCAATTAGCCAAGCAACTGGAGGATAAAAAGTCAGTGTTGAAAAATTTAGAGGAAGAAAGTCAAAAGTTTTTGGAAGGCTTAACTCAAATGCATAATGAATGTGCAATCTTGCAAGAAGAGACTATCAAAGTAAAAAGACACAAAAGATGCATAAGGGGCATATAAATAAATACATTAAAAGAGAAAAACATAAAGTTGAATGATGTTGTAAAGGATATATAGAAATAGGTAAAAGAGAATAAGAAAAGGATGTAAAGTTACAAAGCCAAATTAATGAAAGTCATTAATGAAAAGGATACACTTGAAAGGAAAAAGTAAAAACTTGAGTCAAGTGTGGTTCAATAGGAAATTAATATGTTAACTTGGGAACTAGAAAGAATGAGTTGACTATTATCAGGGGTAATAATGCAAAACTTAATAGTATAGCTTAATCGGTAACTAAAACCATAGAAATTTGGAAAACTTTCCATATTGAACAAGTAGTAGAAAAGGAAAAGTGCACGGAACAATTCATGAAATTGATCTTCCAAGACTAAGGCAACCATCCCTAAATTTACAAGTGCATTTAAAGAAGCTAAAAGTATGACCAATCCACTAAATACACTAATAGGAATATCAGAGTTCTTTTTGTTATTTAATGATATTGTGGCAATTTTGAAAAATATTACTAATTGTTAACTTCACAAAGTGCTTCTGTAATTTAGTTATTGAAACTATTATAAAATTTCATAATCTTGTTATTTATCTTCATTATGCACATGTTTTGACTTGCCCAAGGTCATTAATCATCCGTGATTTGCATTTCCTTAAATTAATTGTCAACTGTGCTTTCCTTATATGCAATAAGCATTTGAGAAAAATGAAGGACAACTCATATGTATGCTATAAATGGGACACTAAGCATTTAGGGATTCGGATTCCATCTTGCATTAAGTGTCAACTTTGATTTTCTACATGGATTAATAAACCCCCTTAAGAAATTAAAGGGTTCAACATTCCTTGGTCATTATGCTAAAATTGCTCACCCAAATTGTTGCCTCAATTTAAAATTAATTCATCTCTTAAAACAACGAAATTTTCTTTGTTCTTTCATTGAACAAATAAGAGGGGAAGACAACATTGCGTCTCCAAAATAAAATCCATCTTACTAGACCTATCCCCTTACCCAAGCTTATGACACCCATTTTAAAAACAAGCTCACGGAGAGATGACAGCTTGAAAGGAATCAAAGGGTTGAAGATGACATGATTGTATAGAATAACTGCATAACAATCATGGAGAATCAAATGGCCTAGATGAATGACACAATGAAAATGCTAGTTGAGACTGTAAAAGAGAAAGGAATTGATAACACACCTAGGGAATCTAATCCTCTGCCCATCACCATGAACATGATAATGATGGGTGTAACATCCAGTACTTCTATAAACGTGAGAAACGTAATGCTTGATTTTTTCATAAATGTACGTAATTTACCAAATACAAAAGGAGGTCCCCCAAATAGAAGGATTTGAGGTCCAATAAAATTAGAGTGATAATCTATACCTCAAATAATGAGGATCCAAGGTTAAAGGTACCCTAAAAACAAAGCCAAAACGACTAGATGAAATTCAATGAAGATGCAGTGGCATTTTCATAATTTTGGATAACTTTTAGAAAACTCATATGAGGAATTTTTAAATGGGAAAAATGAGTTTCTCAGGGTTTCCAAGAGCCCTAAAAACTATAGGAACCCTTAGAACAGTTAAAACCCTTCCGGTTTATGTTTTAGAATGGTAGTAACCTCGAACTCTGACCCTTTCATTTGGGAAGATTTTAGACCCGATTTCAGTGATTCTAAAAGCTATTTAGAGGTTAGAGAACCTAAATTTCATGATGGAAAAGATAGTTCTTGAAATGGAGTTAAAATGAGTCTAAAACCAAAAAGCTAAGAATGAAGAACAAAGTGGGCATTTTAAAAAGCTCCTTAAGAGACCCTAGCTATAAATAAGTGGTGTCCTCCCTTCTCCCTCATTTTATTCAACCCAAATTCTATCTAAGACTAGGGGAGAAATCTTCTAAGAAGGGCCATGGGAGGAGAAAAAGAAGAGGAAAAATCCAAGAAAAAGTAAGAAAAGTGTGAAAAATTATGCTCTTTCCTTTAGCAACTTGAATCATCTCCTCTCCACCTTTCTTCCCATGGATTTAGTGAGATGTTTGGTTCTATTTTGAGTCTAGAACAAAGGGGGATAGTTCAAATTTTTGGAGGAAAAGCCAAGCAAGGAGAAGAGCATTCAAGGAAAGCCAAGAAACCAAGGTAATTTGCCATGCTTCAAGCTTGATTTCTCTTGTTCTTCCCCTTGTGATTTTTTCCCTATATTAGACCAGCCCTAAGGAGTTAATTTTCTAGCCAAACCAAGAGTGAATCTTAGGAAAATGAGGGAGAAGAACAAGAATATGCAAAGAAACAATCAAATAACCATTAGATTTCAAGATAGCAAAGTTGGGGTTTCAAGTGTTCTCTTAAAATTTTATTTTGATGCAAGAGTTCCTAGGGCAAAATGAGTATTTGAATGAACTCTAGAGATCCCTAAGAAGCTTCCCACATGCATCTTCCATCAAGAAAATAAAGCAAACTCATTTGGTGCTCTTTTGGTCCATAGCCACGGCCTAGAGAGGATGAGGCACCAAGGGGTAGTTTTAATTCATTGCAAACTTGATTTTGAGTCATATATGATGGGAGAGGATGAGAGGAAGCTTTAGAAAAATTTTAGAAGTCATGGATAGTGAGATGGTATCATAGGTTCCATATTATGGCTTAAAAAAGTAACACCTAGTTAGGTTCCTTGAATTAATTGTGTGATGGCTCCAAGAGGCTTAAATGGAGTCAAGAACCTTGGATGGAAAGAATGGAGCCAAGATCATGTTTTCCTAAGGTTGCTTCATTAGGTGCATTATGGAACCATAAAAGAGCCATCTAGCTCTTGTAATGAATAGATAGCCTTAAAAATTATTCCAAGAGTGTAATTGGCTTCCATATTATGCATCTAGGCCAAAGGAAATAAGTCCCACCTTCTTGTGAGTATATGGCCATGGGAGAAGAACCAAGTTCAAGGAGAAAAATGTGCAAGTGTGACAAAGGTAGCTCTTTCTTCTTTCTCTCATGTATGAGTGGATGTTTATCTTCTCTTTGAATGTGTGTACGTATGTTTTGAGCCATGAAAAATGCTTTAGCAAGTGTCTAAATGCCATGGTACCATGATGTTATGTTATGCATTCAAATAATACTTTGTGAAATTACTTTGGTTTGCTTGAGTGTGGTGAAGCTAAAAGTCCCCTAGTTAGGGTGAAGATGAGCCAAAAGTCCCCAAGAATAGTTAAGACAAAGCTAAAAATCTCCTAAGAGTAAGGCTTAATTAAAAGCCTTTAAGAAAATAGGTGAGGCAAGTCCAAAATCCCTAAAGAGAATGGGTGAAGCTAAACTATTTGCTTGGCAAACCTATATATGTTTTGTATGACTTCTTGAATGCTAAAGATGTTCCATGATGATTATGAAAGCCATGTTGTCCATGCATACATTTTTAGACTTGTATTTGCATCTTTTATGTATGGTTGAAAGGGAGAAGAGCTATTGGGATTCCTAGAATCTCATCCCTTCCTCCCCATTTGCTTAACATGACTAGGTGGATCAAGTGAGCCAAAGAAATGGAAGCCACCAAGTATAAAGGAAGGAGATTGATAACAAAGTGTGTAGAAATGTCCATCTTGTAGCCATATGAATGGCATATGATGTAATCTAATATTGTATATGATGTATAAGCTTATGAACATATGTAATTACATGAATATTTGATGTATGAATGAGATTTGATGCCATATGTATGATATTGCATGATTTGGACATTGGATGGCAAGAACTAACATATGTATTCTTATGTATACCTTGGGGTGAGAGAGTAATTTTGTAAAATTTAGGTTTGTTCACTTTTGAGACATATTTAGTAGACTATTTTGGTGCTTTTCCACATACTCAATTGGCCATAAAAGCCTTGGGAGCAAAATTGGACCATTTGAGACCATTAGGACGCAAAAAATTGGCTATTTTGGAACCCAATGTCAAGATTTGACCAAATGAATAAATTTACCCATGAAATTTGACATGCATATAGATCTCATCAATATATTTTTGAAAAGCTAAAGACTAGATTATTTAGAGCTTTTTGGAATTAATTATGATTTTTCAACGTTGCCAAATTTTAGCTATTATGGTATGGTTATTATTCATATAGTCAGTTTCTTCTCCTATGTCATTCAAAGGCCAATTGTGTCCCATGCTCATGAAATTTTATAGGCATAAATTAGACATAATAGGATTTTTATGGCCACCAAGATCATCTTAATTGGATGTCTGAGTAGGGAAATATGAATTTTTAAAGTTCTATCACAATACCAATAAGGTTAGGTGACCTTAGTTACTGTTCCATCGATTTCTAGTGGCTAGATGTCCCTACTTTGGTCTAGACTTATTTTTATCATAAATTAAACATTTGTAGCTTTCAATAATGGTATAGTATGCTTAATTTAAATTTTTTTAAAATTAGTTATAATTTTTCAAAGTTCATGACAGAAACCTGGACCATGAAACTGAGGCTACACATGTAAATTTTGTGTATATGCTTAATGAGCTCGAGTTTCTAGCCACTTCTTGAGATGGTTTTGAGTTGAATTTGTGTATTTAAATATGAGAATGAGATGGATGACTTCACATGGTCCACGGGACATGAAATGAAAAAGTTATCAATGACGTAATGCAATTTAATTGAATATTTTAATGGCTTTTCTTTGGGAACTTTGTGTAATCCAAGGAAATGAGTCTGTTAATGATGTGAGATATGCCTAATGATTATGGTGTTACAATGGGAACAAGTCTATTAGGAATAGTTGTGATAAAGACATATTCTAGCCAAATGGCAGACATCACCTAGGTGTAAAACAAGGTCCAAGACCCTTAATTATAAGTGACTGACAAGCAAGGTAACCATAAAGAGGTGAGGGATATGCAAGAATTTTCTAGTGATGACTCTACTTACATATTCCATATCTCAGTTGCAAAAACTAAAGAGAAAGTAGGTAATGTTAAAGAGGAATGGGAGAAGTAAGAGACTAATTACCTATCCTATAAGGACTAGTCACATGGGGATCTTTAAATGTGGAAGAATTGTGCTTGATTCTAGAAATTTCTATCCTTAAGAAATTTAAAGTACCAAATTTCAACAAGCATGATAGTAGTGGCAATTTGGTCTATCATCTAAGATCTTACTATACAAAGATGTTTGTTTGGTCCAAAGATAAGAAATTTTTTATAAACTTCTTCCCAAAAAGTTTGACTAGGTCATCCTTGTTATGGTACATGTAATTAGATCATTCAAAGGTTCATAAGTAGAGGGACCTCACCAATACTTTCATGAAGTAATATAAATTCAATCGTGATGCTGCCCTAACTACTGAATAATTAAAGAGAATGAGTAAGAAGACAACTAAATTGTTCAAAGAATATGCCCAAAGATGGAGGGCAATAGCATCACAAGTACAACCCCCAATGATAGGGTTTGAGTTCTATTCTTATTTCATTTGTACCTTGTCAAATCTATTCTATAAGGTTATGTTGAGAATACATGTCACTAATTTTGCTAACCTTATTGAGATTGGAGAAAAGATAAATACTAACAATTGAGACAAAAAATGCATGCCCCCTTAGGTAAAAAGTAGCTTTGAAAAAGGTCAAAGCATGAAGAAGAAATAGGGAGATTTAAACTACATTCAGCCCGTATGACCATTTCCTTGGTAGCCTACTTCTTATCAAATAGGTGGAGGAAATCAAGGGCAAGCTCAGTTCAAATTAACACTAAATAGATAATGGCAACATGAAGGATTAACATTCTACAGCCAAAGGACAACTACCTTTGGCTGATTTTAATTCTACTAATGTTAAGCTATACTAGAAGTTGTTGGAAGCAAAACTCTTGGGACCATAATATGTCAAGCCAATGTAACCACTCTATCCAGCCTAGTATAATCCTAGTGTCTCTTGTAAATATCATATAGGTGTAAAAGGGCACTTAATTAAAGACTATATTACATTTAAGAGAAATATGTTTGATTTAATTTAATTTAGTCACATCTAACTCCTAGCTAGAGAAGATTCAACAATTGCCACTAATCCACTCCATAAACATAGTGACAAGTGTTGATATGGGAAAAGAACCAGAGTTCTCTAAAAACTTTACCATTGTTGAGATATCCATGAAGACATTGCATGCCTATCTTCAATCTATAGGGTACATGGTAGAGGCAAAAAAAAAAAAGGATTGGTAATGTAACACCATATCTATATAGATCTTAAGTCATAGCACAATTGGCTTATAGCATTCATTTTCAAGAAATGTTTATCTTTAGCAATGGAAATTTCCATTATTAAAAGCCAAAGTAATTCATCTTTGGCTATATGGATCATGTGAACTTGCCAAACTCATTTCCATCCATAAACACATTTGTCTAATAAAAAATATCACAATTTGAACCATAAATTTAAGGTCCAAGGGATACATCACAAAATCACATCACACTTGCAATTTTCCACATGCTCCACATTCTGATATAAAATTTGAAAATTCATAACTAATTCTAGAAAATTACAAATCATGTAAATTATATATTTTTGGAAAGCTCAAGATGTCCTCTTACTACCATAAAAATTTTAGATTAGAAAAATAATGTTTGTCCCTCAAAATGGCAATGGAACTATAACTAGGTCATTGGTTCAAACAACAACAGACCTAGAACTTTAAAAATTTATTTCTCCCTCTACAGAGCTCCAAATTGGGTGGTCTTAGAGCCTATGGAAATATTATGATGTCTATTATCTTCCTATAAAATTGTATAAGCATTGAACTTCATTTAGCCCCTAAATGACACCAAAAACCAAACTGAGCATATGAACAGTGGCAGTAACAGTTTCTACATAATTTGGCCAATTTTGAAGAATCATAATAAATTTTTTAAAAATCCAAAAATAGTGCTCTTTGACTTTATAAAAAGCTCTAAATGAGACATATTTTTTTACCAAATTTTATGCAAAAACTCATCCATTTGGTTAGACTTTGGTTCAAGGCAAAAATATGGTCAATTTTAGGATCCACATAACTTCAAATGGTACCAAATGGCCTTCTAGCCATACCATGACCATTTGAGTGCGTCCAAAAGTTTAAACACAGCATATAGAAGTATCCCAATAGGCCCAAATCATCATGGAGCTCAAATTCACTATCCTACTTGCATATATACACATAAACATCATAGCTCAAGGATGTCAAAATCATACATGCTCATACATGTAGTTCTAAATTTGATTCATATATCATAATTACATACTTTTACACATGCTCAATGGTTTAGATCTCATAAACTTTATATACATTCAAAATATGACATCAAATTGCATAGATTCCTATTCTATTGTCAAATTCCCATCCTTCAAGCTCCTTGGCTTCCATTTCTTACTCTATAAAGCTCATCTAGACATGGTTAGACATAATATGGGGAAGAGTGAGATTCAAGAATCTCAATAGCTCTTTTACCCTTTTAAGCATATATATATGGTACATTTTCATATCAAAGAATCCAAGCATGCAATGAAAGCTTCTACTAGACATACATAAGCATTTTTCAAGTCATATGAACTCATTCAAATCAAACATAAGCCCTAAAGACTTTTAGTCTAATCTCATCCAATTTCTTTGGGACTTTTGGATTTGCCTCACCCACTTTTAGACACTTTTGACTTAGCCTCACTCTTTCTTGAGACTTTTGGCTTTATCTCACCTATTTTTAAGGACTTTTAGCTTCTCCTCATCTAATTTAAGGGACTTTTAGCACAATCTCACCCATCAGGAGCCATCTTACATTCAAAACATGTTTCAAGAGACATAATGGTACCAAAGCATTTAATCAATGGCTGGCTATAAGCATATCTCATGATTCAAATATTCACACAAGTATCCAATGACAATCAAACAACCAAGAAATGTATACAAGAAAGGATAGAGAGCTACCTTGAGTTAAGAGACATAAGCTTTCTTCCTTAGATTCTACTTCCCCTTCTTGGCCTCACACACACACACACACACACCTAGGAAGAGCTTGATTCACTTGGCCTAGACACATCAAATAAAATACAATTACATCATTGGAACCAATTCTAGCCTCATATAAACTCTACACAACCATATTCTAGCTTATGGTATGCTTATGGTTCCATACAAAGGTAGAATGAAGCAATTTACATAATTCATGAACTTGGCTCCAATTTCTCATTCAATCTAAGTCTTATGAGTCCATTTAAACTCATTAGAGTCATCACAAACTCAATTCAAGGAGCCAAATATTAAGTTGCTTCTTTATACCTTAAAAAGGAACCTAAACTTCCATCTTATAAACCATGATTTTTAAATTCAAAAAAATGGTTCCTCTGGTATTTATTAATCATATCTAAACTATTTCTATCCTTGGAATTAAAAAAATTTCTCCCTAGGGCATAATCCTCTCCTTGGCCGAGACTTACACTAGGTGAAGAACCTATGGAGTTTCATTCAATTTCCTAGGGGTTTTGGCATCCAGGAGGCTTCTTAGACCTTGTATAAACTCATACATACTCTTATGTAATCTAAATTATCATTAGAAAGTTTCAAAAATTCTTAAGTGCAACAAGAACCTTAGGAGACATAACTTGAATTCTAAAGCTTTTCTTTTAGTTCTAATTACATATTCTTAATCCTCATGCTCTAAAACCCTTGTTCCTACCTTGTTATAGAATTCATCCTTTCCTAAATAAGCCTAGGTTCTGCCAAATGCTAAGGAAGAAGAAGACAAGATGAAGCAAAATAATCTATGGTATCTTACCTTATTTGCAAGCATTTTAAGGGCACTTTTACAAGCTTCCAAACTTTCCTTAAACTCCTCTCTTCCTCCTACTGAACCAGCCATAAACAACCCCAAATAAGTCATCAAAACCATGAGAGAAAAGAGGAGAAGGAGAAGGAGAAGGAGAAGTTTAGTGAAGGAGAAAGCATGACAAAGTCTTGAATTCTTACACTTTTTGCTTGGCTTTTCTCTTTCTTCTCTCCCTCACTTGGTGCGCCACTTGAAGCTTGCTTGGGTTCTGTTTGGGACCAGATGGAAGTCGATTATGAGGAAGAGAAGAAGTGGCACGCTTTTTAAGGAGGTGGGAGCTTCATTAAGACACTTTCTCAAATTTCAATTTAGTATTTAAACTTGATTCCTTCCATTTGGGCTCATTTCAACTCCTTTTTTAGAACCATCTTTTCTAGCATGAAATGTAGGTCCTCTAATTCATAAAATGCCTTTGGTTTCACCCAAATTGGATTTAAAACCTTATCGAATGATTCAGTTAAAGTTTTGATCAACTGACACTCTAAAATATAAACAAGAAGGGTTTAAACCATTCTAGGGGTTCCTATGATTTTTAGGGCCTCTGAGAACCCCAAAAAACTTAATTTTTTCTATTTAAAGATCTCTCCTTTGAGTTTTCTAAAAGTTGTCCAAAATTATAAAAATGCCATTGCCTTTTAATTTTATTTTATTTAGCTATTCTGGCTCTAATTTTTAAGTATCTTTAGTCTTGTATTCTCATTTTTAGACGTCTAGATTATCACTCTAATTTTATTTGGCCTCTAATCATTCAATTTAGGAGACTTCCTTTTATAATCTCCTTAGTTTTAGGACTTTTAAAACAAATGAGTATTACAAGTAACATAGTGGTATCAAGCAACAGAGCATGATATTGAATATTGCTTGTAATTCACAAAAGTGTTGATAAGTTAATGATATTTGGAATTGTGATTTTAAGGAAATTAAATGAAAAGGTCTGTGTGACAAAAAAGAAAGGTGTACACATTGTAATTAATAAATAATTTCAAGAAGCCAGGCTAAAATGGTTTCCTTCATTAACAATAGACCTTTTCAAGTGCTTGTCCGACCTCATCTATAACACCATAACTTTCTAGTTTATCTCATGCTATCTCCATGTCTCACATCATGTATTTCATGAAAAAGCAAGAAAAATGGTATTAAAATAATGAATATTTTTGCATTGTGTAGCGTATAAATTTTTTAATTGATATCTCGTGGATCGTGTAAGCTCATATATCACATTCTCATATTTAATTACATATATACAACTCAATTCCATCACCAAAAGTGGCCTGGAATTCATGCAAGTGTAAGAGACACATAAAATATCATAGTGTAGCCACGGTCAGAATTTCATATTTTTGGTCACAAATTTTGAAAAATCATAAGTAATTCTAGAAAAATCAAAATCATGTATTCTTTACTATTCTAGAAAGTTATAGATGTCTAATTTGTGCTAAAAATATGTAGGCCATGAAACATCAAGTAGAAGATGTTTGACATTAGAAAAACACCCAAGGTCTCAGCTGTCTGGGCTGCTATCATAGGTTACTATCATAAACCTTGGAAATTCATAACTAATTCTAAAAAACTCTAAATCATGAAAATTTAGTCAATCTAAGAAGCTACAAATGTTAACTCTAAGGAAAAAAATCCCCAAATCACGCCAAGTCCATTTAGGAACTGAATTATGATGGAACAATACTGGAGGTCAAGTGGCATTATTGGTACTAACATTAAACTTTAAAAATTCATAACTCTCTTCTCAGACCTCCAAATGAGGTGATCTTAGTGCCACAAAAATTTTATAACCTCTAATTTATGTTTATAAAATTTCATAAGCATTGGATACCATTTGAGCATCGGATGATACAGAACACAAAATTGACCATATGAACAGTACATGCACCAGAATAGCAAAAAAATTCCAACTTTGAAAATTCGTAATTAATTCTGTAGAGCTTCAATTTTTCTGCACTTTAGCTTCCCAAAAAGCTCTCAATGAGTCCTACATTTTTGTCAAATTTCATGGGAAGATTCATCCATTTGGTCAGTTTGTACTATAGGATTCTGATTTGATCATTTTCATGGTCTTAACTAGCATCAAAGTATCCAATTTTGCTTCCCAAGCTTGTGTGGCCACTTGAGCTCGTGGGATTGCACCAAAATGACATTTTAAACTTGTCTCAAAAGTGTACAAACCCATAATTTGGAAACTCACACTCTCACCCCATGCCATCCATCAATTTCCATAATGCTAGTCTTACCATTCTATGTCCAATTTGCATTGTAACATTCACATAACATAAATTCTCATTTGTGCATGATACATTAGCATAATTACATATGTTCATGGGGTCATAGGTTATATGCAATAATAGATTACAACATTTTCCATTCATATGGTCATAAAGAAGCAAAATCTATGCAAATGGTTGTCAATCTCTTATCTTTCAAGTTGTTGGCTCCCATTACCTTGTCCACTTGGTCCACCTAGCATGTAAGAACATTGCAGAGGAGGGAATGAGATTTAAAAGACCCTAATAGCTCATCTCCTTTTCAATCACATATAAAATATATGAACCAAGTCTTACAAATGCATGCATGGGCATATTGACATGTACAATCATTTAAGAGACATCTTTAACAAGTCATACATAGCATACATAGGTTTGCCAAGTAAGTGAATTTGCATCACCCATTCACTTGTGGATTTTGGACTTGTCTCACCTATTTCTTTAAGAGATTTTTGACTCAACCTTACTCTTGGGAGTCAACCTCACTCTTGGGAGACTCTTTACTTTGTCTCAACCAATTTTAAGAGTTCTTGGCTCATCCTCACTATGGCTAGAGGGTTCTTGGCTTCTCCACACTCAAGCAAATCCAAGCACACATATTAGACATCATTTGAAAGTATAATGTAACATCATGGCACCATAGAATAAAAGCTTATGCTAGCATACTTTTCATAGCTTAAAACACACATACACATATTGAAAGACAAGTCAAGCATACATTCATGCATGAGAGAAGGAGAAGTGAGCTACCTTAGATGCAACCACACACTTTTCTCCTTGAATTTGCTCTCCCTTCCTTGGCCTCACACACATAAAGGTGTAGGGTTAGTTTCTCTTGGCCTAAACACAATTTATAGGAGCCAATTAGGTTCATGGAATTAATTCTAAGGTCGCACATCTTCCTTAAATACTAACTTGGTCTATTAACCCCTTTATGGTTCCAAGAATGCACCTAATGAAGCAACACCCATTAAATGAATTCTAGGCTTCATTCTTTCATTTCATTTATGATTCTTGACTCCTTTTAAGCCTCTTGGAGTCATCACACAATTAAAACAAAGAGTCTAACTATATGTTGCTTTTTCAAGTCATATTATGGAACCTAAGACATCAATTCATTCTCTAGGCCTCCTAAATTCTTTCCAAGGTTTCCCCTCATTTTCATTCATCATATATGACTCAAAAATGGGTTTGAAAAAATTTTAAACTCTCCCTAGGTGTCCCATCCCCTTTAGGCCGAGACTAGGTAGATTTTGGCCTTCATGAAAGTTTGCTTTGTTTTCTTGATGGAAGATGCATATGGGGAGACTTCTAGGGATCTTAGGAGCTCATTTAAACATATTCATTCAGGCCTAGGAATTAAGGTATCAAGTCAGATTTTACAAGGAACACTTGAAACCCTAGATTTGCTATCTTGAATTTCCATGGTTATTTTGTTGTTTTCTTTGCATATTCTTATTTTTCTCCCTTAAATTCCTAAGATTCACCTTTGATTTAGCTAGAATTTCAACTCCCTAAGGTTGGCCATATATAGGTCGAAACATCCATGAGTGAAGGAAGAAGGAAGATCAAGTGAAGAGATGGCAAAATACCTTAATTTCCTTGGTTCTTTTTGCTTGTTCTTCACCTTCCTTGGCCTCCTCACTTAAATTTCAAAATTTCACCTCTATTCTTCCCTTAAAATAGATCCATATACTTCAATATAATCATAGGAAAGAAAGAGAAATGGAAGAGAAGAGGTTTGCTAGAAAAAGAGCATGAAAAACAACCAAAAATTCATACCTTTTGCCTTGTCTTTCTCCTTCTCTTCCTCTCTCTCTTGTGCACCTCACTCCTTAAGGTTTTTCTCTAGTTTAGGGCAGAAACATATGTGGCTAAGTGAGTGGAGAAGTGGGGCACCCTATATATATATGTAGGAGAAAGAAAGACTTTTCAAAAATTTTAATTTTGCCCTTTCATTTTAGCATTTTCATTTCCAGTTCTTTTTTACTCCTTTTTGAGAGTCATCTTTTCCATTATGAAATTTAGGTTTCCAATTTTGTAAAATGCTTTTGGAATCACTCAAATCAGAGCTAAAACCTTTCCAAATGAATCTGTCAAAATTTGGGTACATCAATATTGGAAAATGTCCACCGGAAGGGTTTTAACTGTCCCGAGGCTTTTCATGGTTTTCAGGGCCTCTGAAAACCCTAGAGAACTCAAAAATTTCATTTAAAAAGCCCTCTTCTATGAATTCTAAAATTTCCTCAAAATTATGGAAATGCCATTATGTTTCATAAGTCTTTCATTCAATTTTGTTTCTTCATTCTAGCTCCGTTTTTCTTTTTGTCTAAGCCTGGGATTCTCATTTTTAGGAGTCTAGAATACTACTTAAATTTTTTTAGGACCTTAACTAATTCATTTCGAAGGACTGCTTTGTAAACACGCCCATTTTCATCGTTTTAACGAAAACTGGATATTACATCATCTGCCAACTATAAAGTAGCCTTTAGTGATTATAAGTTAGGTTGTGGGCTGATCCAAAGCCCAACTCTTCACTTGGCTTATGATCTTGGTTCTGAGCTTCTAAATCACTAAAAGAGATTGGGCCACTGTTAAGTAATTTCTCTTGGGCTAAGTCTCACAAGAGAAAATTAGGTCTACTCAAAATATAATTAGGCCTTCATTAGTCTTTATCCTTAGCATACTTAAATTAATTATAGGCCTAGATTAAGTTCTAACCCAATTGAACCTTACATCCACAGGCCTAGATTAAGTTCTAATCCAATTGAACCTTAAATCCACATTAATAATTTATTTCTCCATAATTTCCATTTCCCCTTTTCCACTTAATTACTTTTCTTAACTACCCCCACTAATACTCTAATTCATCATAATTATTCTTAAATAAATTTTGGAGTGTTACATGTGCAGCCTAATATAACACTAGAAAAGGTAGCAAGTTTCATGAATACTGTCAAATCTACATTTACTATTTTAGTTTTAAAGGAGGAAATTGTGAAAGCTTCTATAAATCAGCTAAAAGCTTTGCACATTACTTCAAAATGTAAGGAATTCATAATAGTAATGGTCCTAATTAATGGTAGATCAGCTTTAAATGTGCTATGACTAACCACATAACAATAAAGGCATCTAACATCAAAAGTAGTGACATGATGATCAGGGCATGTAATACCTGATTCCTCCGTAAATGGCCTGAAACTAATCAATTATAAAAGGAATTCCCATAAATAGGAAGAGTTGAGACCAAAAAAAAATTAGAGTAATGATCTAAACATCAAAGAATGAGAATACAAGGCCAAAGGTGCCCTAAAGACGGAGCTAGAATAGCTAAACAAAATTTGACAAACATGCAGTGGCATTTTTGTAAATTTAGGCACTTTTTAGAAAACTCAAAAGAGGGATCTTTAAATGAGAAAATTAGGTTTCTTGGGGTTCTCAGAGGCTCTAAAAATCATAGAAACTCCTAAAACAGTTAAAACCCCTCTGGTGAGCGATTTGGGCCGTCGGTTGATCGAAATTTTAATCGAATGATTCGAAATGATTTCAAATCTAATTTAGGTAAAACCAAAGGCATTTTATAAGTTAAAGGACCTAAATTTTATGATGAAAAAGGAGATTCTCAAAAAGGAGTTAAAATGAGCCTAATTGGACAAAACCAAGATGATGGACTAAATTACAATTTTAAAAAGTTATATAAATGGACCATTGAGCTTCTTAAGCACATCCCCACTTCTATCCACTCCTTATAACTGACTTTTCTGGACTCAAATAGAACCAAAGGCAGATTGGAGGGGCACACAAGGAGGAGGGGTGAAGGGAAGGAGAAACCAAGTGAAAAGGGTAAGAATTTCATGAATTTTTGTGCTTTCACCTTCACCAATCTTCTTCTCCTCTTTTTCCTCTCTTCTCCCATGGTTTTATTGATTTGTTTGAGGCTATTCTATGGCTAGTCTAGCAAGTGGAAGGGAGCATTTGAAAGCCAGACTAGAAGAAATTGAAAGCTCCTTGGAAAAAGCCTTAAAACAAGGTAAATCTTCATAGTTGTCTTGCTTCTTCTTAGTTGCTTCTCCTATGACCATTTTGTTTGTCCTTAAGAGCATCCAATAGGAGGTGAATTTTGACCAAACCAAGGGAGAAACATAGCTTTTAAAGTATGAGAAACAAGAATATGCAATGAAATTTAAAAGAGAAGCATTAGAATTTAAGTTATCAAAGTTAGGGATTTTGTTGCACCTTGATATATATGAGACTTTTTAATGATAATTTAGGTTGTCTAAGAGTGTGTATGTAACAACCAGAAAAAAGAAAAGAAAAGAAGCTGAAAATTTTCGAAGGGTTGAAAATTTTCTAAGTCTACTAGCTACAGCCTAGCTATAGCGAATATACCTATTCGTTATAGCGAGAAATGGTCTAGCTATAGCGATAGTGCCTTCTCGCTATAGCGAAAATGCTTCTAGCTATAGCGAGTATGGGCACCCCATACAAAAACCAGGGCGTTGCTCACCGTAGCGCGCCATAGCAAAAACAGGGGTCTAAGACTGACACAAGCTCCCTGTAGCGAAGGTTATGCCTTGATATATATAGCGAGGGTTAGTCCAGAAAAACGTGAAAAAAGAGAATTTGACTTTTTAAAGCCTCCAAACTCTTCCTTTCACTCTGTAACCGACTTAAACTCCTTCCAAGGCAGAGAAAAGGGTGAAAGAGAGAGAGAGAAGCCTAGAGAAGGAAGAAAGAACAAGAAAAGGTAAGGTTTTGCATGGCTTTTCTCTTATAATATTGTTCTTCTCTCCTTGCCCTCTCTTCCTATGGTTTTGGTAGTTGAAGTAGCTATGTTTTGAGTTTGGTTCAGAAGAGGGAAAGTGGAAAATCATTCTTAAAGGAGGTTAGACTTCATGTAGCTTCACTTCCTTAATTTCCTTTCTTGAGAGCTTGAGAGAGGAAGGATAGTTGGTGAACTTTTAGAGAGAGAAAAAATTCCTAGTTTCTTATATGCTTGGTAGGGTTTACTATAGAGAAACCCCTACCTTTGTGAATAAGTATTGAGCTATGAGAAAGTAATTCCATGTTCTTGTGTGTCTAGGCTTAAGAGAAGCACTCCCATCTAGTGGTGATTGTAAAATCAACAAGGGAGGAGACAAATTGAAAAGGAAAGCTTGTGATTAGCCAATAAGGTAGCTCTTTCCACCTTCTCTCATGCATAAGATGTGTGCTTACCTTGTCTTGCTTGTGTGTATGTATGCTTTGAACCATGAGAAGTATGCTAGCATGATGATGCCTTATGTATTTCAATTATGTTTTATGTGATTGTTTTGGTTTGCTTGAATATGGAAAAGCCAACAACCCTCTAGCCATGGTGAGGATGAGCCAAGAATCCTAAAGTTGGTTGAGACAAAGTAAAGAGTCTCCCAAAAGTGAGGTTGACTCCTTGAGTAAGGGTTGAGTCTAAGAACCTCTTCAAGAATGGGTGAGGCAAGTCCAAAATTCACAAGTGAGTGAGTGAAGCTAATCCATTTACTTGGCAAGCTTTTGTATGTTATGTATGGCCTATTCAAATATTGAAAATGCTTTTCTTATGTATGGCCTACTCAAATGTTGTAAATGTTTTTATTATGATTTCACATGTTAATATGCCCATACATACATTATGAGACTTGTTTGCATGTTTTGTGTATGATTGAATGAGAGATGAGCTATTGAGATTCTTTGAATCTCACTCCCCCTCTCCACCATCCTAACATGCTAGGTGGACCAAGTAAGACAACAAATGGGAGCCACCAAGCTTGATGCTAGGGAATTTGGTGAAGAAATTATAAAGAGCCATGTTGTCACCATTTTGTAGTTATGTGAAGAGATGTAATCTAATGATGTACATGATGTAGCACATATGAATACTTGTAAATAGATGTACTCAATGTATATGTATGAGAATTGAACTTATAGTGCATGATGTAGCAAGTTTTGGAATGAATGGTAAGATCTTGGCATTGTCCACATGGTTGTATATGTTGGTGTGGGAGAGTGAGTTTTGTAAATCTGGGTTGTAGACACTTGAGCCATGTTTGATAGCCTATATTGATGCTTTCCCACGTGTTCATAGAGCCTTAGAGGTAGGAAAAGCAAAGTTGGACCCCATTAGCCCTCTTTTAACACAAGAAAGTGGTCACTTTGCCCATGATGTCAAAATTTGGCTAAATGACCTCTCCTTGCCTTGAAATTTGGCATGTGACTAGATCTTGTCTAGAAATTTTTGGGAAGCTAAAGATCAAGTCATTTGGAGGTCTGTGGAATTTTCTATGATTTTTCAAAGTTGGTATCAAAAATTTGAATTTTCATAAATACTGTTCATTTGGTCAGTTGGGAAATTGTGTCATCCGAGAGGCAAACATAGTCCAATGGCTACAAAATTTTATAGACAGAAACTAGACAGTCACAGTGACTTGTAGCAACTAGAAGCACCTCATTTGGAGGTCTAGAGAGGAAGATATGCATTTTCAAAGGTTCTGGCCAGTATCAGTCATCTTGCCTGACCTGAGGTACTGTTCCATCGATTTCTGAGAGTTAACATCCACATCTTTCCATAGTGGTATCATTTGCATGCATTGGATTTTTTTGGAATTAGTTAGACATTTTTGAAATTCATATCAGTAAATTGTGACAGTATCAGAACCCTCTCCGACCTTCAGATGATTTCGTGTATCAAATGCATTGTATGTGAGATTTAAGATTTCTACGTATTTTTAGTATGAAGTAGACATCCTAAGCTTTCTATAATGACCAAGATTGCATGTTTACAATTTTTCTATATTTAGTTATGAATTTCCAAACTTTGCTCATAATTGAGGCCAAGCCTGGCCGAAAATGAACATGCATGATTCATACCCCTTTTTGGTTTCCATGGCTTTAAAGCATGTTTTTAAGCTTGAAATGGGTTGTAATGGTGCAATTAAATATGAGGATGCATAGAATGAGCTCACACGGTCCATGTGACACTGAAGTGAATTTTTAACCATGTAGCAACTCTAAGAAAGTATAAGAATCTAATGAGGAAGATCTCCTTTTACCTTCCTATATCTTATATGAGCATGTAAGGCATGATGGGTATGAGCTAGAAATGATGGTGTTACAGTGTATGAGTTCTCAAGACATCTAGGAAGCTCCAAAAGTGGCAAACTCTCTAAGAAAAATTGCAAAACTCCACAGGCTCACTAACTTGTGCATGTCTCAACCAAGACCTCTCCAAGCACCTAGGGAGAGTTTTAATTACTTCTAAGGCTAGAAAGGGACTAGATATGATTAATGAATATCAAAGGAAGCATTGGAATGAATTTAGGAATCATAGTTTATAAGATGGAGGTGTAAACTCCATTTTAAGACATAAGGAAGTAACTTTAGTCTAGGCTCCTTGAATTGAATTGGTGATGACTCTAATGAGTTCTAATGGAGTCATGTGTCCTAGATTGAATGAAAAATTGGAGCTAAGAACAAAGATTATAAGGGTTGCTTCATTATGCCTTATATGGATCCATAATTGAACCATAAGCTAACATATGAGTGTATAGAGCTTATGGGACGTTAAAGTTAGTTCCAATGATATTTTTGTGCCTTATTAGATGTATCTAGGCCAATTCAATCAAGCCCTCCATTGTTGGATGTGTGAGGCCAAGAAGGGGAAGGTGTAACCAAGTGAAAAAGTGTTAGAGTTCTTGCTTCAAGGTAGCTCTCTAACCTTTCTCACATGCATTGCTTGGATATTTACTTGTCTTTGAGTGCTTGTGTATATGTTTAAACTATGAGAAATGTTTCTAGCCATTGCTTACATGTTATATGTAACACCATAATTTCTTAGCTTATTTCATGCTATCCTCATGCTTTAAACCATACACCTCACATAAGGAGCAAGAAAATGGTATTAAAATAATGAATATTTTAACATTGCGTAGTGTATAAATTTTTCGTCTGATGTCCTGTGGATCATGTGAGCTCATGTATCACATCCTCATATTTAATTACATAGATACAACTCATTTCCATCACCAAAAGGGACCTACAACTCGTGCAAGGCAAGGGAATACACAAAATTCATAGTTGCAACCTCGGCCAGAATTTTCCCTTTTCTTCCACAAATTTTAGAAAATCATAACTAATTCTAGAAAAATCTAAATTGTACATTCTTTATCATTCTAGAAATCTACAGATATCTAATTTATGTTAAAAATATGTCTAGGTCATGAAACATAAGACAAAAGATGTTTGACATTCAAAAAGGTGTAAAGGTCTGACTGGTTACTGGTACTGATACAGATTTCTACTATGAACTTCAGAAATATCTAATTAATTCCAAAACAATCCAATCATGTAAATGATACCAATCTCAAAAGCTACAGATGTTAGCTAGAGGGAAAAAATAACTTTAGACCCGCTTAGGCACATCCAGGTCTCAAAAACCAATTAAATTGTAACCTAGATCTGTCTGGATGCTTGATACAGGACAAAAACTTCAAAAATTCATATCTCCCTCTCTAGACATCCAAATGAGGTGCTTCTAGTTCACACAAGTCACTGGGAAGGTCTAGTTTCTCTTTGTAAAATTTCGTGAAAATTGGACATTATTTGCCCTATGAGTGACAGAGTTTAATTTCGGACCTGAGTAAACAGTGCACTGAACCAATTTCAAAAAATTTCCCAACTTTGAAAATTCATCAAATATTCCATAGACCTCCAAAAATTTTGCACTTTAGCTTCCCAAAAATCTCTAAATGCATGCCAAATATCAGACCAAGAAAAGCTCATTTGGACAAAAAGTGGCATAGGTTTCCAATATGGTCAATTTTGCTCTATAAGAGATACCAAAAGTGTCCAAATGGCTTCCCTTGATATTCGGCACCTCTTGGGCAAGTTTAAAAGTATAAATATAACTTGTATGAACTGCCCAAATGGTTCCAAACCTCATGCATATCAATTTGACCATTTCACTTCCATTTATACATGCATTTCCATAACACTAGTTTTGCCATTACATATCCAAAATGCACATTTCCATACACATAACCTTGAATCTCATTTATACATAATACATTAGCACAATTATACATATTCATAACATCATAGGATATATACAAAAATGGATTACAACATTTGCGACTCATATGGCCTTAAATAAACAAAATCCATGCACTTTGATGTCATAATTTATCGCCCAAGGTGTGGGCTCTCATTGCCATGTCCACTTGGTCCACTAACATGTTAGAACATTGGAGAAGAGGGAATGAGATTCAAAGAATCCCAATAGCTCATCTCCCTTTCAATCACACATAAAATATGCAAAACAAGTCTTACAAATGCATGCATGGGCATATTGACATATGCAATCATTCAAGAGACATTTTTAACATTTGAGAAAGTCATACATAGCATACATAGGCTTGCCAAATAAGTGGATTAGCCTCATCCATTTTTTTTAGAGGTTTTTGACTCAACCTTACTCTTGGGAGTCAACCTCACTTTTTGGGAGACTATTTACTTTATTTCAACCAATTCTAAGGGTTCTTGGCTCATCCTTACCATGGCTAAGGGTTTTTTACTTCACCACACTCAAGCAAACCAAAGCAAACATAACAAACATCATTTGAAAACATAATGCATCATCATGGTACCATAGAATAAGAGCTCATGCTAGAACATTTTTCATGGCTTAAAATATACATACACACATTCAAAGACAAGCCAAGCATATATTCATGCATGAGAGATGTAATATCCAATTCTCTAGAAATGAGAGAAAACTTAAGAAACGTAACGTACAGTTTCTTCGTAAACGAACGAAATTCACCAAATACAAAAGGAAGTCCCCCGAAATGATGTAGTTAAGGTCCCAAAAAATTTAGAAAGCATTCTAGACTCCTAAAAATGAGAATCCCAGGCTTAAACAAAAAGAAAAATAGAGCTAGAATGAAGAAACAATTTCTTATGAAAAACTTACGAAACGTAATGGCATTTTTGTAATTTTGAGCAAATTTTAGAATTCACACAGGAGGGCTTTTTAAATGAAATTTTTGAGTTCTTCAGGGTTCTCAAAAGCCTTAAAAATCATGGAAAGCCCCGAGATAGTTAAAACCCCTCTGGTGGACGTTTTCTAACGTCGATTAACCCAAACTTTGAGTAATTTGTTCGGGAAGGTTTTAGCTCCGATTTGAGTGATTCCAAAGGCATTTTATTTAATTGGAAACCTATATTTTATGATGAAAAATATTATTCTCAAGAAGGAGTTAAAATGAGCTTAAACAAAGTAAACAGACGTGTAGGGGCAAAATGGTCATTTTAAAAATTATAAAAGAGGCTTCTTAAGTAAGATTACATCTCATCACCTTCTCCAAACTTCTATTTATAGAAAAATGGGTAGCAATGGCATGACATTAAGAGGGGAGAGAGAGAAGTTTAAGCTTCCGTTTAGGTAAGTAAACGGCCCTGTTTTATCCCATGTCAGTTAGGAAAGTTATTCCTCTCTCTAAGAGCTCTCTAATGGTGGTTTTTTTTTCTTGAAAACTTGAAGATTCAGGTCTAACCCAAGCCAAAAAAGAACTCTTTTCAAGAAATTAATCGGTGGAAAATAATCTACGCGAAGAGAGCTCCGTTTTAAGGTAAGACTTCACTTGAAACACTTACAAAATCTTGTGTTTCTAAGCCATTTAAGCTTAGATCTAGAGAGAGAAAGTGAGGAGGAGAGTTTTTCTTTATGTGTTCTTGATGGAACCAAAGGTTATGGAGTGTGAGGATTAAGAATATACAACTAGAATTAAAAGGGAGGTTTAGAATGCAAGTTATGGAATTTAGGGATTTGATTGCACCTAGGCTAAGATGAAGCTTTCTAGTAGTAATTTAAGTTGTCTAAGAGTATATATGAGTTCCTAAGACACCAAGAGAGCCTCCCACATGCTTTTCCCATCAAAGAAATTAAAACAACACCATTGGTGCCATATGGAAGCATAGCTTCGGCCAAGGCGAGTTCATGCACCTAGGGAGTGTTTTAATTCCTTCCAAGCTTAGTTTTGTATCATGTGTGATGGAAGAGGATGAGAGGAAGCTTTCAAAAAATTTTAGAAGCCATAGAAAGTGAGATAGTATCATAGGTTCCATATTATGGCTTAAAGAAGCAACACCTAGTTAGGCTCCTTGATTTGATTGTGTGATGACTCCAAGAGGTTTAAATGGAGTCAAGATTCATAAATAGATGGAGAGAATGGAGCCAAGATGATGTTTTCCAAAGGTTGCTTCATTAAGTGCATTATGGAACTATAAAAGAGCCTTATGAGTCATCTAGCTTTTCTAGTGATTGTGTGGCCTTAGAATGTGATTCAATAGTATAATTAGCTTCCATATAATGTATCTAGGTTAAGAGAAGTGATCTCCACCTTTCTTGGGTGTGTGAGGTCAAGGGAGAGGATTCAAGACTCAAGGAAAAAGTGTGTAAATGCAAGCAAGGTAGCTTTCTCTACCTTCTCTCATGCATGGATGTGTGCTTACATTGTCTTTGAATGTGTGTATATATGTTTTAAGCTATGAAAAGTATTTTAGCATGAGCTTTTATTTCATGGTACCATAACAATGTTTTATGCATTCAAATGATGTTTTATGTGCTTGCTTTGGTTTGCTTGAGTGTAGAGAAGCCAAGAACCCTCTAGCCATGGTGAGGATGAGCCAATAACCCTTAAAATTAGTTGAGATAAAGTAAAAAGTCTCCTAAAAGTGAAGTTGACTCCCAAGAGTAAGGTTGAGTCAAAAACCTCTTAAAGAAATGGGTGAGGCAAGTCCAAAATCCACAAGTGAATGGGTGAAGCTAATCCACTTACTTGGCAAGCCTATATATGTTATGTATGACTTGTTCAAATGCCAACAATGTCTCTTGAATGCCCACACATGTTAATATGTCTATACATGCATTTTTAAAAGCTTGTTTGCATACTTTATGTGTGATTGAAAGGGAGATGAGCTATTGGGATTCTTTGAATCTCATCCCCTCCTCTCCAATGTTCTAACATGCTAGGTGGACCAAGAGAGCAAGATAATGGAAGCCAACTACCTTAAAGATGAGAGCATAACATCAAAGAGTCCATGCATGCATTTTTAAGGCCTTATGGATAGCAATTGATGAAATCCCTAGTTGTATATGACCTATGATGTTATGATCATGTATAATTATGTTAATATATGGTGTATAAATGAGAGCTAGGGTTATATGTATGGAAATACTCATTTTGGTCATGTAATGGCAATTTTGCATTATGAAATTTCATGTATGAATAGAAGTGGAATAGCTAAAATGAGATGTATGAGGTTTGGGATCATTTAGGCAGCTCATACAAGTCCTATTTATGCTTTTAGACTTGCCCAAGATGTGCCAAACCCCAAAGAAAGACATTTTGACATTTTAGTATCCCATATGGAACAAAAATTGATCATAATAGAACCTTATATCACTTTTTACCTAAATGAACTCTTCTCTATCTGAGATTTGGCATGCAATTAGAGCTTGTTGAGAGATTTTTGTAAAGCTAAAGAACATAATTTTCAGAGATCTAGAGAATATTTGATGAATTTTTAAAGTTGGCAAAAATTCTGGTTTCAGTCATGTTACTATTCACTTAGGTCCGAAAATAAAATCTGTCACACAGGGCTCAAATGATGTCCAATTGTCATAAAATTTTATATAAAGAAACTAGACATTCCTAGTGACTTTTGACAACTAGAATCACCTTATTTGGAGGTCTATAGAGGGAGATATGAATTTTTGAAGATTCTGCCTAGTATTAGGCACCCCAACTGATCTCAAGTACTATTTGATTAGATTTTGAGGTTTAGACATGCCTGAGCTAGTCTAGAGTTATTTTTTTTCTCTAGCTAACATCCACAGCATTCTAGATTGGTATCATTTGCATAAATTACAATTGTTTGGAATTAATTAGACATTTTTTTAATTTTGCTACAGAATTCTATGACAGTACTAGTGGACAGCCAAACCTCTAGACTATTTTGAATGTCAAATGTCATTTGTATTGGATATTATAGTCTAGAAATATTTTTAGCATAAAGTATACATGTTATCTTTTCAAAATGGCCAAGAATGCATGATTTTAATTTTTCTAGAATTAGTTATGACTTTCCAAAGTTTATGACAGAAAAGCCAAAATTCTGTCTGAAATTACTCCATGAGATTTCATGCTTCCCCTTGCTTTACATGACGTTTAGGTGAATTTTGATGATGGAAATGGCTTGTATCTATGTATTTAAATATGAGAATATGATACATGAGTCTATGTGACCCATAGGACTCCGAAAGAAAAATTTTACCCGTAGAGAAACGTAACTTATCCATGAAAATAAAGGACATTATGTTGCCTCCTATAGAACAAGCATGAAATGAGGCATGAGAATTGTATGAATTGAGTCTTAAAAGTATGGTGTTACAAGAGAAGGAGGAATAAGCTACCTTGGATGCAACCACACACTTTTCTCCTTGAAACAATGCTTCCTTCCTCAGCCTCACACACAAAAAGGTGTGGGATTGCTTTCTCTTGGCCTAAACACAATTTATGGAAGCCAATTAGGTTCATGGAATTAATTCTAAGGCCACACATCTTCCTTAAACACTAACTTGGTCTATTAATCCTTTTATGGCTCCAAGAATATACCTAATGAAGCAACACCCATCAAATAACTTCTAAGCTCGATCTTTTCCTTTCATATATGATTCTTGACTCCTTTTAAGCCTCTTGGAGTCATCATACAATTGAAATAAAGGGCCTAACTACATGTTGCTTCTTTAGGACATATTATGGAACATAAGACACCAATTCATTCTTTAGGCTTCTTAAATTTTTTCCAAGGCTTCCCCTCATTTCCATTCATCATATATGACTCAAAAATGGGTTTGAAAAAATTTAAAACTCTCCCTAGGTGTTCTAACCCTTCTTGGTCGAGACAATGAAGCATAAGGTCATCCATGGACTTTGTTTTATTTTCTTGATGGAGGAAGCACATGGGAAGACTTCTAGGGATCTTAGGAGCTCATTTAACTTTCATTTAAGCACATGGGGAGACCTCTAGGGATCTTAGGAGCTCATTTAAACTTTTATTTAGGCATAGAAATTAAGGTATCAAGTTAGATTTTATAAGAAGCACATGAAACCCTAGAATTTCTATCTTGAATTTCCCTGGTTATTTATTAATTCCCTTTGCATATTCTTATTCTCCACACTCCTTTTCCTAAGATTCACCCTTGATTCTATCCAAAATCCAAGCCCTCTCATGGCTTCTTGAGTGGGGTGAACTAAGGAGAGAAAAAGAGCAAGGGGTCGCAATCATGGAAGGAGAAATTACTTTATTTTTCCTTGTTTTCTCACTTGAATCTTCCCTTCTTTGGCCTCCTCTCTTCAAATCCAAATTTTCTCCTTTATTTTTTCCTTAAAACAGATCCATATACTTCAATATAATCATAGGAAATAAAGGAAGATAGAGGAGAAGATGTTTGCAAAGGATAGAGCATGAAAAACTACCAAAAATCCATACCTTTGGCCTTTGATTTCTCCTCCTCTTTCTCTTCCTCTTGTACCCCACTCGCCTTAGGGTTTTTCTCTGGTTTAAGATAGAAACATATGAAGCTAAATGAGTAGAAGAGTGGGGCGCCATCTATTTATAGGTGGGAGGAAGAAAGGCTTCTAAAAAATTTGCATTTTGCCCTTCATTCTTGGCATTTTCATTTTTAGTCCATTTTATCTCTTTTTTTAGAACTATCTCTTCCATTATAAAATTTAGGTTTCCAATTTAGTAAAATGCCTTTGGAATCACTCAAATCAAAGTTAAAACTTTCTCGAACAAATCCGTCAAAGTTCAGGTACACCGACATTGAAAAATATCCACCGAAAGGGTTTTAACTGTCTCGGGGCTTCCCATGGTTTTCAGGGCCTCTGAGACCCCTGAAGAACTCAAAACTTTCATTTAAAAAAGCCCTTTTATGTGAATT
>JAIUCV010001040.1:0-202516 GCA_026724425.1 Erythrophleum ivorense | reverse complement strand
GAATTTTTTTTTTTGCCAAATTGAATTTATATAATTAACATAACCAAAATTGAAACTTACAGCGTGATCAATTTTACACCACATACTTGCTTTCATTATTAGACTAATCACTTTGATTTACTCTAATATGTATTTATGCCAATTTCAATAGCTTGGTTACAGCAAATTTATCACAAAATTAAATTTTCAAGTAATTACAGTTTCTAATATAAATATCCTATAAATATATAAACTTCATTTCCAAAAGTTGATATTGGCCAATAGTTCTCTCAATTTAAATACATAATTATGAATTTTTTTTTTACTTACGGAAAAAATCGTTACAGTGATGTTCAAGCAATTAATTCACCGTTTTCACTTTTCAGTACTTATCATAGAAATTATTAACATCATTTTCAATATTTACTGATGATTATATTAAGTCCTCATATAATAACTTCATTATTGCCATCATCATGAACGCACGCAATATGTCATAATATGCGAGTCACATCTTTCATTTCATCATCGAACACTCCCTCCTTTAAGAAATTGCAGATAGTTGAATTTTCCAAGAATGATATGTATATGTTCAACCACAAATTTCTCTTTCTAACCACAATTTGAGATCGTTTATTAAAGAAATTTATAATAAAAAAATCTAAATTTAATTTTTTAGTATTTATTATCAAATTTCCAATATAATTATAACATGTAAAAAAATTTGTTCGAAAAATAATAATATGATAATTTAATATAAAACATTTCATGATATAATTCTAATTAAAGAATTTAATATATATTATATATTTATAGAATTTTATATTGTTTTATGATATTAAACCAGTATTAATATCGGTGATCAACTATTTAAAAAAAAAAGAGAATTATTGATAGAAGAAATTTATCACAATTGGCTGGTGTACCTTTGACGGTGGGAAACCAAGTGTTGTCCAAAGTCTAAACGTCACAGCAAGGAGGTAGCTGCTGCGCAAATGCAATTTAAATTGCAAAATAGTACATTGTGAAAAAGTCTTAGGTTAATTAAGCGATATTTTCTTTAATTAATGTTAAAAAAATTTAATATGTTTGGGTTTGATCGTTACTTTCTTTTTATTTTGTTCACTCTTAACTCTTTTGTACGTCTTATATGAACCCCAAAAAATTAGTGCAAAACAGCTTTATTCAAAAGCAACGTTGCAGAGTCAAAGGGGGTTTGGATTAAAAATCTTAAATACACCGTCTACTCTTAAAATTATTAATAAAAAAATTTAACCTAAACAAAAATTAAAAATATACAGCCTTAAAGAAAATATAAAGTAAATTATACATATTTCCTCAAATTTTGTTGAAATTATATAGACTCTCTTTTTATTTTTAAAATATATACTTTAATTTATTTTTAAATTTTTTTATTAAAATACTTCTATTAAACTAAACATATAAATATCTATTATATCTAAATATCCCCAAAAAAAGAATAGATTTTATTTTTATTAAATTTAAAAAAATTATATATTTTTAGGTTATGAAAAGTATTTTAGTCTAAAAAATTTAAAATTAAATTAAAATATAACGTAATTTTTTTAAATTTCATTGGAGATCTACATATAGTTTAAAAGTAAAAAAAATCATATAACTTTAATAAAATTTAAAAAAAATTCATGTCATTTTTTTTTTATATATATCTATATAAATACATATATGTATTGATATAAATGGTGTGTGAGATGGCGGTATTCAATGATATGAGATATTTTAATAAGTAATATATTTTAGAGTAAAACCCATATTTATATATAATTAATTTGATTTGATTATTTATGATAAACCAAATCTAAATAAAAATATTTTTATTCACGTACTCTTTCAACTGATTTCTTGGATAGAAGGTAATTGTATTGTCAGGATTCAAACAAGTACACCTGTGCTTTTGAAAAATGTAAGTCGTGGAATCAAGAATTCCCTCCCAGTGGAGGAAAACAAAGGCTTGGCCGATAGAGTGACATCATGAGGGCAAAAGCATGACGCATGGAAAAACGAGGTCAAATTTGAAAAGAGAGTGAAAGAGAAATCTAAAAAAGCATTAAATATAATAGAATCATGACATTGATATGGCGAATCATAATGCTTGGGATTCCCAACTTTTTGCTTCCTCAGTTGGGGATTCTCGTGGCCTTTCGTATTGAACTTCCGTTTTCATTGCTTAACATGAAAATAATATTTAATTACTTGAGGCATTACAAAGTTTAAATTAAAAGAGTGTATGTTAGCACTTATTGCATGGGATTTGAATCCCGTATCAAAGTATAAAGTTCTAATATATTACTGACATCTTAATAAGTAATCTTGGTTGTTAAAAATAGTTTGTCCTTAATACTCAGACACATATTCTCAACTCTAAATTAAATGTGGAGTTTTGATATATATATATATATATATATGTTCTATCATGAAATGGATCCAATTATGCTAATTATTATTATTATTTTATGTTACAGTCACTAATGTTTTTAGGTTTTTTTTCAAACTTTGTTCTTAGAGTATTCCCCAATTAATTTTTCCAACTGATTTAAACTATGTAACATTTAAATATAATCATAGGCATGATATATATATTTGTAACCTTGTAATCATTTCTCTTACTCTTACAATAGCTCAAATTCATGTTTGACTGCATGTGCTTCAATCATCATATCTACGAACAACATTATGGAGAGAAATGAAATTTTCAAGGTGTTGATTGATGTAATATATAGAAGTTTTTCTGGTGACCATTTTGAGTTGTGTTTACGTTAAACAACACACATCATGCTTAGATACACTAACTTTTTGCTTTTTCTCCATCTACTCCTTATTTTACCCCTGCCAATAAGATCATGATTATGCTACTTAGGATCTGACATTCATGAGAACATCAAGACAGATCTAATGGAAATATCCAAGACAAATAATGATGGAGAGTTTAATAATAGTTGGGTTGAATTAATTATAAGGGGCATGCGGCCACCAAAATTATACCCACTTCAAATTGGAAATGTAGTACTTTACCTTTCTTTCATAGGTTTCTCATATCCACTATAGAAGTGTCATATAATGTAGATATTGGGTTCAAAAGAAAAGAGAAACTAGGTATTTTGCTTGTTTGACATAATCTTTTAAATAAGCAAGCATATTATATACACTTTTAAATTTATCTCATCAAACATATTTACGCATGAATTTACGATTAGTTTACTTTATCTATTTTTCTATAGATTATATTTACTTTAAAATTTTCAATGAGCTTTTTCCAGATAATAAAAATGGTGATAGAATTCTCCATGTCACCAAGGATGAAATTTTAGACGGCCAAAACGAATACTATTACTAGTAATCTTAACAATCGTATTATGATATCAGGGATTAAACAAATAGTTGTTGCCAGATCTTCTAAGGTCACCATAGATGTTCTTTATGAAACTTGAAATGAATTATGGAAAACTTTCATATAGTTTCAAAAACCATTTAATGATTCATAATTTATCATAATACTCTTGCTTTCCAACTCCAACTCCACACAGCTATGACGAAGTTACAAAAATTTCATGTGGGATCAGAAGCAAGAAAAAATATTCTTACATTTTGACAAATCTGATCCTCAACTTGTTCATCTCATAACAAATGCACACACAAAAATAATCATAAATATTTATATATAATAGCAAAAGACACAAAAGGCTCATCTAGAAAGAATACATTAACATGTGCTCAGGATAGTGTTCATATAATTAACCCAGGAAGAGATTGGGGAATTGGGAAGGAGGAATGAACATATCTAGCTGTAACAGCTAAGGGGAAGAACTTACTGCTACTTTATCCAAGAGAGATGGAAACATAGAGGGCCAAAATCTGCATAAGAAACCTTTTCATTTTTTGTTTCCTTGCCTTTTCCATGGGTGGTGGGAGGAATATAGCACTCAAAGCAGAAGACGAGAAGCTACAAACACGGATAGACCAGAAAAAATGATGCAGAGAGTGACCTTGGACATTGAATCCCCTAGTAGTGAAGCTCCTGAGCTAGCTCCAGTAGCAGGGCTAGAAGTTGGGGGTATTTTAGAAACGGGGGGCAAAGGTGGCTCTGACACTTCAGATTCTGTAAGGAGTGGGAGTGGAGCCTCAGCTGGCGGCAAGTCATCTTTGGTGACAAGTCCCAAAAGATCGCCAGGTCGAACAGCATCCATGTAAGGAGGTGTTTTTTCACCCAAATTTAAACATTTGTTCCCTGCAGTAGGATGAGGAAATCAGGAATCAGAGGTGAAAAACCTTACAATACAGCTCAATTTGCTACAGAACCGACCCAATCAAACACAAAAGATTGAATTGAATTGATATTCAGGTCCTTGAAAGGTACATCTTTTCTCAATTTGGTCCTCCAAATTTTGGCCTTTTCATTTCAGTCCTTTAAAGTGTATTTCGTCTTCAAGCCCTTAAATGCTTGATTGTAACTGAAACGTGACAAACAGAAGCACCAAAACAGTGCATTTCCAACAAAATCAAGAAATTTTTTAAATCACAGCTAAGTTTTCAATAGCTTTGTCAGCTCTTGGTTAGGCAGCATAACCATTTTTATTATGTTATCAGTCTTGATGTGAGAACTTTATTATAGACAGAATACGCTTTAAAGGATTAAAATGAGAAGGTCAAAATTTAGAGGACCAAATTGAGAAAATGTGTATGTTTTGAGGACCAAATTGTCAATTCACTCAAAACAAAACAAGAAAAGTGATTTTCTGTTTATAGTATCGTTATGTCTACAGCTATCCTATGGCAAAATTACTACGAGTAAATAAAGTATGGCAGAGAACCGGCATTACAAAGTGCCCGAAGTTAATAAAAAGAGAATATAAAACCAAACAATGCCAAAATTTACGTCTGCAATTCAGGAATTCGAAACAAAGATTTGTATGATATTCGTAACCTTCATGTGAATTTCTTTCAGCAAAAAAATTTTGCAGTAGTCTTGCACTTACTTCTGTATCTATTAGCTGTCTTCGGGAAGTCTGTGATAACACCATCAATATCTGCTCCCTGAACGAATGAGTTGATCTCAACAGTTGCATCTGAGAAGAAATCCCATGCCTGAGATACAAACTCATTGCTGAAGGTTTCTACATAAACAGAGAGGTTAGAGGATTTTAGCTTTTGACACTATCCTTGTAAAGCCAGTCAGGAATGCTGAATGACGAGGAAATACAGATGTCTTTTTGACAACCACAGAATCAGCAAAGTTCTTTATATCCTCAACAGCTGAATCAACAGCATCACCAACGTCTTCATCAATTTTGTACACCAGCTCATAATTGGTTTTCTCCTTAAATTTCATTAGCACAGAGCTATTAGTGGACTGAATCATAACCTTTTGGGCCCCTGGCTTGTCATAACCTGCTTTGCTTAAAGCATCAATGACTGCATCAGTCACGCTTAATCCTTTCTTCTCTGCAAGATAGGCCGCATTCTGACAACAGTAGAACACATGATTGTGACAATAAATTGAACATAAAAGAAAACAATTACAAACACATTGCCTCTACAAATTTTGAAGCAAAAAATGGCAACCATCATTTAATCAGGATAACTGAGAAGGAGGAGACAAAGAATAGAATGACAATCACAATATTTTAAAGCAACTTTGCAACAGAAGTTTGAATGGAAAAATCCACTGGAATAAGCTAGCCAGTTATTTCCGTTTAAAATTTAATCCATTTATTTGCAATTAAGATTTAGGTTTTCAGTTAATAACATAAAATAAGGTATGGCAAACTTTAACTTTTTTAAAACATTTTTTCGGTACCTTGGCAAGAAAAAGATATCGTAGGGTTAATATTTCCTATTCTTATTCACCCCAAATCATCAAATCTTACAAAACAGGAAGTTGAAATCAATCAAATAATATGATCAATAAAGCAACTTCATTTAAAACAAAAAAAGTTGCCCTCTTCTGTTTTTCTTTCCTGTAATCATATCCATTACTGTATTGATAATAAAGATAAAATTATAAATACACATTAGAAATGGCATCAGTTCAACGTTCAGTCATCACTATTCTTAACTATACACGTCTTCCAAACAAAATTATACTAATGGAGGACAATATTGAAAAGGTGATAAAAGAATTCTGTAAGAATTTGTATAAAACAATGATCTAGAACACGAATGTCAGATGACTCATGCATTCACAGCTTTCTAATTTTTCTTTCTCTTGCTGTATCAGTAGTAAGCCTAATGGGAATGATGAAGCAAATGTTATGGGATGAATATTCTCCTAGGCTAGTTATTAAATTGGGCCATAAATTTGGACACTAATTACCCAAGTTTTGACCTCTATTCTCTTTAAGTGTATATAGGTTTGAAAGAATCAGTGCTAGACTTGTGAAGCACCTCTATAGTAGTTAGATGAGGTTAAGGGGGGGAGGGTTTGAACTCTTGACATCATATTCACCTCAATCTCAAAGATTGAGGCTAATTCCATATGAGCTATAAACTCATTGGTCATATTTTAAGATTTTACCATATGGCTTAGAGTGGATCCAGACTCCAGAGTCTAGACATCAAACTATGGACTTTCAGTAGAATAAAACCAAGTTAGTAAATCTAACAATCAGCTAAGGTTCCTCTTATGAGGATGATTTTCATCAGAGATATTAAAAATTCTGTGCATTCATATTATCTGTTCATATACAGCTCATAGGAAATGGATTTTGGACGAAGAACTCACCTCAATGATAATCATGACACCAGATAGAGATGTCTGATTTTTTGTAATGGACAAGAAATCTGACAATATTACAAAATTCCCAGCATTCTTATTATCTGGATTCCTGAACAATGTGTATTTTGTGTACGGATTCAATATTGAGGCTGCAGGGATAACGGTAGACAGAAAAACACAAATGTCATATATTTGTTCAGAATAATTTTTAGATTTGCTTTTTCTTTATTAAATATCAAGAATTATAATTACTGAACATCAAGGTGAAAACTCCAAAAGTTTTGCAAGTGAAGGAAAAAATTAATGTGTTTATAATTAGAAGCCTTAATCCGGTAGCACGTAAGACCTTGGGACGACCTCAAGCAGGAATGCAAATGCCGTGACTCTATTAGGTCCATCTGCTATTTCATTATAGCATATGTTTTAGAAAAGCAACACTATACGCACAAAAGATTTAAACAAAAAAAAAAAAAACTAAGCTTGTCAATTTTCTTTGTAATAAATTACTGAGTAGCATTGACTATCCTATATCATGAAGTATTAAGCCCATTTTTCATATATTATACACAATATTTTATTTGTTCTATGGTATATACGTCTCGCACACTACTTGAAATTTGGATTATTTGAAATATAAATCTTTAACTCTTTGACAGGTCTTGTGATATGAAGGTGATATAGCTAATTATAGGCTGAACCACAGGCTTGACTTTTGTCACTTATAAATGGCCTGAGCCCAAAACCGAACAAATTTCAATGTGAATAAAGCCTAAAGCCCGACCTACGATCAAATCAAGAAGGTGATGACGGGGGAGGGATCACGTACGGGCCAAACAAGGAGAGCTGACAAAAAAATACACACACACTAGAACTAGAGGAAAAACTATTCAGGAACTTAATTTGACTTACGCTTCAAGGTTTTTATATCATTCCATGTCAAGCTGAATGCAAATATGCCACTGCCAGACTTGATCTCTGGGATAGTTGTTGCAAGTTTGCTGAATTTTGATTGAGTGGCTGTTGTACTCTCTATAAGATCGATGGAGCTCAAGCAAAATGGTATTCCATCCTTCGACATTTGAACAGGACAGTCAAGAACATCCCCACCATCTGATATGGCCTTTTCATATGCCAAGTCAGTACACGCAGGATAGTCTCCACTTGCTCCATATTTTGAGATAACCAAAGTGTTAACTAAAACATGAAAGAGAAAATTGTGAGAAATAGATCAATAATAAAGAGAGCTATGCTCCATAGGATTTATATAATGAAACAATCTGGAAAATATAAATGAATAAGATAAGAATACATATAAACAAAAGTTCAAGAAAGCAGTGATATACCTCTTTTTGTGGCATCTTCGCCTAGATGACCAAAACAATCTGCAGTATAAGAAAAGAATTTAATATCTCCAGGAAATACTAATACAATCCAGCAATAGTAATACAAATAATTAGAAAAGAGAAATAAAGCGTACGCATGCAAATACACATTCTAAGGTTACAATTGTTAAGGTACATAGTATCCACACGCAACTATTGTCAAATACGTACTTATGTTTTTGGTTTCCCACTAGTGTCGCCACCACACCCTTTGGGTGTGGTACTAAACTCATTCAAAATTCATGGTTGCCCGTCTCTACACGTACTTTTTAGCGGACTCGAACCCATAATATTGCAAAAGTCTCTCAATCATTGGGCTCAACCGTGCCTTACCACTTGAGCCACTCCTTTGTGGGTAAGTACACACTTATGTTTAAATGACGTAGAAGCATGTTAAAATTGAAAAAAGAAAAAAATCCAGTTTGGGAAGTTAATGAGCATGCAATACGTAGAGGACAAAAAAATTTATTAGCATTGATACAATCAAGAAGAGGGCGAGCCTTAGCGCAACGGTAAAGTTACCGTTGAGTGACCTCACAGGTTCGAATTGGAAACAAGCTCTTTGTAAAAAACAGGGATAAGACTGCATATATCTACCTTCCCCAAACCCCACCTAATAGGAGTCTCGTGCATTGAGCCGCCCTTTTTTTTTATGCAATCAAGAAATTTTAACATCATGTGAAATCTTCTACGATGTTTACTTAAGATTATACGGCTGCAGACCTGCCTAAAGAAGTTTGGACTAAACTGAACCAAGTTTAAAAGGTGGGCAAGAAAGTAGGAGTTTTTTAGTAAATGGTCGTATCATATAGTCAATTTTTGTGTATCCAATAACAGCAGTACCATGTGGACTTAGTTAACAGACAAATGAAAAGCAAAGATTGGGATATTAAATCCTATGAAGTCAGTTGATAAAATTTCACCAATTCTATGACCTATTATTACATAATTATATAAGTTGCACTTTCATGAGAAGTGCAGTAATCTTCTGAGCAAGGTTTTGTAGAAAAGATGAACTAACATGCAGACAGAACAATTTCAGGGGAGATTAACTAAGTTGAGCATTATTAATTCCGGCATAGTGATTCACCTCTTTGAACTGGTGAAAGTGCATGCATAAGCGGGGGAGACACATTTAAGGCGATTCATCAAAACGCTGAGCACGAGTCAGGAAGACATTAGGAAAAAATCATATAAGGGACCCTCATAGTTAGCTCCATTCCGATTCACACTAACAATCTAGTAGAAAATGAATCAATGATTAAACAAGATCTTGTGAATCAGTGCAAATGCACTCTAGTTATGGAGGGCCATTCTGAGAGATCGAAAAGGAAAAAAAAAAAAAAAATCTCTTACCAATGGCTTCAGATGGAGTTACAGGGAAGTCAGACAGCACACCATCGACAGCGAATTCACCGTTGTCAATGAATTGAAGGTATTCAGTAAGAGGATCATAACTGTAATTAAAGCTCAATGGAACATCGTTCACAAAATCTGACGCAAAGACTTCCAATCCCTCTTTTTGAGCATCTAAGACCAAAGAGGTATGTGGTTTTAGATAATTTCTTGCATCTACAGGCCATATGTACTCCTTGGGAACAAGAACACCAGAAGCAAATGACTTGATAAATGTGAGATTTTTCAAGAGTGAACCATAAGTCTGATTGCTTGATGGTTCTGTGTCATCCTGTCTCAGAAACCTGAATACCAGTTTTGTTGTTTTTGGGTTGAAGCGTGTTGCTATACTTCTCAGGAAATGAACCTCTGGTGATGATATATAAGTGATAATTACCCTTCTAGAAACAGAAAGTATGAAGCTTCTCATACTCAATTTGTGTTTTGTGTAGAATGCATCACGCTGCAAAACATCAGGGGGAAAAAATGAGTTGGCTTCGAAACAAGCTAGGAGACTGAATTATTGGAGCGAAATATGTCTCCCGTTTACCTGAATATTCAACCATAAACTGGGCGGGCTGACTTGTTTAACCATGTCTTCAATAGTAAGAATTGAAAATCCAATGCCGTCAAAGCTGTCACTTCGAGAGTAGACTCCCTGAACAACTGTAACAAGAAATTGTCAGCAATTACAAAAATATTGAATAGCTCATAAGCAAGCCAAGACAGCAAGAAGTTCATTGATAAGAATCCAGATTCACTAGTACAACTCTCGAAATACAAACACAGAAAGATAAAGCAAACTCCAATAAAGAAAGAAAGAAAGAAAGAAATCCCAGCTTCACTTTCCTTTCCTTCTACACGAGCGTAGTATTGAAGATTCACCCTTCAAACTCATCCCAACCCATTAATGACATTGTAACTTCCAAACAGTGTGGAGTGGGTTACTATCCATTTTTTCATCAAACTTAAATTTCAAACAATAGAGTGAGTTGTCTCTCCCGACCCACTCTCTAAGCCCTAAAGAAAGTAAAATCGTCAAAACATTCCTGATAAATCATATATTGTCATAAAGATAGTATTTCCTCCTGATACTTTAAAAAAATTTAATTAAAAAAAAACTATGATAACAAAGAATGCAGCCAAAAAACAAAGAAAATATGTAAGGTCTAGTATTAATGTTGGGTTGATTGTATTATTCCAAATTCTTCAGTTTGGTAAGATTTATCTTTGTAGAAAATCATGAGACCACTGGCTTATGCAAAATGTTTCTCCTATTCCTCCTTTTTTAAGTGATGCACTAGTAATTTTAAGAGGATAAAAGTTTATGTAGATATAGAATATCCTAGTTTGTGAAAGTGTGCACTATCTTCTAGGTTCTTAAAGACTAAGAACCCTAGATGAAACCTAACATTCTTCCCTAATTTTCTATTCTTCCATCCTCCTAATAAGAATTACGAACTTCATCTAAAGTAAATCTATTAACCTTTAAAACTCTCACAATGCAAACTGTCAAATTAACGGCTGATGGTTAAATGTTCTAAAAGCCACTAGATCTTTTCAACTAACTACATCAAAAAATATCCTGCATGAGATATTAGACCTTGCATCAGTGAACAATTATAATGGTAAGAAAGAAATAGTTAAACTTACGCATGACATTGGATAGATCCTTCAGGGTGTAATCCACAGAAAAATACCCAGGGGTTGGTACACCATTAATTACATAATTTGTAGTTTTATTTGGGAAAACATCAGCAATGTTAGTAGCATTTTCCAGCTTGATATCTGGAAGGCAAATCCCAGCTCCATCTTTTGTTAATTGGACATCACACCATAGGATGACATTTTGTATACTAATTGCCAACGTCAAATTATAGGCATACACACTGGAATCAGGAAATAACCCTGAAAAACCCCCACGTGCTATGACCAGTGGTGGACTTCCTGCACAACAAGCGCATGAGTAAGTTTCAATAAATTTGGTACATAATGGATGTTCCTCCTTATGAAAAAACATGGGCCACGGTAAAGAGAGACCATAAGTCCTACAATACAAGTATATGCGAAATTCTATTCTTGATGGCTTCTAGAGTTGAAAATATCAACAGACCTTGAGATCCTATTATATCTGGAATAGTGTTCAGTTCTTAATTGGTCTTTGTCCCTTCAGTTTTATGAGGTTGAATTTCTTGAATTTGCAAACGGTCCATTTCACTAAAATTGTCCCCAAGAGACTAATTTCATAATAAATTGCAATGAACTTCCAAAGGCATTTCCACTTCTAAGTTTTGTTGTTGAATTCAAGAAATATGTACCACAACTAAAGGCAATTGAAGGCAACAGCATCGTAAAATTATCAATCAAGCATCATTTTTTAACTCATTATTTGAGCCATATTTTTTCCTATTCAACAAAAGAAACATCAAATGCTTTCTAAGCACCATAACAGACCACTTTGGTCGCAGCAAAGATTAGAAAGGGGCAACGTCGTTTAATTAATAGAGGAAAATCACAACTCAACTGTACTTAAGAAGCAGGTCAGCTTCATCAATTTCCCTTTCCCCGACAAAAATCATCAAAGTTTAGACCTCACACATGCAAGAAATGCGCAGATCCTCCATTTAGTAGCAGATTCCAGATAATTTCCACCAAACACAACTTGATCAACCCAACCCCTCAGAGTACCAAGAACAAAAGGCCTTAACGGGGAAAGTTCAATTTAGCCTCTCATTTTCCAGAATCAATGAACACCAAAGGAATAGAAAACAGAAACATCTTAGAGTGTTCATCGTAGTTTTTGTACATTTTCTCAGCGGCATTGCAGAAACCACCTGTTCATCGTAATCGAGAAGAAAACCGAGCCGAAAATCCAAGTAAAATGAGACACATACCGCTGAGTGTCTTCCAAGCGGTTCTGTTAGATCGCTGAGCAGAGACTAGAGCTACTACAGAGTGAAGAAGAAGCACAATGAATAGACGAGAGTGTGCGCGTGAGCTCCACATTCCGGCAGAATTTGCAGCCCGTGAAGAACTTCCAGCGATCTCTTCTGGAGAGAAACTCCGGCTTGTTTCTCAGGTAAATGCGTCAGAGAGGAACTGTGAACTGAAGTGTGGAGCTGAAGCCTGTTGGTGCGAACCTATTTCACTTCTGGCTGGCCTTCCTCTCTTTTCACATATTATTATTATTATTATTTTAATATTTATGTTTATTTAATGTTTATGTTTATTTTTATTTTTTGCCAGTATAAGAATTATTATTTCTTACTAAATTTCTTACAATTAAGAGTGACAGTTTCCTTTTCAGACAACTTTACAAAAGTATTATTGAATAAAGTAATTATCGAAAAGGTAAATACAAATTAATAAAAGAAACATATCATTTCTTTACATAAAGTTTTTAAATGCTTACTATTAAATTTTTTTATAAACATAAAGTCTTAGCTAGAATTAAATTTATGTATAATTTCTTATATTCTTATTAACAAGTTTCTTAATCAAAATATAATAATTATATAATTTTTTAATATAAATATAATAGGTCTATAATTTAATTAAAAGATCATACAATTATTTATAATATATATATATATATATATATTATTTTAATTAAAAAATTATTCACTTATCATATATTAATTTGAGGATTTAAGAATAAAAATATAAGAAACTATATATAATTTTTTTTCTTTTGAGTTATTAGATATTGAGATGTTAATAAGTAAGAACATTTACTCATTATATTTTTATTTAAAAAATTGATAATAAACACTAAAAAACTATAATTGAATTTTATCTTTTTTATCAATTAATTTAATTTCTTTGTGTTTTATTATTTCTGTTTTTGGTTTAATTAAATTGAGGGAAATTATGGTATGCGTTTATAAGGAAAATGACTGTCTCCTTTTCCTTTTGCGGTTATTCACATTCGTGCAGAGCTTGCCTAAAGAAGGAGAAACTACCCAACCAACAAAAATGACCACGCAGAACTTGTTTATTCTACCCACGTTAATTTCAACGAATAATGACAGCCTATATAAAAGTTCAGTAAATATTTTAAGTTTAATTGCATTTTTAATCTCTCCAATATTCTTATGAAAGCAGATTATTTTTTTTTAAATTATAACAATAGTCACACTATACTAATTTATAAAATAATTTTTAATCATGGTATGAAATTAGAATGAATAGCCAAAAATTGCCCCCCTCTCTCTCTCTCTCTCTCTCTCTCTCTCTCTCTCTCTCTCTCTCTCTCTATCCATATAGTATATATATTTATAAAAAAGGGAGTCAGATATTAGTTTTTTAAGAAAATTATTTTTTATAATTTAATTAAATTTAAAAAAAAAGTTGCGATGCTTATAATAAACTTACAAATGGAGTATTTTTTAATATAATCTTTTTATAAAATCTCCTTCTCAATTTGATCCTTTATAAATAGAATTTTTTTAATTCAATTTTTTAAATAATTATTTTTTAATTTAATCATTTATATATGTATATTTTTTAATTTAATTTTTCATAAATAAAACAATTATTCATAATATCTTTATGTCAACTTATTATATATAAAATTAAGAAGTGTAATAACATATAAAATTTGTTTAATAGATTATCACCCAACTACTATTATATAATATATAATTTGATTGTTAATTTTATTAACTGTAAATTAATAAAAAATATTAATAATAAGTTTATTTATAATAAATTATATTAAAAAATATCCATATGAAAAATTAAATTAAAAATAAAATTTTATAAATATTAAATTAAAAAATATTTACATATAAAAAACTAAATTGGAAAAAATAATTTTATAATAAATCAAATTATAAAACGTATTATTTATGAAAGATCAAAATAAAATTTTTCATAGGATGTAGGTGCAGTATAGCAGCGAACGCCGTTGGTTGCACAATTGTCAATGAAGCAATGCGGGTTTAGCGAGCTGCAATTAGCACCATTAGATAACAGCTGTCTGGGGTCCACAGAGCTTGGTCTGCGTCGTCCACGTGGCGTATTTTCATTGGTACTGCCCTCACAGATTCAACGGACGCGCAAAACGGTTACATCTTTTGTGCGTTCCCGCCACCGCGAGAGGAGACAACGTGAGACTGATTTTGTGAGAAGCGAGGACTCATAACTGTTTAAATTAAATTTTTTCTTTGTTTTTTTAAGTTAAAACATTATTTTTTTCAAAAGTTCATAGTTAAGAAATTTATTTTATTCTGCATTTTGTATTTTATAAAAAAATTATTTTTAAAACTTAAAAAAAAATTAGATTTGAATCATTCAAATTGATCTAGACCGTCTTCCATTGCAAAGGCGACTCCAGTAGATCCAGATCCATCATAACTGCGTCCTAGGATTGCATAGTCAGTGGGTAAAACTTTTCTCTGACCTCAAACTGCCACTGCCACTACAGAAAATCCATTAGTCACATGCTTCTCGTTTTCTCTATAAGGATTTTTTTTATGTTAAATTTGCCAATAATACGAGATAATTTTTTAAAAAATATCTAATTCTGATCTTTGACTTTTTGACTCACATGTTACAATAAAAAAAAGTATATAAAACTAATATATTCAGTTGTAAAAATTATTTTTCTTTATGCTTAATGAGAATATAAAATTAAATAAGAATTTGAAATGTATTACTTCACATTCTTATTTATTATTTTTTATTTAAAAAGAAGAAAGCAGAGTAATATATTTATGTGTTTTTCTAAACATTGCAACAATTGTGTTCTTATTGAATAATTTTTATATTATTTGAATTTAAAAAATTGAAAATATATGCATTGAAATAACTTATTATTAAAAAAATATAAGAAATTATTATCATAATAATAATAATAAAATTAAAATATTAAATGAATAATCTATGAAAAATTAATATAATTCTATGAATTATTATATACAAAGAAGTAAATATAAAATTTTAGATACAAAGAAGTAAATGGTTTAAATCTTCAAATAAATATAAAATTAAATAATTATTTTCTTTAATTTAAACTGAAGCATATTGCATTGAAAAAAAAAATTACCATTAAAAAAGTATATAAAAAGTTATTACCATAATAATGATAGTATAATTAAGTAAATATACAAAGAAAAGAATACTTAATTATAGTGATTTCCGAGAATTAAATCTATATCTTTTTATTTCTTGAACCTAAATTATCTTTGCTTACCAATAACAATTGTTACATTTTTATTTGTATTAGCTTTTATTTTTGGTTTTGTTTAGTCTCATAACTCATATATTAATATGTGTATATATATAAATATAAATAAAATTTATTATTAATATAAGAAGAGAGTAAAAATTATTTAATTTCTTATTATTTTTTAAAATAGTAAAAATTACTTAATGATCAATTCAAAGAGAATAATTTAAAATGTCAAAATTGTGCCAAAATAATTTTAAAACAAAAAGATAAATTTTCTTTAATATTTACTTTTCAAACAAACAATTATTATAATTAAATATTCTTTTCTTCCTTCATGTATCCAAAATCTCATATTTACTTCTTAATATATAATAATTGAAAGTGTTATATTATTTTTTGGTAAATCATTCATTTAGTATTCTAATTTTTTATACTATTATGACAATTATGACAATGATTTTTTATATATTTTTAATAATAATTTTTTCAATGCAATACGTTACAGTTTAAATGAAAGAAAACAGTTATTTAATTTTATATTTATCTTGGAGTTTAAACCATTTACTTCTTTGCATCTAAAATTTTAATTAATTTCTTTGTATATAATAATTGAAAGTGTTAAATTAATTTTTTGGTAAATCCTTCATTTAATATTTGAATAATAATTATTATTATTTTCTTGTATTTTTTAATTATAACTTCTTTCAATGCAATATGTTATAGGTTAAATTATCTTAATACAAATTAAATAATTTAAACAATTTTAATTATTTTTTATAAATTTCAAATTATCAAAAAAGAAAAAGTTATTCAACAAGAATGCAAAACGCTTCATCTCGCGTTCCTATTGCAATGTTTAGAAGGAGTGCAGTTTTGACTTCGCGTCATTTTTTTAAATAAAAAAATTAATAAATAAGAATGTGGAGTAATACACTTTGCATTCCTGTGAATTTTATATTTCTATTAAGCATATGGAAAAATAGATAAATAGTTTTCGTGGCTGAGTGTGTCATTCTTATGTTTTTTATATTATAACACAAGAAAGTCATTTATGATTACTTTGGTAAAATTTTGAATGCGCCAACTCAATATATCGGAGAATGTAAAAAAACTATCATATATTCCATCCGGTTTCATATATAAAAGATTTTTCTGAGATTTGATTTGGTGAAACAAACTACCATATTAATTACAATATTTCAATTATATTCTTCATTAAATAAGTCATTCAAATTATAAGTAGCGGTGGTCATTAATTTCAAAGAGAAAGTGCATATATTAAATAGGGGTATTTTTAAAAAATAATTTTTATTTGATACAAAATTAAAAAGATTAATTACTTTTAACTAACTTTCTTAATACTCGTGAATTAATTATTTATTTTTTATATATGAGACCGAAAGTAATATAAAAGTGTCTATATAATGACTAAGATTTAATCTCAACAACCTTAGTTTGAATTCAATCTCTACAAATTGAATCTTAACCACTACATGTATATGAAAATTTCATAGTTAAATTAATGTGTGTGTGTGTGTGTAAAACAAAAAGTAACCACTACATGTATATGAAAATTTCATACTTAAATTAATGTGTGTGTGTGTGTGTGTAAAACAAAAATAACATTAAAAAAATATATAAAAATTAGACAAGGAGTTTTGTATATGACAACAAATATATATAAAATAAGTTGAGTATAATTTTTTAAATATTATAAATTTCTATCATAAAATATTAAAACTTTAATTTAGACAAAATATAAAATGGCAATTAGTTTTTAACTAATTCAATATCAAACATAGTCAATTTTTATTAATTTTACTAGTTTTTAATTGATTGATTCTTGATTGATTTTGAAAACTAACTATACCAAAACTATAACCAATTTACTGATTTTTCAAGAAAATCAATCCGTTTGATCCAATTTTTTAACTTATGAATTGATTCCCCTAATACAAAAAGGACCTACTTTTTTCAAGTAATTGGTTAGTTGGAACTTGAAAGGGACCGATCCTTCACGGTGGTAGACAAAAGAAAGGGCTTTTTAGCTCCTGTGAGCTCAACCGAAAGGGGATGGAAAGCTCACTCTTACTGGATTGATCATGGGTAGGATTGGTTCAAATATCTAGTAAGTTTGATGTCTAATCCGATTGAGATATTAAGCTTGTTTTTATATTCATAGTCTGACTTGATCTAAACAAGTTCTATTTTATGTTGAGTTAAGATGGATTAAGACTGCCCGAACTTATTTTTTTCTTTTTTTCATGAATTGATATTTGTAATATAGTTTTTTTAATAAATTCAAGGCATATTTTTTAAAATAATGAACTTTTAGAACCTTTATGTTTTTATCAATAATAAAAAAATAATCCAATATCATCAAGCAAAATATAAGTTATATTAGTATTTTCAACCAAAAAAATCAATAAGTATGTACATCAATGATAAAAATAATTAAGAAGTAGGGAGTACTTAGGTAGATAATAAAAGTTACAGCATGCAAAAAAAATTAAATAAAATAAGAATTAAAAAAATATAGAAGATAACAAGATATTAATAATTAAAAAATAATAACTATTAAAACGGATTGAGCAGAATATGTCTTCATTCGTAATCTATTTCAATTTAATATAATTTCATTTAAAATTTTATCTATTTTATATTTTTGATCCAATTTAATTAGATCAAATTAAGATGGACTCTTGGAACCTAATAGCCTTCCTACTTTTACTAGTCTTTCTGAATTGTCATCCCCCAAGGCTGGGGTTCCCAAATTACTCTGCCTAGGACTGGCAGTAACTTTACTTTTTCAATGGAAAAACTGATTTTGGCATGATTTATAGTCATGACTCACTTGTACAATTTTTTTGTCCATTATTTGATTTACATGAAGAAATCAACCTCATTTATGACGCCTAATAACTACTTGATCTTAAATATCTAAAAGGCAAATAATATCTTAGGATTCTCCACCCTCTCACTCCCTCCATATTTATTGCGGACCGTTGTACGTAATTGTTACTCCCTCCCTCTTTTTTATTAAAAACAAAAAATTATTTTATTAATGTTAAAAAAATAATTAATATTAATTTAATTCATTGATCAAATTAAAATTTGATTATTTTTTTTATTTTATCCATCTTTATTTTATATAAAAAAATGTTATATATTATTAAGTGTATTAAGTATAATAATAAATGAAAGGTAAAACAAAATTTATTATTTAATAAAATGAAAAAAAAAATACCATGAATCTCTCTAAATTTTCTTATAAAAAGAATCGGAAGGAGTAAATATAAAAAGTAAAAAGGGACTAATTATATAAATAAAATAAAATAAAAATATTTAGTATCATATAAAAATAAAAATATTATTTTTTATTTGTTAATTGAATAAAAATAATATTTAAATAAAGAAGAATAATAAAAAATGATCCTTGCATTATTACTTAAAAGTTAATAAAGTAAGTAAAGATATCAAGGATATAATTGACTTTGCATAAACAAAATATAATAATTATTTTTAATTTATATATATTTTTTGGAAAGAAATAACTACTATTTCCCTTTTTAACATTTAGACAATATCTAACTACTGAAGAGGATATATAAAAAAGATACCTGCTCTACTTCCATTTATCACATGTTAACAAACGAAGTGTTATATATGTAACATGTCAAGTGCTTTTCCTGTGAACAATGTTTTGGAGGGAATTGAGATTGACAGTTGTGTATCATCTTTCTTCAAAAAAAAAAAATCTCCATATTTTATTCTCAAATCCTGTGTTGTATTCAAGGCCCACTACTATAATATTAATTAATATATATATATATATATATATATATATAAAAGCACCCTTTAGAGTACTTGGTTGCTTGAGACCAAGGATCAATCCTTTATTGTGATAGACAAACAAAGGGCTCAGTTAGACACCTCTTACTGGCCTTTTTGAATTGTCTTCCCTAGTGGTCTCTCAAATTACTTTTGCTATTATTGGCAGTAATTTACTTTTTCAATGTGCTGAAGAAGGCTTGCCATAAACTTTTTGGCAGCAAAAAGCATTTAGGTTTTTATTATTAGAATTTTTATTAAAAATATAACATATCAACATTTTTTATAATTAGATATCACATTACTGATTCTCTTATTGTATTTTTAGACAGACACATAGCAAATTCTTTAATAAGGATTTTCTCGACTTACATTATATCTCTTGAAAAATCTGATGCTTAAAACCCGCCTCAAAATTCTTTTCAAAATTAAAAAATTGTTGGCAGAATATTGAATTTCTCAGTCTCAAAATCTAGCTTTTGATGCAATAGAAGATAGAAATGCTGCAAATTGCAGACTCTCCTACTATATAAGGTGGTAGTGCTACATTTCAAGCCAAAAAAGAATATAAATCCCATGTGCCATTAATTGGGAATTGAATGCTAAAGAAGTATAGCTTCAACATTAAGCAAAAGATTTTTCCTAACAAAAACATAAAGTAACCCCCAAATTAATGGCTTGATTGAGGTAAAATTCTTTGTATTAATAATGTGATTTAACAAAAGCTTTGTTTTATTGCTAGAAAAGTAATTAAAAGTCATTTGGCCGTCATTAATAATTTAAATTGTTAGGTAAAGTGTTCTTTTTTTAGAAAAATAAGTTTAAGAAATATTGTAATTCTAAATGAAGTGGTAGGTTAACTTTGATATTGTATGAGATGGTCATTTATAGACACAATTAAGGTAATTGAGTAGTTTAGCATCTGAGTAAAGATCTTATATCAGTGTCTTCCCAATGTAGATCTCTTTAACGCACTAAAAACAAAGAACTTATTAAGTAACATCGGATATCATGAAGCGATATAATTCTGAATGATAGCTCATATGTACCATCGTTTCTGGCAGATGTAAATGACAAATAATATACATTTCTATATAAAAAAATTACATACTTATATTTATAATAAAATAATCACAATTGAAAGTATTATTATTTGTTATCAAGTGACCGTTACTAAAACTTGTAGGAATTGAAAGCATCACACCACAGAAATGGGTTTTGCCAACCTTGGTTTTAGAATAATTGATGAGGATTTTTTAATAGATTCAGTGTACGTTTATAATACATGTCCATATGTATAGTGTATTTATTAAATATATGAACATGTAGGATATATTTATTTTCGCCACAATAAGTATTCATGTGCACGGAATCTGTTGTTTTCAAGGACTATATAATACACTCGTTAACTTTCGAGGATTAAAACTAAATAAACCTATCAACTAATGATCCTAATTGTTAGTTTAGTCAGCTCTGATTATGGAAGGAAAGGAATTTAACGAAGTGAGAATGAAAAGGCTTTCCCATAGATGATCAGATATTACACATGAATTATCATGATACATCCAATATAAGCCGTTAGACTGAGTGTAGATAGTATAGTATGTAAGAGGATTTAGATTCAAACATCTACTCCGTCATGGGGAAAAGCAAAAAAATAATACATCCAACGTTGAACTTCATGGCATAGATACTACACTTTCTTTCCTCTTTTCTTTCTTCATGCTGGGGTTGGAGCGGGAGCAGCTGTCCTAAACCCGAGAGCTGGGCTAGAAGTTGGGGCCAATCCAGAAACAGCAGGCAAAGGTGGCTCTGTCACATTAGTATCTTTCAGCACTGGAAGTGGAGGGGCAGGTGGTGGAAAGTACTCCTGGCTAATTTCTTGTAAGAGACGGCCAGGTTCAATAGGGCTCATATAAGGAGGTGTTTTCTTGCCAAGATTTAAACACAAGTTCCCTGCAACAAGTTCATCAATTATCAAATTAGCAACTATGGCTAATGGCTTCTTATATGACAGTAAGTTCAATAATTCAAATCTTAAACAATGCTGAAAAGAGTCGCTTGTGTATCTTAGGCTCAGCTGCAAACAGTGCAAAGCTTGCAGTACACGGCCATAAAATATTAATCTGTAGATATTTTTGTTTGGGAGTATGATAGTTTAGAGAACCAGTACCAACCATGCAAATTTAAGCCTAGAAGTTCTACTAAACACAAACTAAGAACTAAGGAGTTATTTGGTACACTATCATCTTCCATTCCTTGGTATCTTGTATGTTTGGAATGACAATTGAAAAGTTGTCATAGATTTAAGGGAAAAAAAAAAGATAATTTTAATAAAAGTTAATGGAGCTAAAAGTGCATGGATGTGAGATCCTAAGGTTTAGGGTGGTATCTGGTGTCATCCGATGCTTCCTTGTATCTTGGATGACAATAGACACTAGTCATCTTGAATATGGTATACCAAACACGGGCATCTTATATGCTACTTGACATCCGAGATAACACAGTCAAGATAATTATGTATCAAATGCCGCCTCTTAGGTGATATAAATTTTCTAGAATGCTTGTTAAAGCAGCAAAGTTTTGTATAGAAGTTTCCACTTACTTCGGTATCTATTAGTTGTCTTAGGAAAGTCAGTGATAATGCCTTGAACTTTGGCTCCAATAACAAATGAATTCATCTCAACAATTGCATCTGAGTAGTAGTCCCATGCCTGAGATACAAACTCATTGCTGAAAGTTTCCACATAAACAGAGAGGTTGAATGACTGTAGCTTCGATACAGTTTTTGTGGAGTCAACTAGAAAGGCCGAAGTTTGTGGGAAAACAGACGACTTTCGAATGACCACAGAATTAGCAAACGTCTTGATGTCCTTGACAGCTGACTCGAGAGCATCATGGATACTCTCATTAACTTTGTATACCCTTTCATATTTGGAAATTTCCTTAAATTTCATCAGTACAGAGCTATGAGTGGACTGAATCATAACTTTTTGGGGCCCTGGCTTATCATAACCTGCTTTGTGCAAAGCATCAAGGACTGAACTGATCACACTTAATCCCTGCTTCTCTGCAAGGTAGGCTGCATTCTATTATGAACAAACAATATGGAAAATGTCATTAATAAATCACAAAAATGATCATGGCAGACATCATTCATTATATACTGATGGTGATTTAAGTAATCATTCTTTATAACTAAGAAAGCACAGCATCGTCTTGGCAGGAATCACTCAAATCTTCTGCTTTTTCCAAAAGAACTGAGGTTAGGAGCCAAGAATTAAATGATAAGAGATTCACAGTAAGATCATTTTCAAGCAGCCCTGTTCATATGGAAAGAATTAAAAGTACTTATACCAATCTAAGATAGAGCATTAATAGTTACATTCCTGTAGAATAAATTTCATTTCATTACCAAAATTTAGGTTTATAACCATATTGCAAAGAGTGCACAAAGATGCTACTATTCACTAATCAAAGAATGGTAACACCAAGGTCTTTATTTTAATAGCAAACGTTGTCCTACAAATGTCTTTCATAAATTTACCATTATTTCTCTAACCAAATATCAAGTCATGTGGTCACCAACATAATTATAAGATGCATAGTAATTTCCTGTGAGAATCAATAGGTCATGCGAGAACAAGTCCTGAAGAAAAAATTTTGAAATTGGCAAACAAAGCTCACCTCTATGCTGATCAAGATGCCATATGTCTGACCTTTTGTCAAGGTCAAAAAATCAGACAAGGTCAAAAATGTCCCTTCATTTTTAAATTTTGGGTTCCGGTACAGACTGTATTTCACATAGGGGTTCAATATTGAAGCTGCAAAGAAAAACAGAGAATAGAAAAATAGAGGGATATTAACATTTATTGAGAACACATTTCATAGATCTTTTATTATGTTATAGGAGCAAACACGACTGCAATGCTCACATAGCACAGCTAAAATCACTAATAGAATAAAAAAATGGCATGCTCAAACAATCAAAATCTACTATATGTTAACTGTATGGGTCCCGTCAGTAGTGTTCATAAAGGACAAAGGTTTTATAATAAATTTGAAAACATTTTACAGGTAGAACTAGAAGAAACTAAAAATTTTAAAAGAATTTTCTATTTACATTAATATTTCATTCTATAATTTAAAACATGTAATTTTTTTAACTCTTGTAGGAATACTTTCTCTAGTGCATCCATTACTACCTTTTTTTCATGCATTTCTCTTTGTATAGGACTTTGACTAGTTAAAACCTTGGAGTTTGGAGTAAAAATCTCTCAAACAATTTTTTAAATGTTCAAGTTCCCCATCCACCAGGGGAAGAAAATCAAGAAAAGAGAAGGACACTGATTCAAGAACTATATTCAACTTACGAGTCAAGTTTTTTATCTCATTCCATGTCAAGCTGAATGCATACATGCCGTTGCCAGACTTAACCTCTGGAATAGTTGTTGTAAGGTTGCCGAAACTTGATTCAGTGACTGTGGTGCCCTCTGTAAGGTCTATAGAGCTAAAGCAAAACGGTATTCCATCCTTGGACATTTGAACAGGACAATCAAGTACATCTGCACCATCTGATATAGCATTTTTATATGCCAAGTCAGTGCAAGCAGGATAGTCTCCACTCGCTCCATATTTTGAGATAACCAAAGTTTCCACTGTAAATAAGCAGGAACAGGTCAATAAAGATGTTCAAAAAGTTACAGATCCTATAACTTTTTAGTCAACAAGAAAGAAAGAAATTATATCAATTGAGAGCATATATAACAATATACCTTTTTTGGTTGCATTTTTTGCTATGCCAGAAAAGCAATCTGCAGAAGAAAAGAATTCAGAATATCAATGGGAATGCTATTTGAAATTAGAAACCATAAAACTGATGATAAACATTAGTTAAAGATAATATGCTATTGTCATGTCATAAATCATAAGTTGGAAAAAATAATAATAAAAGTTGCATGTAACTCAACATCTCAACAGATACATAGTCATCTCTTGCTTATATAAGATGCAGAATCATGTCCAAATAGATCACTCCCCAGTTAAAATTATTCTGCAAATACACCTTAACAGACTACAGTATTTGATCATGGTCTTATGAAGGAGTCAACAGGAAAAAGATAAAAGGGGGGAAACTTTACTTAGAAAGCAAAAGGGATAAGGGTTAAATCAAGCATCACGAAAGTGAAGCAACGGTGGTTTGAAAAAGAATAAAAAAACATTTGTGACAGTTTGGCAAGAGGACAATTTCTAGACTACAGCAATATGACTGGGATCCACAAAATTTCAGAAGGCCCTTTTCCTTCCTTCAGGGGAAAGAAAACTTACTTATGGCTGCAGAAGGGGTGATTGGGAAGTCAGACAGCACACCGTCAACAGAGAAGGCATCATTGTCAATGAAAGACAGGCACTCAGCTAGAGGATCATAACTGAAATTGTAGCTAAATGGAACATCATTAACAAGGTCTGACACAAAAACTTGTAGCCCTTCTTTATGAGCATCTGAGACAACCGAGGTGTGCGGTTGTAGATAAAGGTTTGCATCTGTAGGCCATATGTAACCCTTGGGAACAAGAATTCCCAAAGCGAATGTCTTGATAAGCTTGAAATTTTTCAAGAGTGAACCATAAGTCTGATTAGTTGTAGGTTCAATCTCATTCTGCTCTAGAAACCTGAAGATCAGTCTGGTTGTTCTACAACCGATGACTGATCTTATGCTTCTCAAGAAACCCACGTCAGGTGATGAGATGTAGTTGACAGATACTCTCTGAGAAGGTAGAGAAAGTAAGAACCTTTCTGTACTCAAATTCTGTTCCTTGAAGAATGCATCATTCTGCATTGCATTTGAAAATATCGAGTCAATAACATAGATACAAAATCAGATCCTATCACACATCAACTCTCAGGAATTCCCTTGAAACACAAAAGAACGCAGCTCTCTATTAGGGCAAAGGAGCATATTGTCAAGCATTTACCTGAATATTCAACCACAGGCCCTGTGGCTTTACTAATCTGACTACATCTTCAACGGTCAGAATTTGAAATTGATTGCCGTCAAACCTGTTAGTTCGAGAGTAGACTCCTTGAACAACTGCCCAGTAAAAAGAGAATTATCAATGATTATAAGCACATTTCATGCTCAAAAGCACAAAAGCAGATAAACAAATTTCCCACTTCTGAGCAATTATCAAACTAGCACAATTAACGAGTTCAGTACTTCAGAAACCAATTTTTTTAACCAAAAGAATGACAATAAGAATATATTCCTCTAACATTTTGGTTATAAACGAGCTCCTAACATTAATGGATTCGAACTCATGCAACATGAGTCACTATGAAACACTTATCGGATTCTCTTTTGCCAAGTGAACCAATCTGTGTTGGCATCCAGAAGTCAATTTAATTCACTTACCCATCTTATTATTATGATAATCTAATAATCTTATTTATTTGATGAAAAAGAAAGAATTCAAAAAATTCAAAGGAACAAAAAAAAAACAGTAGGCACGCCTTTATTCAAGCAAGAATAAATGATCCAGGAATCATTTGCTACACTGTTATCTTACGTTTATTTTATCTTGAATACCATGATATAAGCTACAAGGGATAAGATACATAAAAATATCATAGAAATGATAAATTTGACGTTTTATACAAATTAATAAAAGTGGTGGGATAAAGTTTTGACCATCCAACATGATGTCCTAGTTTCTTAGATCCTATCAGGCATTTTGAATATGGGATATGATAGCTCGAGCTCGTTGTTTCTCAGTCATTCGATTGTCCTCAAGATTCGTGTGTGATAACATTGCCTTAAACACAAATTTCAAAATGAACCTAGACTATAGACTTTCTCTTTTGAATACCAATATAACAAACATAGCTCATATGAAAATGACAATATACGAAATGCTTAGCTAAGTGGATTTAAAGACGAAGAAAGTTCCAAGATAGATGGGACTCACGAGGGACCTGTGCAAGATCGCTCAAGTTGTAATCGACGGAAAACCATCCTCGGGTTGGAACCCCATTAACTAAGTAAACCCTAGCTTTGTTGGGGTAAATGTTGGAAATGGCAGTGGCATTGTCGAGCTTCAGGTCCGGAAAGCAAATCCCAGCTTCGTCCTTCGTCAATTGCAAATCGCACCACAGAACGACGTTGGATGTGCTCGTGTTTAATGCCAATTTATAGGCAGCCGCACTCGATTCTGGAAAAATCCCCGAAACCCCTCCACGCGCTATCACCAGCGGTGGAGATCCTGCGCCGCGAAAAGCGTATCAGGAAGTGGAATATAGAGAAGTCTGCATCTTCATGGTTCATACACAAAAGGTTGAATTTTCAGAATAACCCATCATTTTGTGGTTAACTTCTCCATTATTATAAAGATAAAAATTAGAACTCATTCATTGGTCCTTTTAATTATCTAAATTTTGTTTTAAAACTGTTAAAAGTATGTTTCCTTCTGGCTGGTAAACCAGCCCAAAAATTCTGAATAAGAAAAAAGAAAGCGGGGGAAAATCTAGAATTTCTCGTTTTCTTGGAATCATGCATATGTTGATGTTGGTATCAGTCTAACGTTAATTTATTTTCTTTTTCATTTAAAGGGCATTTTAATCACAAACACAGATAACGTTGACGTAAGAAAATAATGAAATTGCGAAACTTAATTATGCAAATTCTTTATAACTCTTCATTTAATGTGTCATATAACAAAACTCGTATTAAATAACCAAAGAAGATCAGCTTTATTCATTTTGAAAGAATTAAATCAATTACTTCTTTTTCAAGATTGAAAACTTGGTGACTTTTACATTGCTGCTATTGTTGCAATGCCATGACCCGTATCCAACCACTGATATATCAAAATAGAACAAGAACGCACAAAATAAAAGCGAAAAATTAAAAAGTCAAAAACCCAACTTGATTTCTTTTGGGCATGTCTTTCTCTGCAACAAAGAAGAGCACAGAAAAGATTCAGAAACACATACCTCGTAATGTTTTCCAGACATGTCCAGAAGAAGAGACCAATGCTACCAATGAATGAAGAATAAGCACAGCAAGCAAGCGAGAGCGAGTCCTCAAGTCCCACATGGTACAATTCAAAATCTTACCCAGAAAAATTTTCTCTGGTGTTTACCAGGGAAACAAAATTGCGAGAACTGATGAATATGACCAGTAGCACTAGAAACAGAAGCTAGTTATGATGAAGTTAAGGAGTTGTCTGATTAATGAAGTGGAATCATAGCCATAGGATACCCCACCTTGGCCCCTTTCTTCTTCTGTTTGTATCTATAGACAAGTCTTACAGACAGACATTTTTGTAACTAAACAAGGTACGTACGTAGTAGGATCACGCGCTTTTGAAACTTCATTCATATCACCCCCTTCAAAGTTGCGCAAAGTTATTTGGCATTTTAGCTCCAATGATTGACGGAAAGAAATGAAGATAAAAGGAAAGAGCGAGGAAGAAGACGAAGAAGAATAGACTGATGAGAGAGCCAACTTGTGTTGCCTATAGCAGCTAGCCTAGCTAACATTTCTGCATATTTATGTTCGCTTTAAATTATTGCCGTACTGTATATCATATTACCCTCAGTGAACCGCAATTTATAAAGGAAAAATTATATTTTTAAAATTTTAAATTAAAGATATTTATAATAAAAAATCCTAAAATTTAAAATTATTATTAAGATAAACAATTTAAACTATACAAAAAATTTATAATTTAAAACTCCAAATTAAAATATTTGATTTTATGGCTTTTTAAAGTAATTTTAAAATTGAAAAATTTTTAATATAAATATTTTTAATTAGAAGCCCTCAATTATACTTTTTCATTTATAAAAAGAATATATGCTATAAGCTTTCAAATACTTATTTTTCAGAATTTTTTAAATATAATCCTATTAACTTATAATTATCATATTTTACCCTGTTTGATAGTTTTATTAAAAATTAATTTATTTTATCAACTTAGATTCACTTGTGTTCTTTTTTTTTTTTCAACCAATAACTTAGATTCACTTGTTAGAAGTACAATAAGTGAGATAATAAGATAAGATTAGAGTATACTTGAAACGATGCTTGAATTTATTGATGAACTTAAAATCTTATTTAGTACAAATAAGATAATCAACTAATATAAGTTGGGGACTGTTTTCAATGAGTTCATGAATAACTTAATCTATTAAAAAATTATTGGATATCATTCAATATAATTAGTTAATTTAATAATTAATTAATGCTAATTTATAATTAAATAAAATATTCCAACATCCTTTTCCTGCATAATATTTTGAAACTAATTAAAAATCTAAATTTGTCAAATTAATGTAAAGAAATTCATTCTTAAAGATCACTTGTGAGAAAACTCAACTAGCTAGAACAAAATCTGAGGACATTTTTTTACCTGTAATACCCAAATCTAAAAAAAAAAAATGTTAACTTGTGTACACCCCTTTTGCAATCTCTTGGTTTCTATCAAATTTTTTTGTATCAAAATTAAAAAGAAAATTTTAGATGAATATTATTACTCAACAAAAAAAAAAGTAACTTGTTTATGTGAAGTTGTGGATGTAGTTTGCTACTTTGCTTAAATATGGAAAGACTTCATTTGATAATAGTGCCGTCTAATCTTAGTTTCTTATTCCCACCACCACGACCTGGTATTGGTAGCAATATATTTGTTTATAAAAATTTAAATTCTCCAGCTAAAGTTAAGGAAAAATTATAATGGAAAAATTTAAATTAAAAATATTTATATTAAAAAACTTTAAATTTTTAAATTATTTTAAAAGACTCAATAACCGAAAATTTTAATTTAGAATATTAATTTAGAATTTTTTTGAATAGTTTAAATTTTAAGTTTTTAACTTTTTTAAAATAATTTAAAAATTTTAAAAATTTTAGTATAAATATTCTTAATTTAAAATTTTAACTCTAATTTTTTTAAAATTTAATTCCAAAATACTTATCTAGTAAGAGATTGACCTTGAGGTGCTAAAAAAGAATATTGACTCTGTCCATGATATAAAAACAATGTAATATCCTGAAAGAGAATAATGACAAGAACTTGCGTGGATGTTGGCTGTTGTCGTTCTGACTGGGAGGCACGCACATTTAATTTGATAGACTTTGTCAATGTATAAATAAATATATATATATATATATATAATAGTACAAAAATTCAGCAATAAATTAAAAAAATGATGAGAGAATTGACTAAGTCTTATTAAAATACTTTGATTCCCACAGTTTGAATTTGCTCTCATTATAAACAGAACAAATAACATCAAATTATGACAACCTGAAAATGATTCCATCTTTTTGGGTTGTCACTAATAATTAGTTACAACTCTCACTTTTTTCACTCTTCCATTTATGTTTTTATTTTTTAATAAATAGAAAGATTGAAAATTTTTAAGAGAAGCTTTTCCATTTGTCTTTTTATAAGATTGAAAAGTCTTTTGTCCCACTTTTATACTTCTATTTGTGTTTTTACTTTTGTTTAATTGAAGTTTTTATAATTTTTTAATTTACTATAAAAATTAAAAAATCTTATGCAATTGTAAAAATTGTCAAATTTTATATACAAAATAAATAATTGTGATTGTCTTGTTGTAGCTATCCGCTTTTTGGTTTAATGAAAAAATTATAAATGTTTATTTATTATCAGAATAAGTGTCCTTAGGCTTTCTATATAATTTTTTTAATTATGTAAATATGTCAATATTTTATTCAATTGATACTGTTATTATTTAAAATAAAATTTAAATATTTTATTAACCAAACATAATATCGATTTTCTTCATAAATAACATGTCATTATATATGTCAGATAATTTAATACATCCCAACTCCATGACCACCATAATCAATTTTGGAACATTTCATCCTTTATTACTCGAAATTCATTTGTCTCTATATATGAATAATTAAAAATAAGAAATTCTACAAAATTGAAATAGTCTTCTTCTTCTTTTTTTGCATGGACTCGTATATAATTTGGTTCCATTTGTTGCAGGGACATGGGTTTTATATTAAATAAAACTGACACTACATTTTAAGATACCTATAATTAATTAATTATCATATAAAAAAATCCCATTATAGTTAAAAAATGGACCAATTAGCATAATCCCAACTGTGCCAGCTCAAAACACTTTTCAATTCTTGCTAATGATTTCATGAAGAAATAAAAAATCTCATAATGAGAGTGAAACCTTGAAAGCTTCTCATTTAAGTAGAATGAGTCAGACAGAAATAACTCAAGATTCATGTATAATAATAAAATATTATTTATTAAAAAATTTAAAATAATCCAACTGTAAAAAGTTTGAACTGTCTTTAACGAAACAAAAGAACAAAAATGTTCGCAACGATTTGCTAGCAAAATTGGGAACGAAATAGGGTTAAAAAAGTGAGAAAAATTTACATATAATTTTTATATTTTTATTATTAAGTTTTTTATGTCTTTAGAAAAAATAGGTGTATAATTTTTATACTTTAACATCACGTAATTAAATTTTTAAAAATTTTTTTTATACATGTTATATGTTTTATTAAAAATTTTAATAATAAATATATAACGAAAGGGACATACACCTAATCATAAATATAGATGGATATGGGTGAGACAATGAAGTTAGATGCCAAATGTCAAATATGCAGAACTCCTACCTTTCACGACATTTAATAATTTAATTAGCGTAAATTATATTATATTTTCATAAAATTTGTTAAAATTATACATGTTTTTTTTTATTTTTAAAATATACATAAAATATTAAAAAGTTATGATATTTAAAATTAATTTTTATTTTTAAAATCTACTAAAATGTATAATAACAACAAATTGTTATACATTTTAGTCTAAAATATAAGATAACATTTTATTTTAAGAGAAGTTTATATATATATATATTAAAAATAAAAAAAAACATATATAATTTTAACAAAACTCATAAAAAATTTGTATAATTTACTTTTTAAATTACGAATCAGTTATGCATACACGACAAGGTTAGAAAAAAGACGGTATGTGATGGGAGATTAGCTAGAATAACCACCATAGAATGAGGATTCAACGACCCAATTTATGAGGTGTATTGAGCTCAATCCAAATTATCCATCATCAAATTATAAAACATTCCAAACTATTATTATTATTATACTTGATTATGTACAAGTAGTTAACATATAAATTGTTCAGAGTAAACTACTAATTTTTTTATTTTTTTTAATTGTTAAATTTATTTAATTTAAATTAGGCTAACCAATTATGGTATAAACCAGTATATACATCCAAATTTAATACAGAAAAAACAAGGGTTTCTTTGCTGTAATCCAAGCATGGGAATGCATGAGAGGTCTTCTTGTATGATTGCAACTTCCTTCAATGACCCGAAAACGAAAAGAAACTAATTGTCATTTTTGTGACAATAACAGGATACTGCTTCCTAACAAGATACATAGTGCGCGTGTTTGGATCCCAGTTGCAAAATCACGTTTACGTAAAAGCTTTCATTTATTACTTCTTCTGAAACGTGGTTTGGAAAGATATAAACAAAAATCTAAACACACACATAATAAGCAAGTCAAACTGGTATATGGTTTTCAAAATAGATAAAGACGACCACTTGACATGCTCGTTGACAAATTATAAATACGTAATTTGTGAAATTATGTAAGCGTAAATAACTAAGAATGCATTTTTTTTCTTTTTTTTTCTCATGTCTTATTATTTACATTGAGCTCTATAATTATCTCATTCAGCTTCCTTCTTCCTCTATCTAAGAAGACTGACGCTATATTTCTTATATATAAATAACACCATGGGCGAGTTGCATCACCAGCTAGACAATCCAAACAGTCTAATTAGACAGAGGAGGAAAGTTGGACAATTCACAGTTTGGGGAAAAAAGGCCATAAAAGACAACAGGTTCTGTAATACGAGTGCTATGCCTACTACACTTAGTTGGGTCTAAGGTGATTTTTTAATTATACGGGCCTGAAATTGATTTTTTTTTTTCTTTTTACCATATTTCAGCTGAAGTTGTGTTTCCCTTTGAATACTTCCAGTGGCCAAAAAAAGAAATAAATAAAAATAAAAAGTTAGAACGATTGAAATGAAGTGCCGAAGGATTGAAACACACACACACACACACACACATATATATATTTATATACATGTATACATGAATTATATAAATAATCACATTCATAGTTGTTATCAGTGTCATTGATTTTTATTGCTAATATGAAATTAATTATGCTGATATTAAATTAGTTATGCTTTTACAGTTACTTGATTTGAGATAAAATACGCTTAAATAGTCATATAATATTAACAAGTTATTTTTATGCCATAGTCTAGTGAAATAAAGATAGTATAAGTAGTTTATTCAAACAAAATTGTGTATATAGTTCCAAAAGCCCACATATAATTATAAAAAGAAAAAAAATCAATAAATTGTTTTTGGGTATGTACGAAATTAGTGAAAGATCACTTCTACTATTGAATAACTATATTAAATCGTGAATTATTAATCCTTTCGACTAAGATTTATGAAACGTTTTCTATGCACGCATCACTAGATCGGTCTTTCAAGTAAATAACCCGTGTTTGTAGTAAATATATATCCCTATTTGGTTAAATATGTTATTTGAAATTGTATTGTATTTGTATTTAAATATATTGATGCTATTTTTTTTTTCAGAGATACCAATTTTTAGTTTTTGTTTGGTTTTGTATGTCATTTGAAATAGATTTTTATTGATTGATTTTAGATATATTTTGTATACATTTTTTTATTTTATAAAAATAATTTTAGTGAGCATAATAATTATCACATATATTTGTAATTATAAATTTCTTTTTACCAATAATTAAAAAAAGTTGTTAATTGTTGATATTAGTTAACTATGAAACTAATTTTAGTTATTGTAACAATTATCATAAAGAATTGCTGGTACAAAAACCTTTGTTTTTAATGGTAATTAATTGAGTATTTACCAGCAATTGTCATAATTGCCCAAAAAAAACAACTTTTACTAATCCTAAGTATGGGGTCATTAATAATTGCTACCAAAAGTTTTTGTGGCAATTATTATTGCCATTACTGTACAAAATAAATGTTGCTAAAAATATATTTTGACATAATGCTTTAATTTTTAAAAATTTGTAAGCGTATGGGTTAATTCTTGAACATTAATATTAAATATTAATTTTTTATCAAATAATTTAAAAATATCAATAGAATTATTATAATTTTATTTTAATCCTCATAGTTACATTATTTTTTAATTTAGTCCTTTATAAAATTATTCTTTTAATTTAATTTTCCACATATAGGTATTTTTTAATTTGATTATTTACAAATAAAAGGATGATCAAATAATATTATTCCATCAATCTACTGTTAATAAAACTAACAATTAATCTACATAGTATATAATAATAACTGAAATAATAAATAATATATATTATATGTTTTACACATGTTAATATCATTTATAGTAAATTGATAGAATAATATTAAATTAATAACTATTTCATTTGTGAAGGGCTAAAAAAAATTAATCTGTGAAGAATTAAAATAAAAAAAAATTATAAGAAACCAAAATAAAAAAAAAAATTTTATTTATGAGAAATTAAAAGAGATTTAATCTTAGTTAAAATGTAAAGCATTTATTATCTTTAAAAATTAACCCTTAGAGTTATCCATTTTCATTCACAAAAATTGTATAGACGCAATAATTTACTCAACTCTTTAGCTTGTAAGGATACTTGTACAATGAAGACTTGAATTGTTGTACCAAATGGGTTTAGATTATCGTTTCTTTATCTTTTTGTCTCTTTTTTCACTTTTTTTTAATCACCAAATAAGATTTAGTTTGGTATGTCAAAAAGGAAATTGAAAAAAAAGAAAAAAAATAAGTAAATAGAATGAAAAATAATTAAAATATTTTTATATTTAAAAAAGTAATAAAAAGACAGATATTATTTTAAAATGTTTTAGAAATCTCTCTTTTCCCTGTAGTCTGTAAAATCGCGTACCAAACTAGCATATAAAGTGTAATCTGTTAAGTATGTAATGGGCAGAGAACATGGAGGGACATCCGCAATTCTAGCAAGAAACTGAGAGAGAGAGAGAGAGAACAAAAGAGGAGAGGAGGGTGAGTTAATTAATGAAAAAGGAGAAAAGGTCATTAAAAATGGATAAACGATGCTTTTGATTGAACGTGTGAAAGGCGTCCCAATGTGTCCCCCTAATTAGCAATCCTATGATGAAGCTCACCCTAATGCCATCATTATCATTTATCACTTCCAAACTCTTCCTTCACGTTAATGCCTGTCAATTAGGGTTACCCATCGCTTTCCCTGCTTCATCTCATGCAACCTTTAGAGCCCAAAAAAAGGTTTCAGAATTCAATATTGCTCTTTTTAATTACCTAACATGGCATTACATGTGATTTAATGGGTTAAATAAGACAAATATTGATGTAAAATTCAAATCCAGCTTACCAGACCTAAACTATACCTGTTATGCTTCTTCTAAGTTCCTGAAGATGTGAAATTCTGGCGGAGTAGTATGACTGAGTTGGATTTGAGCTGTCATGTTAGCATTCTATTCAATCCTTTAACTACGTTAAACATTTTGTTAATAGAGTTAACATTAGAGAAAAGGATAATATTGAATATTTTTGAACCCCCGGGGTTTATATTAAATCAAAATCAATTTATGGACTCAAATAAAACTTGAAAGAAATGTCAGGGATTAAAAATAAACTTTTACCCCTTTTTTTATCTTTTTATACAACTACTCCAAATGACCAATATTATACTCTGTTTGATTAAAAGATATGATGATAAAAGGAATGTAAAATGTGAATAAATAAGAATATATAAAATAAAAAATAATTATTTTATCTCTATTTTTAAAAAGATGATTTGATAGATAAAATAATAAATATAAATATATAATAAATATTACATAAAATATATAAAAAGATTAAATGCTATGAACCAAATGGGAGCCATAAAGGCTAAGTGCGCAAGGAGTATAGATGGCAGTTTTCTCTCCTCCTAGGGATCAATCTTGTGAGGATTGCCCTACATAAGGGTGAGATGGTTTGAATTTCTTTTTCATGTATATAATTTCCTACAAAGATCATCGAGATGGAAATAAAGATCATACTTCTCATTCATGAGAGTTTCGTTATATAAATTTTTTTAAAATATCTTTCATTTATTCAATTATATTAATAATATATATGTATATATTATTATTTGTACATTTATAATTTATGCTAATAAATTTTAATATATATATTTATAAAAAAACATTATAATTTTTAGATTATATTGTTTTAAAGCCTTAATCAATGAAGGCTTGCTCCAATGTTCATTTGTAAGGGTGGATGCCAAAAAAATTGGGGGTATTTGTAAATTTATGAGGACTTTTATGCAAATTTTAGTATTTTATTGAATTTTATGTAATTTTACGAGGACCTCTATAAAAAATTGTATCATTCTTTTAGTTATATGTAATGGTAAGAAAATTTATAAACAAAATTTATTATTCTTTTGGGGCTATAGCTATACCAAAGTTTTACCAGAATAGTAGGGGACAAGTCTCCCATTGGTGCCCTGCCTCTCCGCGTCCTTGAATCACTTGATAAGAAATCATTTATCGTAATTTGTTTTTTTATTTCTTAAAAAAATCACAAGTAAGAAAAATTGAAATAATTAAAGAAAGTAGAGTTAAAAAAGTTATGCATAAAATATATGTTTATCAAAAGAAAAAAAATATCAAACACTTAAAATAAAAAAATTACATATAATCTTCAAAATAAGTCTATTATAAATTTGGTATAAAATTTTAAAAAATAACATTTCATCCTCTAAACTGTTATAAAAAGTAACACGTTATATATCATTAAAATTAGTATATGAACATGATTGTCACGTAATATCTTTTTCGTCTCTATCATCATCCCAATTTTCTCATCAAGGTATTATGTGATAATTAAGTGATTTTTAAAAGTTAATTTTACTTAATATATAGCATTTGTACATGTTTTAAATAATTTTAAAAGATAAAATATTATATTTTAAAGTTTATATACTAAAATTATAATTACACTGTAATTTAATAGAGTCATACGCGATTTCTTCAAAAATTTTATGTAAATTTTTTCTTTCATATCATAAAAAAGTAACATTTTGAAATTTTATTATATTAACCTTCTCTTGCAAATTTAAAAAAAAAATCGTAATATTCAAACTAGGCCATCAACGTTTACATTATCCACCCCCTGACTTTGTCCTTTGCAAAGTCAAGTCACTGTCTTTATCTGCGTCTTCCCTGACGCTGCTTTCAGTCAACTGAAGAAGTCTACCAATACAGATGATGGAGAGTGAGACAACAGTAGGATAGTAGACTTGTTTTTCTTACCCAAAAAAAAAAAAAAGGATTACACAGAAACATAAAAAAATAAAATAAAATAAAATAAAAATTGGCACAGAACTTGAAACAAAGATAAACTGATATTATTTTAAAGCTGATAAACAATATTAACTCCTTTCAAAATTTTAATGTATATTAATTGATAGTGATGATAATGACATTGATGTCCCAGGTGGAGGCAGAAGTATTGACGTTGAAATAAGAAATTCACACAATAAAAATTCATAAGTATGCCCAACTAATTTTTAGGAAGTTACCCTATTAAATAATATCACCAAACTATTTTTTGTCTTCAGTTATAAATCACAACTTATTTTTTAGTACACGTTGAAGAAAAAATTTAAATATTAAACTTCTCACTCATGCCTCTCATTATATTTATATTATGTGAAAATATTCACAGCCACGTGCATTACACGCCAACAAAAGCTAATTTTACGAACTAAAACCAATTACCATCCAGAAATCTAAATTGGTTTTCATTGTAAGATAATTTTTTTAAAAAATATTTAATTATTGAATTTTGAAAAAAATCAAATTATTATATACTAAATTTCTCGTTTTGTAAAAATTAACAATCTCTTTGAAGGTTTTGGATTCGGAGTTAAAACCTACTCCATTGACCCTGCGGCCTCAAAGCCCATGGGCCTCAAAGCGACTCCATAACACCCTCTTCTACACCAACCCACATAGATGGAATGATAAAAACAACTAAGACACTCGTTTGTTTCTTTGTTCTTCTTTGGGAATTATATTCTTCTTCCTTGTTTTCCCAGATGACATTGACCTTTCGATAGATCATAGTAACCCTTCTTTGAAGCTTGTGGGGTCCTTCATAATGGGATTTTCAACATTGGGTTCGTTGGGTTCTCATGTTGTGGTCGGGGGCTCTCAATCTCATCAAAGAAGAAGCAAGTTCCAACATTTCAGTAGAACAGAGCAGAACGCTATTAGTTTCAAGTTCTCAAAGCGAAGGCCTCTTCAAAGAGGGGTTTTTCTGAGCAAACAAGAGTCAATTGAATTTGATGAGAGGAAAAGCCCAGATGAGGTAACAGTAATATCCACTTCACAGAATCAGCTTCTTTGACGCAATTGTTAATATTGTAGCTTTGCTTTTGCTTTTCTATTTTCTTGTGCTGTTATGTGATGGGAAACCTATTTCTGCTGGATAAGCTTCTATTTTGATGGATTGCTCTAGGAGTAGCTGCATCGACGTAGACTGGGATAGAAATTTCCAGTTAATATGTTATTTTCCGACTACGCTAGCAATTGGTTATTGCGTTATTAGACATATTTAGCTTTTAGTCCCTCAAAATTAGCGAATGGATGAGTTTGTTCCAAAAATAATGAAATTGTTGCATGTTAGTCCTTAAAGCATTCGTGGGTCACCTAAAGTGCAATAAGTTTGTAATTTTTAGTCCACTCTATAATTTTTGGAGACTAAAGGCTTAACAATTTAAGGAAGGAATTGTTAGTTTATTTGTTATTTTCTTATTTGTTCAGCGTTCGGTGTGTAACTCAACAAGGAAATGTTCTATTGGATGCCATTGCTAAGGATCTTCTTTTTGTTGTTTTGGGCATAGGGTTTGGAGGGGGACGGGGGTGTTACTCGGAATCTGAGACAACAAAAGGAGGTGATTCTGAATGAGCTTGTTTATGACTGTTTGACAATTATCTTCAGCTCATCTTGGGTCCGAATGCTGCGATAATACATTAATATTGCTTATGAAAATAATGGTATAATATGATGACATGAATGGAAGGATCATGGACTTTCAATTTAAACTGATTTATGAATCAATATAATTATGGGCTCCTTCTAGTTTATCCCTAGCGCTTGCTAATTTGCTGCTAGTTAGTTTTTTTATTGTGAAATCTGTTTTCATTGGTTTTTTTCTATTATTCCACATGGTGCTATTCATAATGGTAAAATGTCTTGGATAATCACATTTGAGTGAGATAATAAGTAAACTATGATGGAACAGTTCATGATGAAATGTATAGCATGACTTTGAGTATATAGATCTAGTTGGGAACTGGGACAATATTCTAGAATCTCTAGAAAAGCATTTTATGATAACGCTCACGGATGTTCCTGTATGCCACTAGTGACTAGCCTATGTCTTCTTTTCTATTTATATCAAGGATTTCTGGAAACTTTGCAATTTCACTGAAAATCTAGAAAACCGACTCCTTACTTTAGTTCTGAAATATGAAAGGTTAAAGAAGAGATCAAACGATGTTATGAACTCATAAACAGACTAGGGAGAGGAGCTGTGTATCTGGGTTCTTCAAGGATGGGGCCCTGTCATTCACATTACATGCAAGCACAAGAGCTGGCTAAAGAGGCGAGTATATTCTTCCTATAGCTTCCTTCCTGTTCTCTTGCGTGCTTGCTTGTGAGGATATAAGCATTAAAGACTATATAATTAACAGCAATAAGGCCGCTTTCTTTTTGTTAGTGGACAACGTTATTGTCCCCGGCATGTACAATAATCATAATGGCAAGGGTCTCCTGCAGCTGTTGTTATGAGTCTTTTTTACTTAAATGTCTTACTGCACAGATAGCAAATCTTTTAGACTGCACTTCATGGTCAGGAGCTGGACCAGGGTTAATGGATGCTGTCACTCAGGGTGCTCTGCAAGCAGGAAAACCTGTTGGGGGATTCAAGATTGGAAGAGAACCAGGGGAATGGACAACCTCCAACTTTCATCCTTACTTACCTTCGGAAACTTACTTTACTTGCAGGCAACCTACCACCACTGCTTGATTGAGCGTTTGTTTGGCCGTGCTTTCATTTTCTGCTTAAGTGCTTATTTTAAGATTTTTTTTTAATGGAAACAAAAATTAATTTCTTAAAGGATGAAACTTGGGCAAAGTGTCTTAAGCGTCTGCTATTAGGTTCTTCAATAAAAATATAACATGAGGAGGAAATTTTGAAAAAGACCTAATCTTGTAATGTTGAGTTAGAAAAAATGTTAACTGCTCATGTTTTTATTGAAGAATTTGATTGCAAACACTTAAAAATTAAATCAATGTTTTGTCCTTCTGAAAAGGTGCTATAATAAAAAGGTATTTAGTATTTGGCAATTGGCCAACTCATCTGATAAACACTTTAATCAATGCATAAATGTTTGGATAATCTTTCAAAAAAGGTACTTTGTACTGTCAAATTACTAAAAATGATATATCTAGAAACAGTATAATGTTTGACGAAATGAAGATTTTTGCTTTTGATTTTGCTTCAGAGAACCTCCCAACTTCCTGCTTCTCTCTCACATCAGCAGAAAAATATGTGCTGCTGTCATTTAAAAGCTGATTTATGTCTTGACCAAACACATAAAAACTAAAAATATGAGCAGATTTTTTTCTTTCCCATAGCCAGGCCAAGCAGTTTCTATAGATTTTGCCAGAATCAATGGTTTAAACTGATTTTACTTTTGGGTTCAGGTTTTTCTCAGCAAGGAAGCATGGACTGGTGGATGCTGCAGTGAGGAACAATTCATCTGATAAAACTGCCATTGTTACTCTTCCTGGTGGTGTTGGTACTCTAGATGAGATGTTTGAGATGCTGGGATTGATTCAGCTAGAACGGATTGGGTCAAAGCTTCCCATTCCCTTCCTCTTGATGAACTATGATTCATTCTATTCTAAGCTGCTTGACTTTCTGGATGCCTGTGAGGATTGGGGCACTGTCAACAAAGGAGAGGTTGCTTCACTGTGGAAGGTTTGTGAAAGCAACTCACAGGCTTTGGCTTACCTTGCTGAGTTCTACAACATCTCTTGCAGCGATACAAGGAAAGAACAAACCAAATTGGAAAGCATATAGATAGGAAATCTTTTTTTCCCTTTTCTTTTTTTTCCTTGAAAACGCCAAATAATTCATTTCCAAAAAAGCTTTAATTGTAGAATGTTTCGAAAGGGTATATGTTTGGATGGAAGATAATAGAAGGGAAAGAAAGGTTATATTGAAGTTGTTTCCTTTTTGGGGAGATTTTAATGAGGACGGTAGGATAATGAAAGATTTTTCACTAAACTTCCAAAACTTATAAAGTTCCCCCTCCTGGATTTTTAGTTTCTCCCAATGTGGAAATTTTGGAAGAGAGTGTCTTATCATTTTAATAATCGATTTTCCTTCCGTTACTTTTTTTCTACTTTGTTGGAATCATTCACTTCCCCTCTCCTTTCAACTCTCAAACATACCAGAAAAGGGTAAGCGGTAGGAATCTAATTGAAGACATAAAACTACTTTAGGTTATGTTTGGTTCAACAGATGGGAGGGGAGGGGAGGGAGGAATTTTAATGGAGGGGAGGGGAGGAATTTTAATGATACATTATTTGGTTCAGGAGGGGAAGGGAGGGAAAATAATAATATGTAGACTATTTTACTTTTGTATGTTTTAAAAGTAATGATAATATAATTAATTATTTTTTATTTTTAAAAATTTAATATTTTTATTACCAAATTAAATAAATATTAGAAATTATTTATAATTATAATTATTTAAAAAAATTTATAAATAAATAAATATAAAGGTATTTTAATCTAAAAAGTAACTTTTCTTTTCAATTCCCCCAAATTGGAGTGGAGGAGGAGACGGGGAGGGGAGAGAAAGTTTAATGAAATTTTCCTTCCCCTTCTTCCTAAAAATGCAAACCAAACAAGGGGAGGGGAGGAAAATCCCTCCCCTTCCCTCACCTCAAACCAAACAAGAGGTTAATGTTGGATACTGAGATTAGTGCCATGTGTTATTAGCTCATTGGCCGTTACTTCGGTTCTTAGAAAAATCAAAGGAATGACGTTTTCATGTGTTTTGTATTCTAAATGTGCTGTATTAGATCATGGTATGGGATGTTTTTATAGGCTAGTATTACATGATTTGACTTCTAAAACAATTTCTCCACGTGTTATTTGTTAAGAAATGTCATAGCGAACACTAAAAAGAACTTTGAAGTAGGAATGGGAAAAATCTAGTGGTCGCCATTCGTACTTATTACCTTATGGCGAATTTACATGTACTTTAAGATTTGTTGAGGCTTGAAATAACCTTAGAGAAGTTGAATTAGAAAAACCTTGGCTGCACTTCACTAATTGAATGTTTATACCATTGGCCAATTTCTACTTTTCCAGATCTTCAGTAAACTTTGTGTATGTTTATATCACTTTTTCTTTAAAGAAGAAAAGTATGTGATTTTCTTTTGATAGAAAAAGAAGTACCTTTCAAATTACAGTAAAATTACTAGTTAAATAAAATTTTAAATGCATTATTTTAATAAGGGGATATGCGCTCGAGGAAAAATTTCATTCCTAAAACCAGTCCAAGATATCCTTGACCAAAATTTTAAAAAAAATTCTAAAAAAAAGTTAAAAAGGACATGTCAAATTCATTTATAACTTTATTCAAAAGTACCAGGTGGACCATAATTTGGGATTGCAACCATCGAGATGTGTTCCACATAAAAAAGGAAACACTTGGTTGAACAGGCTTAAAGTACAGAAATAATAAGCTGCTTTTAGGCCTAAAAACGCAGATCGATATCATACTCATTTTCAAAGTAGCAAACAATAATAGACAAGATGGAATCGCTTAAGTTTCAAAACACATAAGCAAAGGTTTTTTTTTTTGGGGGGGGGGGGGGGCAGTAGAGGGGGAGAGAAGGGTCGTGAAACCACAAGGTATGTTGGTTGTTTGTGACCTGGGGACTACATAATACAGGTCAAACATCTTGCATTGGAAACATCAACGAAACAGCCCTGCTAAGCTTCAGTTGTTTCAAATAATTTTTCAATCTCAGCAATGGTGCTCCGAGCTTCGACGATTTCAGGGCCTTCTTTCTCATTTGACTCCTCCAACTCCGCCTGAAATTGAAGCAAACATTCTTAATAAAACAGTGGCACGGGGTAAGAATCCAACTTCCAACAAATGCCAGACATAAACCTCGGTATTATTCTCAAATCAGAGAAAGCAATTTGATAAAGATCTAGGACCCGTTTGGTAGATGAAAAGTTAAGATGGAAATAAAAATAGAAAATAAAAAAATAATTTTGTAGATAGAAAATACTCATCTTTTAATAATTGAATAATTATTATTAAAGAATATTAAATAATGATTGAATAATAATTATAAGGGTAAAATTATAATTTTTTTCAGTTTTCCTTCCCCTTTTCCATTTGCCACGTCTCTGCCACGGATACCAAACGGGCCCATAGACCAAAACATAAGGAGCAAAAAGAAACAACTTAGAATATTGAGTAATTTTGCATAGACACCCTCCTATAGACAGAAACCAATAGATATTCATAAAGAATGAGAACGGAAAAGTTGGAAACATGTTTATATTTTAGCATACTTCTGCAGAATATGGTTTGTTGCCCTTAAATTGTCAACTTCTTTTATATAACTAATCCTTGAATCAGCAGTAATCTAATTCCTATACCAATCTCTTGCTTATAAAGATCAATAAGGGGGTAGCATCCTCGACTCAGTCCAATCAAAATTACGGGGCCAGCTAACTGATTTGTTAGTAATACCAAGTCATCGAATGCTCAGTGTCAATTTGGCGGAAAATGTCTATGCCATCAGACAACAGTAGAAAACTGAGACATAAGAAAAACAAGTATAGAGTACCACTATTCCTTTTAAGTCTGCTAAAGAGGCCTCTAGGCGATTGCGGCAGTCAGGAATCATCATCCTAGACTCAGCCAGTACATTTTCCTGTCCAGATGAGATCAACAAAATATCAAAGTATTTTAAAAGGCAAGTAAATGAAAGCATTTTCAATGATTGGAATCCTATCATTTATAAGAAAAAAGTGATGTTCCAATTCAATCATAATGCAATTGCAGAGACACAGCCAAGTAATTAGTAAAAGATCTATCTTACAGACCACGATCTTGAGTATGATGAACACCTAGACGAGGTGGGGAACCTCCTTCAAAAGTTGGCTGCCCATCAAGTAGCATCGCCTAGAATCTCTATACCAATTGAGTTTTTAGGGGAGGGTTCAACACTTCACTTGGATACCCATCAGAACATCATTTTTCTTTGCACCTTTCAAGCATATAGAATGTGGACTTCAATTTTTGCCTCTAAGTAGAAGTGTTCATTGGCCTGATAAACCCTAAGAGTCCACCCTAACCAAGTATAATTGAATCAGGTAGGATCAAGCCAAAAATATAAATGGATAAAATTTTAAACAAAACTATATTGGGTCGGGTCGAGTCACAGGCGAAGACATAGTTTGTTCAACTCACTCTAATAGTTACTTGTTTTTTAATTTTTTAATTATCAATATATTGCTATTTTATATATATATATATTTTATTCTTATTTCATCTAATTCTCTTTGCATGTTGTAACTTTCGTTACCTATCCAAATCCTCCCTATTTCTTAATTATTTTCATCATTAATATACATATTTATTGATATTTCTTTTGTTGAATAATTAAAATATATATGTTTACCTAAAGCTAATTATGCTAGTATAACTTATATTTTGCTTAATAATATCAAGCTATTTCTTTTATAATTAATAAAAATATGAAGGTTCTAAAAACCCATTGTTTTGAAATATATGCTTATAAATTTGCAAAAAGATATTTTTATATTACAAGTATTAGTTCATTAAAAAAAAAAAACTCGAACGGCCCTAAACCATCTTAACCTAACATAAAACTGGGCTTGTTCGGGTTGAGTCGAGCCACAAATATAAAAATAAACCCAATGTCTTAATCGGACTAGGTATCCAGTCTACTATATGTCCGATCCAACCCAACCCATGAACAATCCTACCTCTAAGTGTTTCTTTTCTTTTCTTTTTTTTCCTATTTTTGGGCTATGAGTTGATGTAGAATGGACCTTGGAATGTGAGAAAGTAGGGAGGAGAGGATCATATAGAAGTGTAGATTAAGGCAAAGCTGTAGTTGCCCTTAAATCAGCATACACCAAACAAGACAAGGCTTTCACATAGTTTGACGAATACCAATTGATGTGACAAAATTTGGTACACTTGACCTACCTCTTTTGTTCAGAAAAACACTTGATAAATTTTTAGCATAAAGTATTAACATTTTGTGCTTCATTTTTCATTCAAAAAATTTTTATACTCATCACCAATAATAGATCTTTCCTCACTAGGTGGGGTCAGCTACATGAATCAAACAACACCATAAAATTATATTATAAATCATACTTTTAAATAAATCATTTAAGTCTAAATCTTTCTTAATAATTTCTTCTATAATTTTTCTTAATCTTCCCTACCTCTAGTTATTGGGCTATTCTTCATTTGATTTACCTTTTTTACTAGGATTTTTATAATCCTTTTCTACACATGTCTAAACCATCTAAGACGTGATTCTACCATCTTTCCCACAATAGATGCAATCTCAACTTTTTCCCTAATGTATTCATTTCTAATTCTATCTTGTTTAGTATGTTTACTCATTCAATGCAACATTATCATCTCTGCAACATTGAATTTATTCTCCTCATAGCTTTTTATTGCCTAGCACTCAATCTTATACAATATTGCCACTCTTATAATTGTGCGGTAAAATTTACCTTTAAGTTTGAGTAATACTCTTCTATCTGTAATAACACTTAAAACATTTTTCTATTTCATCCACTCTGCCTGAATCCTATAGTTTATATCTTCCTCTATTTCACCATTCTAATGTATGATGGACCCAAAATACTTAAACCGAGTAACTTGTAGTATGGTATATTCTCCAATTTTTACTTTTACGCTAGAATTAGTGCGTCTCTTACTAAACTTACATTTTATATACTCTGTTTTACTTCCACTTAAACAAAATCCATGTGTTTGTAAAGCTAATCTCCACATATCTAACTTCTTATTTATTCACTCTCTCGACTTATCAATTAAAACTATATCATCTACAAAGAGTATGCACTATGGCACTGGCTCTTAAATATGTTCAATAAGCACATCTAAGACTCAAGTAAAAAGATAAGGGCTCAAAGTTGATCCCTGATGTAAACCAATAGTGATCGAAAAATTTGCAGTAGACCTACTTTGTATCCTCACACTAATTGTAATCCCATCATACATATTTTGAATTGCTCAAATATAAGCAATACAGACTCTTTTTTTCTCTAAAACCTCCCACAAAACATCTTTTGGCACCATATTATATGTCTTCTCTAAATCGATGAACACCATATACAAGTCTTTTCTATTTGTTTGATATTTTTCCATCAATCTTTGAAACAAGTATCGCTTCTATAATCAACCTATTAGGTATAAAACCAAATTGATTCTCTTTAACTTGAATCTCTTGCCTTAATCTTCACTCAATAACTCTCTCCCATAACTTCATAGTGTATCTTATGAGTTTAATTCTTCTATAATTTGCACAGTTTTGCATGTCCCCTTTATTGTTATAAATAAGAATTAAAGTACTTTTTCCTCCACTTGTCCGACATTCTCTTAGACCTCATAATTTTGTTCAATAACTTTATGAGCCAACTTGTGTCTTTTCCTCCTAAACACTTCTATAGCTCAATGGGTATATTATCTAGTCCTACTGCTCTGCCATTCTCCATCCTTTTAAATTTTTTTTTTTTACATCTAACTCTCGAATCCTATAATAAAAGGTATAATTTTGATCTTTCTTTGCGGTGTCTAACCTATTTGAGTGCCATGAGATGCCGCATCCTTCATTAAATAGCCTATGAAAATAGCATTTCCACCTTTTCCTAATATCTTGTTCCGTGATCAGGATTCTCCCTTCTTCGTCCTTAATGCATTTCACTTGGCCCACGTCTCTTATCTTTCTTCCTCTATTTTTAGCAAGTTTATAAATACTTCTTTCCCCATCTTTAGTACATAAGGATTGATATAACCTATCAAATGTCCTAACTCTCCCTTCGCTCACCGCTTTCTTAATACCTTTCTTAACTACTTTATATTTTTTTCAATTTTTCTCACTTTTACACAAAGAACACACTTTATAATATTCCCTTTTAACCTTATCTTTTACACTTGCATCCTATCACCAAGATTCTTTATCTCTAGGTCCAAAACTTTTTGATTCCTCGAGTATCTCTTTTGCAGTTTTCCTAATCTCTTTAGCCATCTCATCCCACATATCATTAGCACTTCTTTGTACCTTCCATGATCCTTCCTCCAAAATCATTTTTTGCAAACTCTTTTCTTTATCACCTTTCAATTGTCACCACTTTATCCTTAACACCCTCTCTTGACCTTTATTATTTACTCTCTTCTTAATTCGAACATCCATCACTAAGACTCTATGTTATGTAGTCAAGTTCTTTTTAAGTATAATTTTGCAATCCATGCAAAGTTTTCTATGCACTTTTCTTATTAAAAAGAAATCAATTTGAGAGTATATTCTTCTACTTTTGTACATGATAAGATGCTCTTCCCGCTTTTTAAAACAAGTGTTAGCTATAGTAAAATCAAACACTAATGAAAAGTCTATAAACTTGAGCCATGTATATACTCATCAACAAAACCCAAAAATTTGAGCCAAGTATATTTCAATGAATATGATTTTATATAGATTAATAAGGTTCAAACATTTTTTTTTGGGAATAAGCTAAATCATTAGTATCATCGGTTATCAAATCAAACAATAGGATTTACATAATCACATTTACATGGAATACATAACCCTCATAGCTGTAATAATTTCTTGAATTCAGTTAAAAAAAAAAAAAAGAGAATATTCCTCATTGGTGGCTATTCAAATCATCTCTCCGAAGGAGGTATGGTCCAACATTGTGGCCGTCCTCCTTCAAGAACCCATGTGGAGGGTAAAACGTACTGGTTCCTAGTCAACTACTCCCAATTGTTCAGGACTTGGATTTCAAAGAAAAAATGGTTACATTTCAAGTAGATGTTTCAACCTCACATGTAGATTTTCAACTACTCCATTCACTAAATTAAAAATTTAACAGCAGATATATCTTGCCACTCCCAGTCAATTAAAATAGCAAAACAGCATACTTTTCATCTCAAAGGAAACATAAGTGAGTAGAATTTCACATGTAAGAATGGCTTCATTTCATCCTTAAACCTAAAAGTGGCAATTTATGTTCACAACCTTTCATGAACAATAGAAAAATGAGAAAACTTTGCTTATGTACATTACTTATAATGCATGTTATAATAGCAATGCAAGGGTGTAGGTAAAAAGATGTAAATATTTACAATGATCAGAGGGGTCTAAAAGAGAAGAAATAAAAAAAATTCTAATTTTGACCAATGACCTCTTGTTAGAATTTCCAATAAGTGTCCCCTCCCCAGTTCCCACTTCATCAACTGAAAGGTCGAATATTGGTTTACAGTTAATGGCACTGTGCTTGCCCAATGACTCCAAAAGACAGCAAATGGTAGTAAAATCATGCACATTTTTTTAAAAAAAAAAGGTAAGAAAGATATGGACTGCAGAATCCTACACAAAACAAGCACAAGGTTCAATTTATGAAACAAGAGGAAGGATTCCCAAAAGTGCTTCATTGCTAAACAACAAATATATGATCAACAAAGATGAGTAAAACTATTTAATGGACAACTGGTATTCCAGCAAAAGCAAGCTCAAGCAGCTGAAAAGAGTAAGATGCACAATTTTTTTAATGGAGGAACTGGTATGCCATGTAGTCCAAGGCAACATGGTCAACAGATCAGCATTGAGCATATAACAAGGTTGAAAAGGGATTATCCTCGACATTGTGGATGTCACAAAGATAATGCAAGACAAGAACCTGGTACCACAGAAATGCTGAGAAGCTCAAAGTTGCATCTGGATGGATGTTGGTATGTTTTGTCCTACCTGCTGCTTAAGGTCGTGGAAGTCAGCTCCTTTCTCCTTCATGTCAGCTGTTTTGGCAGCTTCTCTCTCAACTTCTTTCTCATAGGAATGCAGCTCCTTCACAATGCGTTTGCAGGTACTCGTCTTGATCTTCAGACTTCTTACGGTAGCCATAGAATCCTGTACCAAAAAAAAAAACTTCCATCTAGAGTTTGATTCCACAACAAAATCAATAAATTGGGTAACGTAAAGCACCGCGCTTTCTTTTTTTTAAAGCATTATACGTTTATTATAGCTTTCACAATGCTCAAACTTGAAAGCACAATTCAAGATCTTTAAATTTACAAAAATCATTACAGAGCAGTAATTTCCCCATCAAACACACTTACCCAAGTCATTATTCATATGCTTCATTTAAGTGCAAAAACTGCATTAGAAAAATAAAGAGGGAAGGCGACAGAAGATGATATTCAAGCAATGAAATCTAAGTTTAGCTTCGATCATCTTTAATTAGAAGGGGGAGAGAGAGAGAGAGAGAGAGAGAGAGAGAGAGAGAGTGAAGGGCTTACTGTAAAATGCGAGCAATAATGTGAAATTTCAACAGCCGTTACGCTTCGTTGTTGCTACAGATTGCTGCTGCTTGCGATGCCCTAGCAGAGAGTCGGAGAAGACGCGGCAGATCCGCTCCTCTGACTTTAACGCACCGCTTTACACTTTTTCGTGAAATGAAAATGTTTACTCATTGCTTGTGAGTGTGCCGTCCATTGGAGAGAAAATGGATATAGTCTCTTTCACAATAACAAAAAAAGGTTCAACTATCAATTGTGATCTGATAATAAAATGTTTAAAGTAATTTGTACAAAACCTTAAATGTACTTTCATGTATCATCATGAATAAGAAAAGGGTTAAAGTAGTAAAAATGAATTTGTATTGGAGTTGTGAATTGTGATTCACAAAAAAGTTACTCGATGGATCTAAATAATAGTTTATTTATTAATTTAATTTAATTTTTTTGGAGTAAAATTATCTATTTATATCAACAGATGAAGTTTGTACAAGATTTTTTTTTTAAAACTAGGTGAACTGCATAAATGCACAGGTAGTTTAATTTTTTGGTAGGGCTTACAAAATAATATTTTAAAAAAAGTATATAGAAAAAGAAAAAATAAAAGCAACTGCACATAAAATCCAAAATGTAGCCGTTCATGGTTTAGAAACAATACAACTTCCTCATATATATATATATATATATGTGTGTGTGTGTGTGTGTGTGTAATATTAGATTGAAGGACAAAGTCAATAACTCAAAAAATTTCTTAAACCACTTTGAAAGAGTTGAAGAAAGGATTCTTTAAATTTTTTTATTACAATTTTTTTTTAAGTGTAGAGAGAAAGGGAGAATAAAAACAATGTCTGAAATTCACTTAGTAAATCTCACCTATTCTTTCTCTCTCTCTCTTTCTCAAAACTTTACAAAAAATTTTACAAAAAGATTAAAAAAAAAACCTTTAGAACATTTCAGTTTCATCAAATAATAAACATCAACATCATCCTGAATTCAATTTGTCTCCTTCTCCTGAGAGTATTTTGAATATAATATTCTACTCTTGTAGGATCACCGTAAGAGGATGTATCTTTAACTTGAATTCAATCAACTTTAGTATTCACCATGTCTATGTGGGACCAACAATCACCCATGATTAACCTATGGTTAGGTGGAATTTGATTTGCAATTATTGACATCCAGAGCCAATAGGGGGGCGGTAGTAAGGGAAAGTTCACGACGGAGCTAGGATAAAGATAGAAGCAAGCATGGGAGGGTACAATGTTAATTTATGATTCCCTATCACCTAAACATCTCGAAGTACACAAGCAGAAACCACACTGGAAGATACATCATTACATTTCACTACTACTAATATCATTTTTGGTTCTAAGCTCTATAGTAGTCTGCCAGCATTTTCCCTTCTCAACCATTTATGCTAAAAAGCTCGGAAGAAAGCTCTGCTTCCATAAAACACACAGGAGCTACTGTCCTTTGATGATTCCCGTAGTTTCTGCTTTCAACGTCCAAATTAGGAAGCTTCATTTCTGCTAATGACTCAGTAAACTACTGCATGATCTTCATGTACATGTCTACTATGTCAAAGTACCAAAGGAGAAACCACACTGGACAGTACATTATTACATTTCACTATTACTGATATCAGTTTTAATTCTATAATCTAGAGTCATTAGTCACCTGTCTATTTTTGTTAACCAGTTCAATAAAAGACACAACTTAGGTGCAGTTCTTAAGATGTTTGTTATACATTCTCCAATAAAAAGAATGACATGTTAATATCTTTTACACATCAGCATCATATGATGTGTTTCAAAAAGGCTTTTTTACATGTCATGTTTTTATTGAATAATCTAATGACAAACACCTAAAGAACTTCACTGAAGTTTTCTCCTTGTACATAAGCTCAGAAGAAAGCTCTGCTCCCATAAAACACGCGGGAGCTACCGTTCTTTGATGATGTTGATGTCTGTGGCTTCTGCTCAGAGCTCGAGTTTCCCGAACTAGTTGGTCCACTTTCATTGTCCATATTAGGAAGTTTCATCTTTGCTAGTGACTCAGTAAATTGCTGCATGCTCTTCATGTACATGTCTACTATCTCCTGCTGCACCACCTTCGGCTCGGGCTCAATCTTCACAGTCACAACAGGCTTTGAAAATGGATCATTTGGCACCCCATTTGAGGAATCACTCTCACCATCTTTGATATCCACAGTTTTCTCTTTGGTTCCCGAGACTTGTTCATGTTCAGATGAGTCTGAGCTTGCAGGCACCGAAGGAGAAGACAAAGAAACCCCGTTTGTTGACACACTGCTCTTTGGAGAATCATCAATTTTATGAGGTTGGACAGACTCAACTCTGCATGCTGAGAAGCTTTCGACAAGCTGAACACCTGCTTCTTCAGAGCTATGGCTCTCAGTAGCATCAGAAGAAGTAGTAAAGCTCTCTTCACATGGAATGCCAAAATATTCTGAAACCATCAGGTGGTCTTCTTTCTCTACTTTTGGGTCCGGGAACTCAATTTTATCCAAGTTTCCGGCCAGAGACTCACAAGTTTCCGAGTCCTGCTCAGTGACTTCTTCAGCTGGAATCACCATGACATCAGGTGAAGCTCCAGTGTATGCAAGAGACAACTGAACAAAACCTGCTGGGGAATGAAACAGATCAGTTGAAGAGAGAGAGAACTCTTTCTCTAGCGTCCCACTATTCTTGACAAGTACTTCAGACAAAGGCACCAAAGCAAAACCAAGAAGCTGGTCTTCTAGATAGTTCTTCACCCTGCTCAGCATCCATATCTCACATTTGAGAGAAGATTCCACAGTTTTAACATTCAGACAAAGATTCTCATTAAACACAGGGTTCCTTCCACCTCCATTGATGATCTTGGTGGACACAGTGTTCTCAGGGTTGCTAGTTAGGCAAATCTTGGCATAAACATCTTGCTTGTGGTATATGCAAATGTTGTGGACGTCCCTGGCTTTATGTATGTAAACGTCAAGAACACCGATGAACTTGTCTTCCAGATTAGACATAACAGCTTCCTTTCCATTGACCTCAATGTCCTTAGACAAGACAGAGCTCTTGAATGGTGACACAACAGATTGTGGGGATTCCATATTACAGAACAATAACTAGAAGAAAATCAAGTCACCCTAAGTTACGACAAGCTTTAACTCAAGATAGAAGGCACAGATAATTCTTAAAACTTCAATCCCAGCACCGAAAAAACAGTAATTAAAAATAAATATACCCGCCTAGAACTAAAAATTTAATGATTCAGTACTTGGTACAACCCACATATGATAGAAGCACAGCTTGAATAAACTACTGTAAAACCTAGGCTCAAGCAGATCCAACAATTGAAGGCGAAATAACATCAAAAGAAATAAAGAAGGAAAGAAATGCAACACTCAATCTACTTCAACATGTAAGAGAAATGGGAGGCTTTAACTTGAATTCCTCCAATGAGCAGACAAATCCAAATTCGAGAGCCTAAGCACACAAATCGCAGAAGGGGTAAGAAGGATTCTCAAGAACCAGAACTCCAGCTCCCAAAATTGAAAAATTCAAGTGAACTGCTCGAATACCCCAAAATTGACCAAACTTTAAAAACTAGAAGAACAAAAATAACCAATGAATGGAGCCAAATTTGATCAGATTCCAATAAAGTTACCACCACCTACCAACTTTTTCTACACAGAAACACTCCCACCAGAATCCGAGGGAGGGAAACAGGGAAAGCAAAAGCACAACGATTCAAAAGAAACACGTAAAAATCCCCCTTCGAAATCCGAATCACCCAAAGCACTAGAAACAAACGGAAAAATGAAAAACAATTTGACGAAAACATGAAAAAAAAAGGAAACTCGAATGGGCAAATAAAGCAGGATAAAGCAGTGAGTGGTTTTTACCTGCCGTTGCCTCCAAAGTCAAAGTGGAATCTGCTGTGGCTCCAATCCACAATCAACAGACGACCCAGTTCGTGAATCGAGGTGGGATTGAAAGAACAACCAAAAAGCTAGGAACTCGTTGGAATATAATCATAGAAATGTAAAAGCAGAGGATAAAATCTACTACTTCTGCTGAATACTAGTGAGAATTCAGGAGCGCGCGTTTCGCGAGTGGGTATGTGGGAGAATGTATATATAGGATATTTTGTGTGCAAATGGGATGGGCAAAGGGATACACCGTCCCACGCGGTGGCCCCAGATAAGGGAAAGGCCAATAGGAATGAATTTGAGTGCGTTCTGAAGGGCGGGCTGCCATCATATGTACGACTTTTTCATCTTTTAGGCACAGTCCCACGGCCCCAGTTGTCGTTGCATAGTATTTATTTTGGTGGAATTGACGGTTGAGGATTTAAGATAAATATATTGAAGATTTTAAAATTTCAAAATTATTTTTTAAAAATTAAATTATATAAAAAATTATAATTTAAGATTTAAGTTAAATTTGTTTATATTTTTATTATTATATTATTCAATTAAAATATGAAAATTATGTAATTTTTCAATAATATCATAATAAATATATAATGTTTATAAATAATTATATAACTTTTAACTAAATTATATAATTTATTGAAGAATTATATATTTTTATATTTTAATTAAAATAATAATATAAAAAATTATACATAAGTGTAATCTAATTTTTATTTTTAAAATTTTTAAAATAATTTTAAAATTTAAATTTTTTTAATATAAATATTTTAATTTAAGCCTTCACCTATAATTTTCGCATTTATTTACAGCACCAGATCTTGACTGCTACCTCTATTTCTTCCTAAGGCAGGCGCCTGAAGTCTTGGGAAATTGTACTTGCATTGCCCAAATTTAAAGTTTAATGAACAAGTTTATTCTTCTTCTTCTTCTTCTTCTTTAATGTTTTAATTATTAAGATAAAATTTTAATAGTAAAAAAGTTTAAGTATTTTTGAGATGAAAGATTATAAAAACTAGGTAAAATTATGAATAAATTAATAATTTAATTTTAAATAATCACTCTCTTCTCAATTTATTTTTTCAAAGATAAAAATTCTTAATTTAATTTTTGAAAAAATTATTTAATCTAAATTTGATCTTTTAAAAATAAAATATTTTAATTTTGTTTCCAAACACTTTTAATAAAAATAAATTTTTATTACACAAAAACAAAATCTCACGTATATAAATTTACCTAATTGCCTTTAACTCTCAAAGCAGCCATATCATTGTATTAAAAAGGCCACACAAAAGCTTTTTCGAAAGTAACATAAGCTTTTCTTTTAATTTTAAAAGAAATAAAACATAAGATTAAGATAACCTTTTAATTTTTAATAAATAGGCAATTTTATCTATTAAAATTTAAAAGATTATTATTTTTATTTATATTTTACTTTCTTTAAAATAAATAAATTATTGGAATTAAAAATAATAAAAAATAAATTAAAATTTAAACTATCTAACTTATATTAAACCGTCTAAATTGTTTTAACTTGAACAATTCAACATGTCCCTGTCCCAAAAATATCAAAAAACTCTTTTTCTCGGTATATTCTTATCATTTATTGTTTAGTATGCAAAAAGTTTAGTAAGAAAATAAAAAAAAAATTATAAATAAAAAAATTATAATATTCTTATTTTTAATGATTAAATAATAATTAACAGATAATATTAAATAATAATTATAAAAATAAAAATAATATTTCAACAAATTTTTAATTTTCATTTCGTACCAAACATGTCATTGGAAAAGAGAAGTTGAAAAGGAGCCGAAATCCTTTCAGATTAGGAAGTCAATTTACAAGAAAAAGAAAGAATGACCTTTATGAATGATTTCACTCTTTTGTATTACACTTAATACATGAAAGAATATCGCAAGATTCTTTTATGTAGATACCCGTTCTCCACTATGAACGCACATCAGTCCGAGTCTCTATTTAAGATCATATATATTGTATCATGAAGAGTAGAAATAAATTTTATAAGAAGAGAATTATACACAAAAAACATAGAGATAATTGCCTAAACAAAAATTGTGTAAAAACTGTAGAGATGTGCAGTAAAAATCTCTCACTTTATGAAAGCAACTTTTGCACTTTAATTTAGAAAATTGTCCCGTTATATATGTGGGCCCAAAAGCATTTGCTACACCTAGGTATTGGGCAATTATTATACACCAAACATGTACATAAAATCAAAGATTAATTATAGTGGGGTCTGGCGTGTCTCTTTCTATTCATCTCCACAGTCCACTATTTCAACGACTCTCTAACAATATCTTTGAAAATGTATGGGCTTTGAAAACCATATCCTACTACAATTATTACTACTAGTAGTGATTTTATACTTCTAAAATATTATTTTTTAATTATGATATAATTAATTATTTAATAATTATTTTAAAAATTAATTTATTTGATAATTAATAATTATAAAAAATTAATTTAATATTTTTATAATTAATGAATATGATTATAATAATAAATTTATTAAAATAAGTACAGTGTTATTTTATATTTAATAATCAATTATATTATAACTAAAAATTATGATATTTTGTTCAAATATAAAATCATCACTTTTAGAATGTGTTTGGTAAAAATGAAAATACTCTTTGATACATTGGCATGGAAAAGCTGATGGATTTTGTCCCTTTTAATTTGGTCCATTGTTCATTTTATTAAAAATGTTTAGGAAAGTCACGGTTGAATATGAAATAAGAAGGAAAAATATAATTTTATCCTAAATAGTAATAATGTTTTATATTAAATAACCTAAAATTTTGAAATTATTCTAAAAAAATTAAAAATAACTTAAAATCATAAATTGTAATTTTGTTGCATAGTTAAAATTTTGTTGTTTTTAGATTCTTTAAAATAATGTTAAATTTTAAAATTCTTTAATATAAAATTACAAATATCCTGGAGGCTCTCAACTATAATTATTCATTTTTGGTTTATATTAATTAAAAAAACTAGTTTTTTAACATTTTTAGCTATATAGATATTTTAGTCATTTATTTGCTTTTTATTTTTATTTTTATACTATTTCTATTTCATCAAATATCAAAGTAAAAAAATATTTTTGTTCCAACATTTTATTATATTTTCATTTTTATCTTCTTTTTATTTCTGTATAAAATTTTCTCCTCAATTAAACATAACCTTTGTTACTTCTACAACTACCAATTAGTCATTTTGGTTCTTTGACTTCTTTTCCACTCCCTCAATGAGACGCGTGGCTTGAAAGAGTCCCCTGTGATAGGGATGGAGATGGAAGTGTCATTTTTTGTCCTTTTCTTTGTGCACCAAAAAGGGTGAACGAGACATTGTAGATAAGGCATAGGGTTCATGTGACACAGTACTTTTACGTGTCTGTCTACTGTTTTGACACATCTCCAACGAGTAGTAGGTGCCGTAATTTGCGTAATTAGTAACCCTGGCATGGAACTCATCGACCGAAGCCATAAGTACGAAGTAGAGTTGTTATTAAGGGAGTTAAAAAACAATTAAAGTTTTTAGAATTAATAATTAAATTAAATTGAACTGATAAACAATTAATCAAAATTTATTTTTTTAATCAGTTTATATTTCTAGATTTTTTAATTATTTGATTCAATTTCGGTTTAATGTAATAAGAAATTGAATCATAGTAATATATATATATATTAAATATAAAGATATAATGCGATTAATGATACTCGTTTGGTTGACTTATTTAGATTTGTTTTGTAAAAAAAAAAAAGGAAATTGTTATAATGGACTTGCTGTTAATAAGCTTTTTGTATTATAATATTATCGTACTTAAGCCTATACTGTAAAAAATGTCAGAAAATAAATAAACTAGGGTAAGAAAAAAATAGATCCAAAAATTAAGCCTAAGCTATCCAAATCAAACCGCTCAAAATGATTACTTTTAATTTGATTTTATACTATTAAATCAAATTGATCAATTTTTTAACACTAAACTAATGTTAATGTTAATGGTTCATTTGGCTAACGCACAAAAAATTGACCAAACGGACTGAAGCAAATTACGTTGACTTTTTTTTTTTAGGCATAGTATATATAACTTCATAAGATAATAAAAAAAATTCATAAAATTATTTGTATATCAAAAAAATTTAGAATAAATTACATAGATTTTTCTTTGTTTTTGTTAAAATTATATATATATCTCATTTATTTTTAAAATATACATAAATTTCATCTAAAACAAAAATTTATTCTATAATTTAGTTTAATTTTAAATTTTTTAACCAGAATATCCTCCATTCAAAGTTTTGTTAATTAAAAAACATATATTCAAGTTAATAGATGGTATTTGAGTAAAATAATTATTTCCTAAACAAATTTTCATAAAATTTTGTATATCAAAGAAATTTATACCAAGACAAATAGAGTCCAAAGTTAAATTAGACAAAGAAAAGTAAATTATACAGATTTTCTTTAAATTTTATTAAAATTACACTGACTTTTTTTATTTTTTAAATATATATAATAATTTAATTTTGAAATTTTTAAGTAAAATATTCTCCATTAGTCTAAATACATAATTTTTTGTTAAATTTAATAAATATGTATTTATTGGTTGAGGATATTTTAGTAAAAAAATTAAAATTAAATAAAGTGTAACATAACATTTTGTTTTATGAAATACTTATGTATATTTAAAAAATAAACAAAAAGTCTATATAATTTTAATAAAATAAAAAATTAATGTATACAGACCTTTGCTATATATTATTTAAAAAAAGAGAAAAGTTCACGTAATCTTTGAACCATAACACAGTTACAATTTTAGTATCCAAAATTTAAAACAAAACACTGCATCATGAAAGAGTTAATCATAACTAGATCAAACATCTCCTCCTCCTTCTCACGTGCTTTTCTTCCTCATCCACTTTCCATTGTTTTTCCAAGCTTTTCTACCCACAAGAATATTTCGTATTTCGTATTGCACACTTATGTAATCTTCGCCCACCAATATCAACATCATCAATTTTATACAACAAATCCCAGTTTGATTCCCCTGATCCTTATTGTTGTCGCTTCTCAGACAATATCCCAACAAAACTCGCATACTTAAACTTTCACAAGTTTGATTCGACTATGCAACACACCCAAAAAAAAAAAAAGATGTCACCGAATGTAAAGCATACGTAACCCCACAAAATTGTAAATGAAAGAATAATAGAATGAAGAACATGAATAATATGTCTAGAAATGTCTGTAAAGTGATTAAGTTCACACTTCCCACTATTTGTTATAGAGCATTGGCAAATCATTTTTAGGATTTATCTCGAGCACTCTAAAACTTACGGAGAACAAATTCTAGAAATCTCATTAGAAGAAATTAATAAAATTTTAGAGAAGAAAATTTGGAAAAAATATATATATGTTTTTCTATTTTATTTTTAAATTTGAAGTAATATAGCTTGTTTTTAAAGTGTTGTACCTGTTTTTAAAAACAATATTTAAAAATAAAATTCAAAAATTAATGTAAACTATTGGATCATTTTTAATCCATTGCATACACAGAGACATGCACTGAGTGCTAAATGTTAAATAATAAATATTATTCATTTTATATTTATTTGTTATGCCACACTTGTACATTTTAGACCTTCTTTTCAGATTAATTATTTAATATGTGGTGTATATTTTAATTTATATAAATTTTTAACCCTTTTAATTTATCTAAAATAAGATTCGAAAATATTACTTCGGATGCCTAACTTAATTTTTCAAACTAATTATTCTTAACACAAATCACTGGGGTAAAGAAATTTCAAAAGTTTTAACCAACCTGTTACTTTTCATCACACTTTGAAAGTTTATGTTTTAAAATTATAATTGCACTATAATTCAAAAAAATTACCTATCTCTCTTCATTAAAAAAAAAATGACAATCATTAGTCTGAATCCTTGTTAGACCCCTACGCAACAAAGAATGTTGTGCCAGTTGTTGTGCCAGTAAGTGGGAGAGCAGAAGGATTTTTCATGCTTTTATTTTAATATTTTTAAACACTTTAATTATCTACCCAACACAATCATGTGATGAGATAATTTAAGATAAGAAATCATATAGTACAGTTTAAACAAAGGATACACAGTAAGCTTGTAGGAAACTCTTTCCATAATGATTGGGTGAAATTAATGACGGTACCCAAACAGAAAAGATTAGAATAATTAGGCAAGCAGAAGTTGGGGACACGTTGCTTTAATGGAAATTAAATATTGATTATCACAGTCACAGATGACATATGAACACAATGATGCGGCGCTAAAGTCCGCCTCCACCGCCCACAACGGCTACTTTTTTGAATCCAGCTCATTGCGGGGACAAATCCACCCACCCACCCACCCATGATGGACTCTGGCCTTTTTCTTTTTCTTTTAATGAAGTAAATAAAATCCTCTAACCTTGATCAATGATAATTGATATAGATTAAATTATTTCACGTTATAATATTGATTTTCCTTGTGTTTAAAAGTTTATTATATAAAAGATTTGAGAATGAGATATGTCTACAACAATCAATATCCTTTTATGATACATGATTTTTTTTTTTATAATTGTTTTGCCTAAACAATTTATAAATGTTTGACGCATTTAATTTTCCCATACTAAACACTATCTAAGTAATTTTTAAGAAAATTACACAAGCCAATTCACACCTCAATATTGTTTTTTTATGGTTGAAATATCATCTTTATTTATGAAATGTATATTTTCTTAAGAGTTCAAACTTTTTAATATGCCAATATATATCTATATATATAATGAATATGAATTTAATCCGCCTCTAATATTAAGCTCCCACTAGTCCTACCTACTAAAGATGTTTCCAAAGAGCCCACCTATGAATGACCGAGTATATTTTTAAGATATCTTAACTTTCAAGTTTCTTAACTTAAGTTTTTGATCTCTCATTTCCCTCCTATCTTGCATTAAACTGCATGCTTTCCTCTCCATATCTCTAACTTGGGTATTAAAGTCCACAGCAAGGCTCTAGCACTTTCATTGCTTTAACCATTCACTATTTTATAAGACCTACAAAGTCTAACCACCAAAGCACTAACCTAATCACTTTGAGAACCCAATTAAATTGATATGAGCTTCCTTTACTCATCTCTAGGTAAGGGGTACACTTGGCCTGATATCTTAGCTAACATGTCATATTAGATTGAGTAAAAAATATAAAATACCAAATATAATAGGGTTAGGTTTGGTATTGGGTTAACTGTGTTAGTTAATATTACTTAACTTAATATAGTTTTATATGTTTTTTAAAATTATTTATATAATTTTTTTTTAAGAAATTATTTTATAACCTTTACTAAAAATTTTAACAAAAAAATATTTAATACTAAATTGAATTAGACATCAAATTAGATTGAAACTTAACTTGCTCTAACTTGTATGCACCTTTATCACTAAGTTATCTATGTAATATGTTATAAAAAATTATGATTTTTGACAAAAACTGATCTCAAGGGCTCTAATAATTGTAATAACAAAAATAAATAAATACATTTCAAAAGATTGAAATAATGACAAACTTATGATGTTTAATTAATTACATTTTACTTATAAAAAGTAACTCAAATTGTGATTGTAAGTAAGTTTAAATTTAAAAAGATTTCTAGAATGTGAAAAGTTCAAGTTAAAAAAAAAAAAGAGCAACTCAATATTTTAAAGTAAGATCAATCCCACACGCAAAAAGTGTGACTCCTGGCAAACCAGAAGTTACATTTACTTGGACAAGCTGACCATAACTGCAATACAAATATTTGAAACCTTTGGGAGGGCAATTTAGTCATTTTGGTAGCGTGGTAGTGGACACTTTGTAAGTTGTAACGGTCATCTCTCATTCATCCTCTGTTCCTCAGTAGCTGAATTAAAAAAGACACTTGCTTTCTCTTCCCTCTCCTTCAACTTTTGAATCCAAACTCTCTCTCTCTCTCTCTCTGTACAGTTCTTTGGTTGGCTCGTTTGCTTGCTCGGCGAAAACCATGAGGCAAAGCAGAAACGCAGAAAGTGCCGAGACTCGTTTCTTCGGTAGCATTTCATCCTCCTCGATCAGAAACCTTCTTCCCAGATCAATCTCTTCCAAACAGAAATCTAGCTCGAACCCTAAAATCCCCAAACCAAATGCCGAAAACACTCCACCACCCGATCCAAACATCCAGGTTTGCAATTACCAATCATTGCCTCCCACTACGAAGCTATTGCAGTCCAAAACCCCATCTTCCCAGCGTGAAGTTATTGAATCGGACGCTCCTCGGGACCCACCAGTAAAGGCATGTGGAGAATTTGTTTTCCTTCTGCTTGATGTTGTACATTGAATCTGTAATCCCTAATCGTGGCGAAGAGAATGTGAATTGTGAAATTATCTGTTTGGTTAACTCTAATAAAGTTTTGTGACAGGTTGTAGTACGAATAAGACCTGTTAATAACGAAGGAAGAGATGGAGATGAGACCGTTAAGAAGGTTTCTTCTGATACATTATGTATTGCTGACAGGCAATTCACATTTGATTTGGTTTTTGATTCAAACTCCCATCAGGTAAATAAATTCACTTTGGAATCTTGATATGCATTTTAATCTTTAATCATTTGTCCTAATATGAATTATACTAGGCTAATTAGATGATTTTGCTGTTAGGAGGATACAATTAGTAGTTCACTTTCTTTGCTTCAATTGTCTTGCACTCTTGCTTACTACATACAAGGGTAGAGAACAGTGATAAGCTTTGGCTTGTACAGGAAGATATTTTTCAGTCAATTGGTGTCCCGTTGGTTAAAAATGCTTTAGCTGGTTACAACACTTCGCTTCTGTCATATGGACAGGTACCTATCGAATTTTGAAATATATTTGAAATTTCAGCAAAAAGCTTAGTAGCACCCATGATGATTTTCTGAGATATTTTCTTTTATTTTTTACCAGTCTGGAAGTGGAAAGACCTATACAATGTGGGGTCCCCTAAGTGCCATGGTTGAAGAACCCTCGCGTTGTAGTCACCAGGGAATGGCTCCTCGGATCTTCAAAATGTTATTTTCTGAACTTGAGAGAGTATGTTCTACTTACTATTTTAACTTCTAGTCTTAGGAATTTTTTATCATGGCTTTTGAGGAGTTTTGACCGTGAGTTTGTATTACTGTCTGTAGGAGCAACATATCTATGAAGGGAAACAGATCAATCATCAATGTCGTTGTTCTTTTCTTGAGGTGAATTTTTGTTTCTTTGTAAACATTTTCTCTTTGGGGCAATCGTGGAGGGAGGGGGAGGGAGGAGGGGATGTTTCCTTGTTCAAATGATGATGAGCCCTTCTTTCTTATTTTTATTTTTTGTTGTTTTTAAACAGATATACAATGAACAAATTGGGGATTTACTTGATCCAATTCAGCAAAATCTTGAGGTAGTTTTAAGCCATCCTTTATGCTACAGTTTTTCAACAAAAAATTATTTTCTGCTACTTCTGTTTTCAAATGTTAATAATGGCCTGGTCCAAAATATCGCAGCTGAAGGAGGATTCCAAAAATGCATTGTATGTTGAGAATCTGACTGAGGAATATGTCACTAGCTATGAGGATTTGGCACAAATTCTTATTAAGGTATGGATGCATTGAAGTAAATAATGCTACTTTATGGTAAATGAATTATAGGCATTTGTTCCATCGACCACTGCAGTATTTATTTTATACCTCATCGGCTAAGTTAACTTTTCTACATGTGCTGCAGGGCCTTTCAAGCAGAAAAGTTGGAGCGGCAAGCTTAAATTCTGAGAGCTCCAGATCACATATCATTTTCACTTTCGTCATTGAGTCTTGGTGTAAGGTATCACCACATAATTGAATTCTAACTATTACTAGCAGACCATATGTAACATTCTCCTCTAAATACAATGAATTAAATTATTATTTAAAAATTATGTGTTATATCCAAATGATTGATGAATCTAATATATTATAGGAATAATTTAAAATTTATTAAGCAATTTAGGGTTAATTGTGAATAAGGTGCATTGTATTTGTAAACAACGAATTTTTTGTGAACTATTAAAGAAAAGTTGAGGAGAAAAATTTAAGATTCCTTTGATTCTATTTACACTAGGAAAAGGATATCTAAGCACTATTCACACTAGGACTATATGTTGTTTAGCTCAAACAGAGGATTCTAAACCAGAAATAGACAAGATTTCAATATATTAGAAAGATTCTGTTCCTCCTATACCAGATATCCAAAATGATTCATGTCACATTGGAATAAGAAATTGACCAAATTCATGTCACATTAGATCTTAATGATATCATATATAGTTAAAAAATAATTAATTACAATTAACCTAATAAACAAAATCATTTAAATTAAGTCAAAGTTTAATCAGGGTTAAAAGACAAAATAATTAAGATCAATTATGTGAAACTAGTAATGTTAAGGAAATAGGTATGGAGTGACATTATACATGATTCTCCCCAAGCTATACAAGAAACGAACCTACAAAGAAAGGAAGCAACAAATTTGGTATAAAAAGAGTGTGAACACTTGACCAAATACACAAAAAGAAAATTTTATAGATTAAATCATAAGACTTATGTAGGAACTTAAGCGTGTAGGAAACAATATAATAGGATGGAAACACGTGCTTCAAAGTAGAGGACATTAAAAAAAATGTTTTAAAAAAAAAGACGGCCCTTTGTTTTGGGGCCACAACACTGTAGAAGATGTGAGCTTATGTTAAGATATATGTCACTTTCAAAACTTAGTACTATAAGTAAAAAATATGGAATTTCTTAACTAACAAAGCTATACAAATTTAAAGGAGATAATAAAATTAAACTAAATATAAACAAAGTTAATTAAATTTAAATGTAAATTTGGATTAAATCTAAAAAAAGGAAAAAACATAGTTAAAATTAAATTAAGTTAAGTAATTAACTAATTCAATCAAGTGACAACAAAATACATATAAGGCAAAAATGATAAATCAAAATTGAAGAATTTCTTAGAAATGGTGTGAAAAATAAGGATAGGAGGTGGTCAAGAAGTCTCAGTGCTTGGTTTGATTTATAAGACATAAAATTAGTAAATAATGAAGTTAAAATAAATCATGGCATGAGTAGAAAAGAATAGCATGAGAAGGAAGTTGTAGTGAGTGGAGAAAAGTAACATAAGTTATCAAGAATTCAACATGAAAAAAATAACCATATCTCCTCCACCAAGTGTTTAAAAGTTGGCGCATAAAGGGAGAAGATAAGGAGAAGGAAATTTACTTGAGAAATAAGAAGGAAACACAAGTCAAAATATAGGAGAAAAATGAGGTAGCCTACACAAATAAGAAAGGAAGAAGATTGCATCATGGTGAGAAGTGATCTTATACATTTTTCGAAGGAAATTGAGACAAGGATAATTAGAGATATTAACTTGAAATAATAACCCACTTTGAAACTTAGGAATTTGGTCCAAATTCAACAAGAATAGAAAAAAAAGATAGACAAGATGTATTGGAAATTTTGAACAACCTATGAATTATTTAAGGAAGGTAGCAAGAAACATGAAATAAAAAGAAAGTAATGTATAGAGAAGAAGAGAGTGATTGGACACATGAAGAGAGAAATAAACCATAATGTAGGAAATTCTAAACTCAAAGGAGACCCACATGAAGAAAGTTGGGAGGAAGGTCTACCACATATGAGATGAAGAATGAATCAAGAAAATTGTAAGCAAAGAAGAAGAGAGTGACATGAAATAAAAAGAAAGTAATGCGTAGAAAATAATAGAGTAATTGGACACATGAAGAGAGACATAAACTATAATGATAAGTTGTAGGAAATTTTAAACTCGAAAGAGACCCATATGCAGAAAGATGGGAGGAAAGTCTACCACATATAAGATGAAGAATGAATCAAGAAAATTGTAAGCAAAAAAGAAGAGAGTGACGTGAAAAAGGCTACAGGAAGTCACTTGAATAAAGTGGTGATAGTTACAATTAAATTATAGTTAATTAAGTGAAATTATAGACAAACTTAAGTGAAGTAACAAACTAAACTAGATTGGTTGAAGTAAACTAAAAATTTGAACCAACTAACTAGTCCTCTTCAAGTGGGGCTAAGTAGGAAATTATTGAACAAGAAAGGAGAAAATGATGTACAAGCATGCGGAAAAGAGACAAAGATATAGATTCTTATTTTCTGTATAAAAATAGGCCTCACTACTAGAAAAAAAAAATTCTAAATTTAAATAGATAAGTTTTTATATGATTTTCACTAGCTAATTCAAAAGCAACAATTGGAGAACATCTATGAACAAGAAAGGAGAACATGATGTACAAGCATGCGGAAAAGAGACAAAGATATAGATTCTTATTTTCCTGTATAAAAACAGGCCTCACTACTAGAAAAAAAAATTCTAAATTTATATAAATAAGTTTTCATATGATTTTCACTAACTAATTCAAAAGCAACGATTGGAGAACATCTATGAACAAGAAAGGAGAAAATGATGTACAAGCATGCGGAAAAGAGACAAAGATATAGATTCTTATTTTTTTGTATAAAAACAGTCCTCACTACTAGGAAAAAAAAGAATTCTAAATTTATATAGATAAGTTTTCATATGATTTTCACTAACTAATTCAAAAGCAACGATTGGAGAACATTTATGAACACTAAAATCTCTACATATGGTCGATAAATATATGTTCCATTATTTATATATATTTTTTAACAAAATAGTGGAACATTTTTACATATAATTTTATACAGGCATTCTTCTTATTTCTTTGCCCATTCTCTATTCCAACAATATAAACATAAGTGACCATGGGCACCTCAAAAGCCCAAAAAGTCAACATTCTGCCACTTAAGGTGAAATTCACAGGTTAGTCAAAACTTGAACATTTGTAAAAACAACACATCAGTAAATTTCAAATATTAGCATGAAGCAAGATTATCCATGATAAAATAATCTTTTAATTAAGGCATCCCCTAGAATTGATCTACATGAAAAATTATGCAATTTGTCGTTACTTTTCTTTTGGGAATTGTCTCTTATTTCATAGAGATCTCCTCCCTTTTGGGGATGAAAATTCTTTATATTCAAAATTCTTTATATCTCCTCTGATTTTTTTTAGAGGTGGGGACAATTCTTATATAGAAAAATGGGAGTCTATGTCTTTCTCTCCTTTTCTCATGCTTGTATGCAATTTTCTTCTTTTTTGTTCAACAATTTCCTACTTGGCCCCAATTGAAGATGACTAGCTAGTTGGTTCAAATTTTTAATTTGCTTCTAACCAACCTAGTTTTCTTTGTTCATTCACTTAGGTTTGTTTTTAGTTTCACTTAACTAACTATAATTTAATTGTAACTATCACCACTTTATTTAAGTGACTTCATGTAGCCTTTTTCACATCACTCTTCTTTTCTCATAATTTTCTTGATTCATTCTTCATCTCATATGTGGTAGACCTTCCTCTCAACTTTCTTCATGTGGATCCCCTTTGGGTTTAAAATTTCTTACAAATTATCACTATGGTTTATGTCTCTTTTGATAAGTCCAATTATTCTTTTCCTCTCTACACAGTACTTTCTTTTTATTTCATTTTTCTTACTACCTTCTCAATAGTACATAGGTTGTCCAAAATTTCCAATACATCTTGTGTGTGTGTGTTTTATTTTGTTCTTGTTAAATTTGGACCAAACTCCTAAGTTTCAAAGTAGGTTATTGCTTTAAGTTAATATCCTAATTATTTTTATCTTAATTTTCTTCCAAGAATGCGTAAAATCACTTCTCACCATGATGCAATCTTCTGCCTTTGTTGCTTGCATAGGCTATCTCATTTTTCTCCTATACCTTTACTTGTGTTACCTTCTTATTTTTCAAGTAGATTTAAGTCCTTATCTTCTCCCCCATGTACCCAGTGTCAAGCTCTTAGTGGAGGAGGTATGGTTATTTTCTGCATGTTGAATTCTTCACAACTTGTCTTACTTTTCTCCCGTGCAACTTACTTATCATGCCATTCTTTTCTACTCATGTAATGATTTATTTTAACTTCATTATTTATTAATTTTGTGTCTTGTAAATCAGACAAGTATTGAAACTTCTTAACCACCTTCTATCTTTATTTTCACACCATTTATAAGAAATTTTCTAGTTTTGATTTGTCATTTTTGTTTTATATGTATTTTGTTGTCACTTGATTGAATTGTAGTTAATTTAATTTAATTATACCTATATTTTGTTATTTTTCTAGGTTTAATCCAAATTTATATTTAGATTTAATTAAAATTTGTTTATATTTAGTTTAATTTGAATTCCCCTTTTAATTCGTGTAGCTCTCTTAGTTAAGAAATTTCTTGCATGATAATTACATATTTTCTACTTATGGTGCCAAGTTTTGAAAGTGACGTACATCCTATCATATTGTTTCTTATACACTTAAGTTCCTTCATAAGTCTTATGGTTAAATCATAATATTTCCCTTTTATATATTTGGTAAGTGTTACACGTTTTTTGCACCAAATTTGTTGCTTACTTTCCTTGTAAGTTCATTTCTTGCATGGCTCGGGGAGGATCATGTGTGATGCTACTCCATGCTTATTTCTTCAACATTACTAGTTTCACATAATTGATCTTAATTAATTTGTCTTTTAATCCTAACTACACTTATTTAAGTGATTTTGTTTATTAGGCTAATTGTAATTAATTCTTTTTTAACTAGATATGATCTAGTTAAGATCTAATTAGAGTCCAGTTAATTTCTTATTCTAGTGTGAAAGGAATTTTTTTTGGGTATCTGATATAATGTGAGTGGAATCTTTCTGATATTCTATCAGAAAATTTTGTTCTTTAATGATTCAAAATCCCTTGTCTGACCTAAACAATATCTAGTTCTAGTATGAATAGTGTCTAGGTATCTTTTTTCTAACCATTAGGGAGAATCTAAAATATTTTTCCTAAATTTTTTCTTTACTCTAATAGTTCATAGAAAATTCAGAGTTTACAAATATAATGCACCTTATTCACAATTTATCCTAAATTACCTATTAAATTCAAAATTATTCCTATGATATTACATTCATCAATCATCCAAATACAGCACATAATTTTTAAATAATAATTTAATTCATTGTATTCAGAGGAGGATGTTACACCATGTATACGTTCAATTGCTGCTTTTGTGTATGGAAACAATACCTATAGTTGTATCTTTTAAAATTGAAAAAAAAAAAAACTTGTATTGTTCATTTTCACTATTATTTTTATTGCTAGATGTGATATTTGTCAACTAATGCTGCAGGGAACCACATCAAAGGGTTTCAGTAGTTCAAAAACAAGCAGAATTACCCTTATTGATCTTGCTGGACTGGGCAAAAATAAAATTGAAGATGCAGGCAGAATATGTCCAAGGGAAAGCAGAAATGTAAAGAAGTCCTTATCTCATCTTGGGTAAGATGCCATGTGGTTGGATTACTTCTAGTTTCTACGGCCTTAATGGATGGTTTTCGGTTATGAAGGCTGAAAGTAGAACGTTGCTTTTATTTTACCAAGATGAATCTGCAAAAACCATGATTGACTTTTTATCAAGACATCATAGTAATCAGTAATGACTGTTTTATTTCATTGGTGTAGGCGCCTAGTGGATGCTCTGACTAAAGAAACTCAGTCTGTCAAAGCTGAAGACATTACAAACAGGAATTCCTGTTTAACACGTTTACTACAAGAATCACTTGGTGGAAATGCCAAACTCTCAGTAATCTGTTCCATCTCCCCTGATAACAAGTACTTAAATCAAAGAGCATAATTTAATCATGTGTAGAGCCTAGTAACAATGACAATATCTTTGAGCTCTACTGTTCTAAAGATAAAGATTATACTTGTTGATTGCAGGTGTAATGGTGAAACACTGCGGACTCTCAGATTTGGACAGCGAGTAAGATCCATTAGGAACAAGCCAGTTATCAATGAAATAAAAGAGGGTGGAGCTAATGGTTTGAGTGATCAAATCCGGCAGCTAAAGGTATAAGTCATCTCCGGGACGTTGCTGGAAATAGTTTTTCAAGGATTAAGCTAATGTAATTCTGAAAATATACAACTGTTATTTTTTGGGGTGCAGGAAGAACTAGTTAGAGAAAAGGCTAATGTTCATAATTCAACTGGGAGTAAAAATGGATACTTCCAAGGACATAATGTGCGGGAAAGCTTAAATCAGTTGAGAGTCAGCTTAAACCGCTCCTTGCTCCGACCTCACATCGATGATGATACCGAAGAAGAGGTAAATGTGGATGAGGATGATATAAGGCAATTGGGCAAGCAGATTAATGAATTGTATAGTTCATGTGAAATGGGGAATCCAAAAGACATACCTGTCAGTGAAGATTGTGCCCAGTTTTATTCTCTTGAGGAAAGTTGTGATGTAGACATGATCGAGGGTGATGAAATTGAAAAAGAGGAAGTGAATTCTGAAAAAAATTTGAGTAAGCTGTATCATGAGGACAAAATGGCATCAACAGATAACCATTTATGCACAGCTAACACCTCAAGGGCGATTAAATCTACATTTAGAAACGGCATTTCAGTCAGCTCATGCTGCCAACCTCCAATCTTTGATGAACCACCGTTGTCTGAGTCCCCAAAAATCAGAAATACCCAAAGGAAAAGCATGGCTGTTTCATTAAGTTATCTTGGAAGTCGGAATAATGTGGCAGAGAGTTCCAATTATGGTAAAGACGAGTTAGGACAATCATTTAAACATGGTGAGCCTATGCAATCCTTGTTACAATCAAGCAAGGTTTTGCCTGGCCCCTCTGAGTCCTTGGCAGCTAGCATTCAGAGAGGCTTACAGATAATTGACTATCACCAGCAGAACTCTGCATTGAACAAATCTTCAGCTTCCTTCTCCTTTGGGAACTTAACCTTGACACCCTGCTCAGAAATTGACAAGGTTGGTTCTACTGTGCAAACAACACACGAGAGACCTCCAAGTGATGTAGTACCTGCTATTTTCCTTTGTGGATCTTGTGGCAAAAAAGTATCTGATCAGGCTTTCACCGAGGTCCAAGATAGCTTGAATTCCTGGATTGACGAAGTTGAAAAAGCAGAAAATCCTGATAGACTGAAAGATAAAGTTCCAAAAGTCTGCAACTATGCATTGTGACTTAATTTTCCACTGATAATTTTTAATAACTATTGCTAATTGTTTATTTCTTTTTTCTTCAAGCATTTGGAAAATGAAATGGCGAAAGCCATCACGAGAGAGAAGGAGCTTGAAATTGTTTGCAAGGAACAAAGAGCTAGAATTGAGCAACTAAGTCAATTGGTAAGAATCTTGGCCCTCATGAATTATGTTCACGGTATGGATTTTAAAGTATTGACAATGACTTGTTCAGGTGGAGAAACACAAAGGTGAAAAGGAAATAAACTCCATCATTGTGTATGGTCAAGAAATCAACAGGCAGATCAAACATGAAGAGTATAACTCACTGAAAGATGAAGACAAGGTCAGTTGTGAGTTCAGTAATTTATTAAGTATATGCATTTCTTATATTTGAAGGTTGGAATGCCCCTTTCTCATTTGTTTTCTTGGTGTCATTAGCAGCTTCTGAGGGGCTCTTTATCAGAAAATCTTTTACGACATATTTCAGAGGGAGAATCTGAAATTAAAGAAGGCCAGGAAGAGTTTGCTCTAAGAGACAACTCTTTTGGCGATAGTGAGAAGGAAGAACTTCTGAAGGAAATTCAGAATCTAAGAAGCAGGTTGCAGTTGTGTAGTGATGCACCAGTTAAAAAGTCTACGGACAAACTGAGATCTTCACTAATATCAAGATCCATACAACCGCAAAAAAGTGGCGTATTTTTTCATGCTAATGGTGGGGAAGAGCTAGAGAAAGAAAGACAGAGATGGACAGAAATGGAAAGTGAATGGATTTGTCTCACTGATGAACTGAGAGTTGATCTTGAGTCAAACCGCCAGCGTGCGGAGAGGGTGGAGGTGGAATTGAAATTAGAGAAGAAGTGTAAGGAAGAGTTGGATGATGCATTGAAAAGAGCTGTTCTCGGGCATGCTAGAATGGTAGAACACTATGCTGAGCTACAAGAAAGATATAATGACGTGGTTGCAAAGCACAGTGCTATTATGGAAGGGATAGCAGAGGTGAAAAAGGCGGCGGCAGAGGCAGGCAAAAAGGGTCATGCAAAATTTGCCAAATCTCTTGCAGCTGAGCTTTCTACAATGAGAGTGGAGAGAGAAAGGGAAAGAGAATTTCTGAAAAAGGAGAACAAGAGTCTCAAGATTCAACTTAGAGACACTGCGGAAGCTGTGCATGCAGCTGGAGAACTACTTGTTAGACTTAGAGAAGCTGAGTATGCAGCATCTGTTACCCAGGTAAAATTCCATCCTATAGGATTCTAGTCATTGCTTCAGATTATCAGGTTGCTGATATGGTGCCGTCTTATGTTGAAAACTTGGGGTACGTTTGCGTGGGGGATAATGGAGAAGAAGGGAAGGTTATTTAAAACCTTGGGAAAGGATGGGAGGATAATGAAAGATTTTCAACTAAGCAATTCCCTCTCCTTGATATTTTCAAGTTCTTCTAATTTGGGGGAGAAAATTCCTCCGATCAGGAAAGGAAAACTATATTTTATCATCTCTTCCCATTCTTCTCCCAACTCTCAAACATACCCTGAGTTGGATTGGAATTCAGTGCTCAACTAAAGTGAAGAAGGTATGACAGAATAAGCAGTTAGGAAAACATATTGAATTATACTTTTGTTGGTGTGTTTGAGAGAAAGGTTATCTCTTAGGTAAGAATTACCGCAGCTGGGAAGATTCAAATGTGTACTGTCGTAACATACTTCTGATTTATCTCATGATTCTCGTATTTCTGTTATACAGGAGAATTTTGCAAAGGTACAAGAAGATAATGAGAAATTGAAAAAGAAAATAGAGAAGCTCAGAAGAAAACAGAAAATGGAGATGATAACCATGAAACAGTACCTTGCAGAGAGCAAATTACCAGAGGCTGCACTGCAACCACTATATAGAGAGGACTCTTATGATATTGTACGCAACAATGCAATTCCCTATCCAGATGATGATGATCAGGCATGGAGAGCAGAATTTGGAGCAATCTATCAAGAGCATTGCTAATTCTCATCTGTTGTTTGTAAATTAGCAATTGATTAATGTGATAACAGTTAATCTGGCACTGGCTTGAGATCCTACTTGGATCAAAAGCACTCCTACAGTAGTCATTTGTATTTTTCGCAATTCATTATGTTCTTTTTTGTTATTTTGGCACATTCATTGTAATCTTCTATACCGTTGAGTGTAACATCTGGTATTATGGAACTTTAATTCTTTTGTCTACGTGCAATGACAATAGCTATTATTTGCTTTTCAATAATAATAATAATAATAATATTTTTAAAATTAGACCAGTTATTAAATTAATAAAGACACTAATTTATATTTCATTAATTTAACCGTACTTAATCCATCATTGAATTGAAAATAATTATATATATATAGATTATTTTACATATTAAAAATTTAAGACAATAAATAATAACAGCTAATATTAATAAATTTTGATTCATATTATGACTAATTATATATAAAAATAAATTAAATATGACATAATATTTAATATTTAATTTGTTTAAAATATATTTATATGATTTTAATAAAAATATATTTAATTTTATTTTTGTTTCTTATATTAAAACTTTGCAATTTTAAATAGGACAACAATAATGGATCAATGGAAAAGTTGTTGTTTATCATTAGGTTAAGGTTCAAATTAATTGTTGGTTATTTTGCTGAGGGCTTAACTAATTGGTCTGGTTCCTTTGTGATAATAATAATAATAATAATAATAATAATAATAATAATAATAATAATCTTATAGTATTCATGTTCTCCAATGCACTTGAGCAGCAGAACAAATGAACAATTATAAACTAATATTCAATAGTTTAAGGCATGTATTGACATTTGACAGCAAATTTGAATCAGAATTACGAGTCAAGTTGCGAATCTTAATTTTGTTAAAATTTTTTAAGAGCTAAATTCAGAATTTAATGCAATTTTATATAAAATAGAATTCAAATCCTAATACACGACAGAGGTCTATTATTGTACATGTAATGAAAAAAAATAAATTTGCTCTTTTAGTATCAATTGTCTCTCCCCGACATTTTCTATTTCCCTAAAATATTTAAAGGTATGATTTTATTCCAATTTCATCCTTACAAAGATAATAAAAATGACATTATATAATTCTTTGAAAAGCAAAAATTAATGGCCTGACACAAAATAAAAAAAAATTAAGTGTAAAATGATAATTTTTTTCGAAGAAGCTAATTGATATAGCTCATCATTAAAAAAAAACCTTAAACTATTTGTTTTAATTTAATCCTTAACTTCTTCTTGTTTCAATTTAGTTTTTAAATTTTTAATTTTGTAACATATTTATTCCTTAACTTTATTTATTACTTCAAGAACAAATGTGGCAAAAAACAAAAATAAGAATTTTAGAGAGAGAGAGTTATATTAAAATGTAGAACAATACAAAGGTGAGAGTTTCAAAAGTAGAGTTTAAGTAAGTTAATAAGAAGTTATTTTAATTGTGTATGATAAGTCAAATTGCGTTAGATGTTGACTGTTATAACTATTATTGTCCTCTTAGTTTTAGAAACACTTCTATTTATAATTTTTTTTAAGGGTAAGCTAATGATGATAATAAAATTAAATGATTTAGTGAAGTTGTAGAAACAGTTTGTTCAAAATAATTAATTGTATCAATTGCTTCAAGTCATATTTTTTAGGTAAATTTATTATGTCAATTGCATGTGGTTTATTAGAGTATAGCCATACAGCTTTTTTAAGGTTTAGTGGTATAGATTTGACTATTTTGAGTCTTATAACACTTTGAACTTGCGAAACATTTATAATATTTAGTATTTTAAAATAGTCCTCTAACATTTTTCTTTGTGTTTCACAATAACTTCTTAACCCTTTTTTATTTAGTGTTCTAAAATAATGATTAATAAATATAACAAAAAAGCACAAATATGACATTAATTAAAAGTTAACAGCTTGTTTACTATATAAAGGGAAATAGACTCTTTTTTCAATGAACAAAAAATAAGATATGCAATAGTTATTATATCATTGTTATTATAATTCAACTATGTCTATTTATTTGTTTTATTATTATTTTATTTAAAGACATGAGTATCATTTGTTATTAATTTTTTATTCTGTTTTTCTTTTTATTTCTAATACTTTGTATATATCAAACAACTCCTAAATGATTAAATTAATTAAGAAATTAAAATCACAGTTAAAACTTAAATTTAAAGGAATTCAAACCTTATTTTGTATACAGAATAAAAAAGAAAATAGAATTAAAAAATATTTTTATAAATAAAAAATGAATCTCATTTTTTTACTTTAAAAATAATAAAAAAAATATTATTAAATAATAATAATATAATAAACATTACCAAAAAAATAAATATTATAAAAAGTAGTTTAAAAATATCAATTACCTTGACTTTGTTAATAAATTGAATGTCTTATGTCAAGAGTGAAATAGAGGTATGAGTTGTGTGAAGGGTTGGATCTTTTAAATATAATATAAAAAAATATTGAATGTCGCGTGTATATATACATGATTGGTTGGGAAATTTTTTTTTTTTAAAAAAAGATTTTAGGTAAAAGAAAATATTTTAAACAAAAAAAAAATTGACACGCAGCTCAAGAGTAGAACCGCTCACGGCTGGTGGACGGTGCGGGACGATATAATATTGATATGAAGCAGAAAGGAAACGATGTCGTTCCATTTGCTCCCAAAAGTGACGCTGCCTCCAGCCTCCACCTCGTTTCGGATTTGGTGCTTGCCGAGAGAGACCAAGGATGGCGACGGCGGATTCTTCGAAGACCGGCTCCAACAGAGAGGTTGCCGCTAAAACAAACGTTATTCATACAGCTCAAGTTCCTGTACTCGCTGCTTCTCCTTCTGTCTGCCTTCTCCGTTTCGCCGGCGACTCTGCCTCCGGCGCCTTGATGGGCTCCGTCTTTGGCTATGGTTCTCTCTCTCTCTCTCTCTCTCTCTCTCTCTCTCTCTCTCTGTGACTGACTCACTCCTACATACATTACTTAAATAGCTTGATTATGAGGATTCTATTCTCGTCGGTGAGTGTCAGATGTTTAGATGAACCTAACAGAGAACAAAATGCGTATTCAATGGCATATGAACTGCAAATTTTGTCTTTAAGGATGACAATAGCCTCTTCGGTTATGGAAATTGTCATTACCTTATTGCAGTGTCAGCTTGTGGATAGACTTGAACTGCGTTTTTTCTTTTTCCTTCCATAGTTCTAAGAAATAATATTTCAGTAGTGGAAAATCTTCTTGGTTTCGAATACTGGTGGTTTTTTTTTTTGATAAATAAAAGAACTGATATGTAGTTTGGGCAGCAAATCTTTGTAATCCTTTGGTAAAATGTACTTGAGAACAAGGAAACAGGTTCAATTCAATTTTCAGGGGCAAGCCTTCGTGATTTGTTGTAATTATTCCTTTTTTTCCCAATGATGTGTTAGTTTGGACTTTGGAGTCTTACCTGCTGGATACACTAAGTTAAAAGCCTACTTAGTGTTAGCAGTTTGTGACATCCTGGCTGTAATTTTGATGTAAAGGGGAGGTGGTGCATAATTTGTTAGGCGTGTGACTATTTTTGACAAGTATTTTAGTTTTGAATATACATAATCAATTCCTCACAGGTAACTAGAGAATTTAGTAACTTTTGAATTACTGACTACTAGATTTTACTAATGACAAAAAGAAAAAAAGAAAAAAGAAAAATTGCTGGTATAGGACCATTTTGAAGAAATCTGACTTTTTGAGTTTAGTAGTACAGTCAATTCTTGTGATCTTGCTCAAGGATGCCTTTGTTGGGCATGTTTCAGGTGCTGGATTGTTTAAGAAGAAAGGGTTTAAAGGATCCTTTGTAGAAGCAGGATCTTATGCGAAGGTAGATCAGAGACCTTAGTACTTCTTCTTCTTTTTTTTTCCTTTTTTTTTTCTCCAGCTGTTTCAACTTTGTCTAGTCGGTTCATGTTTGGATATATATATTTTTTTAACCCTTCAAATTCTTGTCTATATGTGTTAGTCATTTGCAGTTTTGTCTGGAGTTCACAGTTTGGTTGTTTGCATCTTAAAAAGACTCAGAGGAAAGGATGATGGTATAAAATTGTTAACCGTAGAAGTGGTGCTTGTGTTTTATAGTAATCTTTTTTTGATATTTGATTAATTTTTCATCTGCAGTCATTAATGCTGGGGTAGCTGGATGTTGTACTGGTCTTGCTCTAAGTTTTCCAGGTATCAGTGTTTCTTTTTTCATTTTTGAATGATGATTTGCCCTTTGTTTGAACCTTGTCCTGCATGTTTCAAATAACTCTCCTCATCCACATATGCATATTTTTAGTTAATTCTTCATATATATAAAATCACATCATCTTATTGACAAACTACTGAGACAACCTCCCAGTTTTTTATCTCTGATTTGGAAGTGGGAAGATTCTTTGAGGGTAAATATTACTCCATTGAATGACCCAAAAGAGAAAAACTTCGTTGACTCAGACTACCTTTTAATTCTGGATACTTTTAAAAATCCGTATAATGCATAGTTAAATACAGATGAAAGTTGCATTTTCCCCAGTTATTTTTGCTATCTTATTCTCTAGGATTTTCCAGGTGCACCACAAGCACTTCTGCAGAGCTGCCTCACTTTTGGGGCATTTTCTTTTATCGTTGAAGGGCTAAACAGGCAGCAGCCGGCACTTGCGCATCCCATCTCCAGGAGAACAAGTGTGCACTACACTGTTCGTCCTCCCGCCTTAGCACTTTCCCTCCATCTTCCCCTTCCAGATGAAATGAAAGGAGCCTTTTCCTTTTTCTACAAGTCTCTGAAACAACGCAGTAAGGGCACTTTTCCCACATCTCGATGAGAAATCAGGGTTTCGGGCTTTTCTAGCATCATGTAAATAAGATATCCGCTCTTTTTTGACGGTGTTAACTCCCTTGAAACCATGTCAATAATTTGGTAAGGACTTAGGTAGGTTTACCTGTTGTCAACCATAATGATGGAATCGTATGAATCATGATGATAATCCGCAATTATGATTCTGATCAAAGGTGTAATCTTAAATTGTCACGAGTTGACGCTGGATGCGAATTGGTTTCATTGAATACTTTCTAGATGATTTGAACAACGATGTGATTCAAATGCCGCTCTGACCCTGCGAATTTCGCCAGGTCAAGCAGTCGGTTTTGGAAGATCTGTTGAGAGTTTAGTTTGATTTCTTGAAAAAAGGGGTAAATTACGGTTTATTCTTTTGTGGTTTGGTCTACGATCACTTTATTTTTGTGGTTTAAAATGTTATTCAAATTTTTGTAGTTTGTTAAGTTATCATTTAACAAAATTGATAACAAAATTGTATTATTTTGTCTTTCCGCATGAATGCTTAATCGATAAACGAAAGTATGTGTTACTAAATAATTTTATAATCTTATTGTTTCGATTAATGTGACACCTGCAAATTGAAACTATCAGTTTAATCTCAACAATAGTCCTAGTTTACTATAAACTGCCTAAAATATAAATGAAGTAACCTTTTAATATAATATATATATATATATATAACCTTTATATATATATATATATATATAAATCATAAAGAAGTGAAGTAATAGCATAACAAAGTAAATTTGATGTTTTGATTCTCATGAGCAAAATAATTGGTTCAAGTTATGTGGAGTTTGTTTAGAATTCGAGTCGTTAACTGTCTGATATTTTTAGTATATGTGCATGATAAAATTTTTTATACAGAATAGATATATCCAATGTTTTAAAAATTAAGATAGTCATTAAATCAAAGTAAGGAACAAATCATGATTTAATAGTTTGATCATGATTTTATTGAGTTTCAAATTATTTTATAAAATATATAAAAAAATGTAAATATATATACTATTTTATCATTAAATTGATATATATTGTAAAATAATATTTAAAATAAATATAAATATTTAAAAATATCATAATTAGTTATAATATTTTGTATCTAACATTAAATTGATGTGAAATGAGTTTGGTTGAATTTGTTAAACATCATAAATTTTTATTATAGAATGTCAATTTTTTAGTTTAAATAAAAAATTAATTTTTGATTAGATCAATGTTAACTTGCTTTATTTTTATTCATTTTTAATCAATTTAATCGATTTTTTATCATTTTTTTAAAGTTAATTTTAAAGGTTTAAATGAACTAGAACAATAACAAACTCACTAATTTTTTTGATCCAACTAGTGGATTGGATATAATTTTCAAAACAGAAGGTATATCTATTTGATTTCTTTGTGATTAATCTACTATAATATGGTTGTTAAAATATGAAAAATATGTGGCTATTTTTTGAAACTTGCGGCGGTTGAACAAGACAAATATTCCTTCTACCAAAAGGAATAAAACTCTGCTTTCCCAAACATCATTTCTAAGGATTAGGTTCTTCGATTCAAATGCAGCTGTAACTCCGCAAGTCTCCCATTTGACTGGTTTATTGACTCTAGCTAACTTATATTTAATTATTGGCCAAACATTTAGCTTGCAATTTTCTTTAACATCTTAACAGCCTCTGAACAGTAAAAAGGGGTTTATATAATATGACAATAAACATTAAGAGAATTGATATAATATATATGTTTTTTTTCTAAAGATGGATGTGTTAGTAATTTGACTACATCTCAAAAACAGAATTTATAAATTTTACTTTCCTTTCATTAACAATCTAGAAAATACTGATTCCACTGAATGTAATGTTCACATAATCAAAAACAAAAAAATTAATTGCCCCGGTTGAATGATTTCATGTATATAATGTGTGGGTAACTTTACTCTACCAAAAGCTACTTTTTTCTTTTCAAGTTGTCTACCAAACATTACTTTTAAAACAACTTGTTAATCAACTTTTAAAAGCATCTTTTGATAAATCACTTCAAATTAACAAAAATACCAAACAAACTATAAAGAAGCCCTGAGAATAGGAACATGTTCAAATTAATCAAGCAGAAGAAACCGCAGAGCAAAATTTATCCTCACGAGAAGAGACAGCGTGAGTTTGAATGGGACCAGTTGAACTCACATGAAGCCAATTGTGAACGCACGTCTGTGTAATAGAGAGAGAGAGAGAGAAGACCACATTTCAACTGGGGTTTTCTAATGGAGTAAAACTGAAAGTGATATTATAGGCTAGACAAATCCTGATTTACCTAAGGATAACCACACAGAAATTCAGGATAAGATCAAAATCTGTTTTGTTATTAGAAGGATGGTATCCCATGAAAGCAGCAAACAGAAAGCTAAATAACACTAATGTCTCCACTGACAAGCATAAACTCTTAAAATGTTTAAATTTTGAAAAATACCCACTTATTGCTTCCAATCAACTTTGGTCCATATTCCAACAATATGCATATTATTGCACTAAGCAGTTGATAAAACCAAACAGGAGAGGAAGAGATGGACTAATTATAGAGTCATCGTGATCAGTAGGAGCCAGACAATACTATAAAAGTAGATTAATGTGTGAAACTTGTATGACAATCTGTGTAAACAAGAATTAATAAAACTGTTTAGCAGCTTAATTATTTGATGGGGATCCTAGACAGCAAATCCCTCTCATGTTTCACACTTGATAAATCAAACTGAACCTCACTTACAATTTGATCAGAAACATATGTCAGAAGAACGTGGTGACAAGAACAACACCTTCGCCAGGCATTACAGTGGAAAAAGAAAGAAGGAATTTAAAAATTAATACTCTATCATTCAACATACTAATGCTGGGGTGCCTTGTTGGAGATGCACTATCACACTATCGGAACCAATCTTCATGAGTATATCCCGCAATCTGATTTTACAACTCAATCAAATTCCAAGAAAGGAACCTAAGTCTTGAAAAATTAATAAGAGGACCACAAAATCCAAACCTTACATAAAATCCCTTGTAAACTGCTTTCTCTTTGAACATGTATACTTCAAATGAAAGAACACCGTTAGCTATATATGATAATATCCATATAAGCTGAAATCTCTTCAACAACCGAGATGTAAGAATTCACAAAACCTCTTTTTCTGACCAGTTTCCCTTGATCTACTGTTACCACGACATAACAAATCAACATTTCCCCTCTAGGCAGCGATTCCTGAAGCAAGTAGGAATACAAGAAGAGAAAATGAATAACTCTCATAAAATTAATTCAGAAGAATATCTCAAGACATTTGACACATTTTATGAATGTAAACCCAAAGATGTCAAGCATTTCATAATGATATGAGAAGCAAAGAATAATTAACGACAAGTCATAGATCAAAGCTATGCAAATGGTCCTTCTTAATTGGATGACCGTAGAAATGAACCGAATGATCAAATTAGATATTAAAATCTCAATGCTTTGTTCATGCAAAATCAGCTATAAACTTCTGACATGAGAGTAGTTGGTCTCATTTAAGTTCATCTTAAACATCTTTCAAGCTAATTTTATGAATTTTTCAGCAAATATCAAATTTCACCATACTTTAAGATGAAGATAAACAAGGACACTAGGCAGATGTACAGGAAAATGCAGGCTATATTTCTATGTAAATTGCAGTAAACACTTAAAGAAAGCTCTACCAATAATCCATTTTAAACAAACAAAGAAAATATGTGCATTGTTAAAAAGTTCTTGTGGTTTGTCAGAATTAAAATCCATGTACATAATATAAATGAGGAACCTGGAGTACTTGGTATAATTGAAAGAAAACATTAATAAAGCTGCTCTAGTGTCTTTATCAATTTATCACACTTAAAAATTGGCTCCCTTTTTAAAAGACTATTATAACAGGCGATTTGCGAATAACCATATTTTCTTCATAACTTCATTTTAAACGATTCACTTTCTGAAATATAATGACTTAATCTCACATTTAGATATCAACCAACAACAAATTAATAAACTATAATCTGGATTTCTTTGGGAGACAAGGTTACTTGATGTAGCCAAAGGTCTTACCTCTATTAGGTTGTCTGCTTGAAACATTGTAGTTTCCAATATAACCCTCTGAACTCCTTACTGGATCCTCTGAGGCTATACCACCAAGTCCATAACCAAATGAGCCAGAACCATCTAGGTCAGCAGACCGCCAAGTTGAGTCACTGTAAACTGAACCATTGTGGTATAAGTCCCCATAGGACCCTTCATAACCACCAGTTGATGCAGTAAATGTAGAAGAAGAATTTACACCTATACTACCATTTCTTCCATACCCTGCGCCTCCTAACCCAAAACTGCTGTCTCCACCTTCATAAACATTAATCCCAGTGGTATAGCCAGAAGCAGCCACTCCACCCTGGGCAGGAAAGGATTGACCCCAATTTGTGCCACTACTTTTAATTGAAACACCAAAAGCCCCACTTCCAAATCCCAAGCTAGCACTAGTACTGACTTGGTTATTGGCATTATTTAGGCTGCCATTTCCCCAGACATTTTGGGAAGTTGAGTTCATAATAGAATCGCTTCTCCCATTACCCCCACTATAGCCTATAGGAGTGGCATATCTGCTTGAGTTGCCACTGTAAAAAGGACTAATCATCCGACCATATCCTAGATTGCTCCCATAATTTGAAGTCCCCCCATATCCTGGGCTCAATCCTGCATCCAGATTCAGTCCCATTCCATAACCACTGGTGCCAAAGGGGGAAAATCCACTTCTACCACTTGTAAGAGGACTAAACCTACCATCCATCCTCACTCCATAGCCTCCAATTGGACTCATATTATAACTCTGAGCATAACTGTTTAGGTAGCTACCGGCCCTATTGAAACCAAAATTAGTTCCTAACAATGGGCTCCGGCTGGGTCCAGGGGAAAGCTCTTTTGGAACTGCCCTCTTGACCTCAACCATCTTTCCATTGAGTTCATGAAATGTTTTATAAAGAACTCTGTCCACAGCTTCTTCCGAATCATAAGTGATGAAGCCAAAGCCTCTTGGCCTCTGGGTATTGTGATCATACATTACTACAACATCAGTGATTGTACCAAACTGATCAAAATACTTCTTAAATTCACTTTCAGTGATACTTGAAGGCAAACCTCCAACAAAAATCTTTTTTGTGCGCCCAGGACCAGGAGAGCCATGGACACTACCAGAATTTCTATTTATTGTGTGCTGATCATCCCTGGGAACAGCTTTCTTTGCTTCAACCTGAAAATTGAGAACCCAGCATATAGATTAAAATTTGAAAGTCACTTTCATTTTCTTTTTATAAACAAAAGTCAATTCTGATTCAATATACATATAAACTATTCAAATCTGCCGTCAAAGTTGCAACTCTGCAGCTCAGTAAAGCCAGAGGTAAATACAATCTCTATCATCAACAGATTAAAAAAAAAGTAGAAAAATTATATTGTCAATTATAACAAAAACTTTAGCTAGTCCCATTACTGCAGAGCATAACAAAAATAGTGGCATAGCGCCAAATCTATATCTACAATGAATTAACTCACGGTGCGGCCATCAATTATGTGTTTATCCATAATGACTCTTTCTGCAACAGCAGGATCAGCAAACACTACAAAACCAAAACCACGAGCACGACCTGTTGTGCGATCTCTCATGATCACGGCCTCTATCACCTCTCCATATTTCCCAAAATATTCTTTAAGACGTTCTTCATCAGTATCCCAAGAAATTCCACCAATGAAAAGCTTACCAAGATCTGATTCCATCTGTACTCCTGTCAAACATGATCATTTAACTATCAATAACTGATTTCTATATTAAGATTGTACAAAATTCAAACGAGCACTAATTTTGGGTCAAAATTCTCATGCTTCACCAGAAAGCAATCGAAATTCAATAAGGATGTCTAAATTATTCAATGATGGCCAAAAATATCCAGAGTCGGAACCAAATTAATTACATAGTTTTGCAGATGATAGATAATTAAGCTTAGTCTTTCAAAAAGAAGAAAATTCAATATTCACCTGCTAGAGCAACCCAGAGCGATCAAAAATGCAGATGAAGAAAATCTGAGATGGCACACCTTAACTTAAAATTCAGACAGAACCCAGTTGATGTTTCGATCAGATATGAAGCGGGTTTTGTCAAAGTCGATCTAAGAGCATCGGATCTTTCGTGCATCAATCAAAAGAAGAACCAGATTATCTGGAATTAAAAAAAAAAAAGCAAGCAAATGAATTTTCCTGGATCAGAGACGAAACTCAAAAGGATGAAGAGATCGATGGAAAATGAAGAAAACCCAGAGATTAATTTACCATTTAAGGATGAAGCTGATGAGAAAAAAAAAATTTGAAAAATTTTTCAATGTGAGGAGAAACTGAGAAGAAAAACAGAGGATGTGCTCATCCTCTTTCGAAAGCCTGTCCCTTGCTTTTTATCTCTTCGTTGGTGATTCCACTGCCCTTAATTAAATGAAAAGGGCAAAAAAAAAAAAAAGAAATGGCAGCTAACATGAGAAGGAGACAATATATAAATAGAGAGAGAGAGAGAGAGAGAGAGAGAGAGAGACTGCAAATCCTCTGGTGCTAGAATATTTAGAGGAGTAAGAGATGACAGCAAGTGATGATTTTTTTTTAACAAAAAATGTCATGATAAAGATAAAATTACAGAGTTTATTTTTTTAAAAAATTTTTAAAATAATAAAATAAAATAAATTATACAATTTTTCTTTAAATTTTATTAAAATTGTATAAATATTTTTTATTTTTAAAAAATATATAAACTTTTTAAACAAAAAGTCATCCTATATTTTAGTTTGATTTTAAATTTTTTTATTAAAATATTTTTTATTAATCTAAATACATATTTTTTTAATTAAAAATTTTAAATAAATGATATTTTGGTCAAAACTTTAAAATTACAATAAAGTATTAAATAGATTTTTGTTTTGAAAGAAGTTTGCATATATTTTTAAAAAAATTATTTATAAAATATATATAGAGTTCTTTAAAAAAAATTATTTTACATTTTAGTTTAATTTTAATTTTTTTAACGAAAATACTCTATGTTAATCTAAGTATATATTTTTTCAACTAAAAATATTTAAATAAATAATATTTTGATTGAAACTTTAAAATTGGAATAAATGTTGAGTAACTTTTTGGTTAAGGGAAATTTGTGTATATTTTAAATAAATAAAAAAACCTAACTTGTCTTTAAAAATTAATTTTCAATTTTTGAATAATTTGTGCATTATTATATTATTGAAATCAATAACATTGGAATAAAAAAATGTAATCAACTTCTCCACTATGTATATTTTTTATGTCGAATAAAACTTTTTATAAAACGTATTTAATAAAACTTGGTGTTGTGCTTTGCATTATCAGCACATTATAAAGAGAAATTCAATTGAAGATTCTTTTTACAGGAAAACAAAAATTCTTTAAAATAATCTAGTATTCGCTACTGTCAGAAACAAAACAACGTAAAATCTAGTAAAAAAGGTAATAAAATAGATTAAATGAAAAATATTACTGCTTAAATTTTAAATTTGTTTTTTGTTTTAAAAAAACTTATTTCTTCAAGCACATTGATGGAAGTATTCCACTAGTGATGTATCAATTAAAATGTTCTTTTTAAGATTATAATTGGATGTATATGTTATTGAGTAAATAATTGTTTTTGATATTTTTGTGTTATTTAGGTTAATAAGTTTGAAAGAAATATCAATTTTTAATTGTTCGGGATTTGAATTATACATATAGTCAATTTAGAATTAGGAAACATTATATAAGACTCTTCAAAATATTTGATGAACTATGGCTGGTAGGAAATTACTTTGGAGACATTTGATTTTGTGCATGGTAAAAGAATTTTTTGTATATAATTGCGTACAATAACAATTATATTCTTATCCTTATTATTTATTAATATTGAATCATATTTATTTAAATTCAAATTAAAATAAGAGCATAAAAATCTTTTTAATTCATAAAATTACTTTTTTTTTTCTTTATATTCTTCTTTTCATTTCACATATCAAACAAGCCTTTAGTCTTAATTCATAATTTTTTTTTTAATACAAACATCCCTTTATCTCTATACTTTTCGAGTATGGAATTAATTTCATTTAAGATATTAAGATTATCTTTTCCCAGAAATATTTTATTTACCCCTCACGTTACTTGCTTTGAGTCGATTCATAAGTTAAAAACAAATGATATCATTCTTTAACATAGAAAGTATTAAATATAAAATGTTTCTCATCTTTCTATTTTGGATTGAGTTTAATTTTATTCCTCATATAGTATAATTGTTTCAATTTATTGCTTAAGCTGTCTTTTTAATATGAACGTTTTTTATATTGTCGTTAATATTAATAATGATATCTTCTGATTTTGCTGTTTACATGTCGTCTTCTGATCTATGTTCATGTGAGAAATGAAGGGCAATGAAAGCTGTGTAATTTGTAGAATAGGAGGATAGATATGTATAATTTAAGCAAGCATTTGAAAAAAAAGAAAAGAAGAGGAAAATATTATGTTGGTCTCTAAAATATTTTAATTATGTTAATTTAGTCATTGTATTGCTATTAATTTAGTCTTGATAACATCAATTTAGTGTTAATTAAAAAAATTATTTGTTATCAATTTAATTCCTAAAAGATTCAAAGGACATTAACTTAGTCTTAAGTCAAACTAAAATGATGTATTTAAAAACAAACGAAAAGAGTTATTATTAATAAATTTTTTAAAACTAAATTGGTGACAACAATATTTTATGAGAACCAAGATAATAGTTTATTCCCAGAAAAAAAAAGTCTGAACATAAACTCTAACAAATTTAATTAATTCAAGCGTGCAACTTTGAGAAAACCACCTAAACTTTAAATAAAAATAATACGTCGAAGTCATAATATAACTTTTGAACCTTAATAAAAAAATGTAAGCCTGGTATCCGTAATGGCATTTTCATGATATAAATACTTGTATAATATTTTATATTAGAGCTACAAATATGGGAAAAAAATTTGATGATATAAAATTCTTAGAATAATCAATAATTTATAATAGCAAAGAGGTCAATTGTAGTGAAAGATAGGCTTTCTTAGTTTAATCAATCATTTCCTTTTTCACAACTATAAAAAAGGATTATATATATATATATATATATATATATATATATATAAGGGGGGTTCTTTGCCTGAATGATTTGAGCTGACAGGGACAATGAGATTCTGAGACTTCATTGAGCTTACGGCTGAGAAACTGATTCCCTAAAATGTTGAAGAAAATGGGTTTGAGTGTGAAAAATCCTATTTTTCTTTTTAATTATGCAACTAAGTTTTTATTATTATTATTATTATTATTATTATTATTATTATTATTATTATTAAAAAAGAAATCCATGGAATTTTTTTAAAAAAAATTAAATGATGAAATGTGAAAACTGAATCCAAAACACATCATAGTGTTATACTTACTTTAATTTTTTTAAAAAATTAAAATTACTATTTGTGAGCAGAAAATTAAGAAGATTATTTATATGTAACTCAAAATTTAAAGAAAATAAATATAGTTCTCTCTCCCTCCCCTTCAAAAAAATAAAAAATAAAAAAAAAAAGGCACGGGAGGTGTTAAAAACTATTCAAGCCCAAGGGACTTGTCTTGCAATAAAGGACTCAATTGAAAAAAAAAAAAAACAAGGCACAATTAAAGCAATGGCATACCAAGTTGGGAAAGAAAATGTTGGGATATTTGCAGCATCCTTATTCAATATGGGATTGTTGACTTATGTTTGAGTTGTGTCATAGTTAAGTTTGTGTTCTTCCTATAATTGTTTTTTCTTTCTTTATTTTCTTTTAATAATCAATTCCTCTCAAAGTTTGGGAGACATTTCCTGAAAAGGATAGGCAAAATTGATCCCAATGACATTCAATTTAACAGCCCAAAGTGGGAGGAAATAGATACTGTTATAAGAAAAAGCCCTTTATTGCTTTCAAGTGGACCGACCATGTTGACACAAAAATTTCTTCAAGAGGGAATGTGGTTTGGGAGTATGGGGAAAAAAAAAACAACTAAAATGCTATTTTTAAAGCCAAATTGGGTAACTTTTATGTAACTGTGTTTTATTAAAATTCAAATTCTTTCATATTTAAAAAACTTTCATGCGAGAAAGAGAGTTACATAGTGATTAAAACTCGATCATAAAAGTCTCACATTTTATTGTGTGTCTTTTTCTCTTATATTAGAGCTTTTTAGATATGAGAGAATTTCCATTAGTTTGATTATTTTTTAAATAATTAAATTTGATTTAATAATGAGTAATTACAATAATTTATAAGATCTCTTAAAGTTTAATTTTTTATGTTGTTGTTGTGCATAGAAAAAAAAAATTATTGTAGCTTATAAGTTTGGATTTGAGTATTGAATCTTATAAATTTCTTACCGCTAATCTTGCATTTTATCATATATGAGCTCTCTCTTCCTTTGAGTCATGTTAGTTCAACAAATTTTAATTGTTGAAATATGAAATAAAAGGCGTTGTTGATAAAAGATATGTGATTGGCAAATGATTTATATGTAAAAATTAAATTTATTAAAATATTAGTGAAGATTCACCAACTTGTCAAAGACATATATGAACTAGTTCCCACCTAAACGTGTATCTTATTTATTAAACTCTTTCGTTCATTTTTGAAATTCTCCCACTATTTACTAATTTGCCCTTTAAAGTTTATAGCAGTGTCATTGTTATGTCGAGGTGTTCATATCTTGCCTTTGCAAATCTAAGTCCACTCACCCAATAAAGTCAATTTAGCTTTCTTCTTTTTAGATTAATAAATGCATAAATTGGTCATTGAAATTAAAAAATTTGCCACATGTTAGTTCTTTTTTTTTTTGGGGTGTCTTTACAATTATTTGACAAAGGAATTTATTATTTTTCAAAATGACCTCATACACTCAATAATATTTGAGAACTAAGACAAAATAAGGATCATATTATTAGTTTATTCAAATAAAAAAAATTAAATAATATATGAAAATTTATGGTTCTAAGTTTTAAGTCAAGTGTCATCAAATGGTTGGCCTCTTACACCTAAATTTTCGCTGACACTTAAAGGCGAATTCACACTGCACCTGCCGTGAACGATGAAATTGAAAGCGATCTCTACAGCTGCCTGTACGGGGGACCATATATCCCTCTCGTGGAAATCGTGCTCCAAAACAACAAACCCCCATCCCCATGTTGCTTCCCTCCCCTGCTCTGCTCACCAATTGCTTGACGGGAGTTGCTAAAGCTTTATTATTATTATTATTATTATTATTATTATTATTATTATTATTATTATCCTTTTTCAATTTAGGATAGAAATTTATTAACTTTGTTATACGTTGTTGTTGTTGGTGTGTTTTTTTGAAAAGAAATTGGTTGGATAATCAAAGAGACTTAATTATGAAATTGAACTTGAAAATTAATTTTTTATCCTTATTTTATGAGTCGACAGAGTAGAGGGATACAACTATTCTAAGAAAAAGTTCCCCTTAAGTCCGAAATATATCGATATCTAGAATTGGAGTTCTGACAGTGCATAAATGACAAAGCCATAAAATTTATAAATGGAAATGATTTAATAATAATGAATTGTACAAACTTATCAAATTTATTGAAATAGATTCGTAATAGCAAGATTGTAAGAGAAATTCATTATAACTTGACTAAAAATTTGGATTAAAAACAGTAAATAAAGTATTAAAAAAAGTTGTAAACAAAGTAAGTAAAGCAAGTGAATAATTAAAAATAAAGAAAGTTATAATGCAAGTTTCTTAAAGAGTTTTTGTGCGTGTTATGCAGGGCTCTTTGCTGCTATTTGTACATTCCTTGGCATCCATACATATTTTTAATTTGGTCATATCTTTGTTTATAGGGTTTGTGAATACATGGTAGTCTCATGTTGAATATTATAATGTTCGACTGTCTACGAAGTTGTTGGCTTGCTAGATCCATGCTTTCCTATTTTTCTGATTTTCTTACGTGGATCGTGAGATTGTAATTTAAGTTTTCGGCTAATATTAACCGTTTCCTCTCAATTAGTATTTTTTGACTAATTCCTTGGTTGACTTAATTTCTAGCCTTTGCGGATAACCTACAATTTTTAGTGCTAACACTTAGTTAACCCTTAGCTTACATATGAGAATTCCTGTATATCCCATTTGATAAAAAGGGAAATATCTGACTCAACTCTGGTTGCTAAATAGATTGACCATTTTCTTTAGAAGTATGATATCATAATGTGTTTGGTAGGGATGAGGATGAAAATTGAAGTAGTGATAAGTACAAGCAAAAGAAACTTTTATTCTATTTCTGCTTCATTTTATGGGATTTGAATCCTTAATACTATGGGAAGGATGGGAGTAGTGGGGATTGTTGAGATAGGAACGAGAATTATAGGGGAAACTCATATACATTACCTGGAAAAATGGAGATTGTGGATTCCTTAGTACTTTGGGTACTATAACTCGATTAACGATATACTTTTGGCATGTGTTCTATATATAAATTAGATCAGCTCATCATCATTGAAAGACTGTAAAATTGAGCTGTGGTTGGAAGTCGTATTTGCATAACAATGTTGTTGAAACAACAACTACGATAAAAGAGAAAAGATAAGAGTTACATGTTACAGAGTATAGTCTTCCTCACTGAAACTGCATAACTTGCCACTAACTTTGTTATGATCTTCCATGATCAGATTTAAAAATGAACACATCCTGTGTGTGAAGCATGAGAATCAATAATTTGATCCTGGAGAATCCCATGTATCAGGTATGATCTTGTGAAGTGAGCAGCAATCTTCATAGTTGGATCCCATAGGACAGCATGTTGGAACATCACGTATTACTTGCTCTATCTTCTCCAAAATTTCTTCCATCGTTGGCCGATTTTCAGGGAGACGTGATGCACACATGAGGGCTATGTTTAGAACAGGAAATGCACACTGATATTCAGCTTCCCTAACCTCCTTGTCAAACACCTCTCCTGTCCATTCCTCCCTCACCATGGACCCTACCCACCTTGTGAGGTCTATTCTACTCATTTCTATGCTTTTCCCAGTTAGTAATTCCAGAAGAATCACTCCGAAGCTATAAACATCGCCCTTTTCTGTCAAACTCTTCTCTGGAGCTGTATATGCATGACCAGAAAACAGGAACCCTCTATTTGTGTCTAGGAATTTTGATAATCCGTGTTCGCTTATTACTGGTTCATTGTTGTCATTCAGAAGGATATTTGATAGCTTCAGATTTCCATGAGGAATGAGCTCCTGTTCATCCACCTTCTTATATATGAATGCCAAGCCCCTTGCAATCCCACATGCTATAGACAGCCGCAATTTCCATGGGAAATCTTTTTTACCTTCAACATACTCTGCATAAAAACAAAACCTATTTGTTCATACTGTGGAGGTAATGACATTTGCATACTTCTCGATTGTATTAGATGTAATAGTTCACTTTTAGAAGGTGTTTGGTACACAACATTCCATGGTATCTTAGGTACCATGATTTAGGATACTAAAATATGAGATACTATGGTATTTAAGATGTCTATATTTCATATGACAATTGAAAGTTGTCATACAAAAAAAAATACAAGTAATATTTTATAAAAGTCAATTATCAAAATAGTATTATTTCAATATCTTAAATGATATCTAACATCTCTAATATTAATGTACGTATCAAACATAAGTATCTTGAATATCTCGTGACGTCCAAAATACCAAGATACTTGGTCAAAATGATTGTATACAAAATCCTTAATATCAATCTTTATAATGTGCAAATATACAGGTCTAAGCAGAGTGTTGTGTAAATGTGTAAAGGATGACAATGGAAATATGCTCATACATGTTTGAGGCCACGTGGTAAGAAGGATGGATGTCGCAAATTTGAAAAATAGTAGTCTCAACTTACCCTTAAAGAGATTTAAGAGACTTCCATTGCTTTGATATTTGTAAATGATGAGTTTTTCTTCACTGGTAGAACGGTAACCAACAATGGGAAGGATATTAGGATGTTTCAACTTACTTATCTGCCTCAACGTTTCACTGAAGTCATCAGAGGATACCTGCAGGTTCTTCAATCTCTTGACTGCATACTGCACGTCATTCTTGAGTTTTACCTTATAAAGGCTGCTGCAAAAGCTTTCGCTTCTTAAGTCAGCTGTGGCTTGAAGCAGCTCCTCCAGTGTGAACCTCTCTTGCTCTTCCACAAAGAACACAAGCTCTGTATCTCCTCTCTTCAGCTTCACATCTTCTTCTTCTTTAACCTCAGTTGTAGCCTTTCTGATCTGAGACTCGTTATGGTTTTTCAACGCCTTCCTACTCTCTGCACTAAATTTTCTAACCTTCATGCTCGCAAAGTAAAGGGCCAACAATAACAATAACAATCCAATGCCCAAAACTAATAGGTTAGAAAATTCGTGTCCTATATTACTAGATTTACAATTGCTGGTACCGGGAGGATCTGCCATTGATTGCATTCTATCCACTTCCTTTAGCCCCGCTCTGGTATTCATATTATCACTCTGTGATGTACTTGAAGTCACTGAATAAGCAAAGAGATGACTAAATTCTTGTTGACTTTGGGTGGTCCCAGAAAAATTATTGCTTGAGATGTCCAATTTTCTCAGAAATTTCAATTTCATTAAACCTCTAGGTATCCTCCCACTCAAATGATTCCTTGATAGATTCAGATAATTCAACCTTGCACACTGCAAAATTGAGTGTGGAACATTTCCTCTGATGTTATTCTCAGCTAAGCTCACAACTCTCAGCTTTTTGAGCCTGCACAGCGATTCTGCATCGATTGTTCCACTAAGGTTCAAGTTTTCTAACCTTATCTCTATAATGTTGGTACCTTTGGAGTTGCATCTCACACCCTTTAGCTTAAGCATGCAGGGATGTGAATGTGATATTATTGCTGACCCATTAATGTCAAGCATGTTTTGGGGATCAATGGCTCTAATGAAACTGAAGAAAGGCTCAGATTCTGAAAACTCACCTTCTGCAAAGACCATGATGAAGAGAGGAGGAAGAGAAAGGAAAAACAGGTTCTTCTTCCTTAAAAACACAGCGAAGCTGAAGCCTCTTGCGCCTTGCATTCTTGTGGTCTGGTTTTTTGAAAGCAGGAGAAAGAAACTTCTCAAGATGTACCTTGGACGAATCATAGTACCAACAGTGTGCTGCTTGTTGCCGTTTTATTGGTAGCCGTGGATAAGGACATGATTTGTGGTTAGATTTTAACGATGTTTATCTTCCATTACGTGTAATGAACTATAGTTGTTATCATCGGCGCTTCGTTGATGTCCATGCAAAACCCAGTTTCTGAAGTTGACAGGTGATGCATGATGGGATCAAAATCATCCAAGGTACAGAATACATATGATCTTGATGACAATTTAGTGATGAGGATGAAAGAATCAAACTATATATTTGTTGGCCTTTTGGGAATTGAAAATGATGTTTTAAAGAAAAATGAGAATTGGCAGTGTTTTTGGACAGTATGGTGTCAATATTCATTGCTATTTGTCCCTTTATCTTCTATATCTTTTTTCAATTAGTCTTTTCCATAAACTCTTAGTAGGTATTCCTTAAGCTTTGTTTGGAAATTAAAAAAAAAATCAGAAAAAGAAAAGCAAAAGAAAACAGGAATTATAAGTGCAAAGGAAAGAGGGGTTTTGAAAGGTTGACTTCATTTTTCACCTCTTTTTTAATTTTAAAAATTGTAATAATATTCCTTATTTTCAACTTTCATTTGATAAATGTTCAGTTTTATTTTTTATTTTATTTTGCTTCAGGCACACGTGAGCTTGCATATATATAATTTTGTGGTACAACTTTTTAGTAACTAACTAGCCGTTTGGTTTGTGGAATCTTCCACTCTTGAAAATAATTCCATTTCCAGGAAAGTGATTTTGAATGATCATATTTCCAAATATATGGCATTCTCACGTTTGGTTTATCATAAGTATTTTTAGAAATATTTTGCTGTATTTTTTAAAAATTTAATATTTTTATGTTTGGTTCAGATCAATTTTTCAAAATTATATATCTAATGCTTATTATTATTGTATAATTTATTTACTATTATATTTATATTTATTATATTTTAGTATTCATTATTTATAATATTAATTTTTTATTTTATAACATATTGATATTTTAATATATATTTTTATTTTTGTACTTATTTTATTATTTTATATTTTAATATAATTATTTTATGTATTTTATTTATTATTTTTGAAAACATTTTATAATAAAAAGGGATAAAATAATCTTACACCATATCTGAAAATGGGGGTTTATGGGATTTGGACATTCCCAATAATATTTTTCTAAAAGTTGAACCGAACGTGAGAGTACGTCATTTTCATGAATTCAAATATGATTTCATAAACCAAATGCCGCTTAAAATTTTCAGCAAGCTAAACTTAGTTTTAATTTTAGTGTAAATTATTAATTTTATTAAAATTATATAAATATTTATTTTATTTTTAAAATATATATAACCTTCCTTTAAAAAAAATTATCTTACACTTTAATTTAATTTTAATTTTTTTAATCAGAATATGTTCTATTTAATTTTTTATTTAAAAATATGTATTTTGGTTAATCAAAAAATTTAAAATTAGATTAAAATATAAGATAACTTTTTATTTTAGATAAATTTATATATTTTTTAAAAATATACAAAAATTTGTGATAATTTCAATAAAATTTTAAAAAATATATATAATTAATTTTTAATTTTATGATAAATAGAATGGGTAGGCACCCGTGCACAGGACCTAAAAAAAGTGTTTTAAAAAAAACCCAGAGAAATAATATCATCATAAATAGGAATTTATAAAAAAATATATAATAAAAATAAACTCATCTTTTTTTATATATAATAGGTCGGTAATTATCAAAATGGGATTTGGCCCACTCTAACTTACAACCCACGATGGCAACCAATATAGGGTTAGGATAGGCTAATGATATAAGGTTTCATTTATTCGGAGGGCCAAGTCCACATGAAATCTTTGAAAAAATGAGTACAGTATTAAGCTAAACTTGAAGTCACATCAATATATTTATAAACTTTGAAAGAGATTGTATTAGTTATTTATTAATTTTAGAATAATACTAATTTGTTTGGAAAAATTACAATTAAAGATTTAGAATTTAAAAAAATTATTTTAAAAGATTTATCATTATTATTTTATGATAAATTACTACTAATTTTAATTAAAATCAGTGATATTTAGTAGTTATAAGTCTTTTAAAATAAAATTTTTTAATTTTGAATCTTTAACTGTAATTCTCTTAATTTGTTTTATATTTAAATATTTAGATTTTACAAAATTTATAATAGAAAATTTTAGAAGTTAAAATTATTTTTAAAAATAAAAATTATTATCAAAATTTAAAAAATTTTATTATTGAGTTTAAAAAAAAATATTATTAGATTCTTAGAAAATTACGATTCAAATAATTTTGGCAATAATTTTTTTAAAATTTAGTAATAATTTTTTTAAATTTTAATAACAAATGATAATAACTTTAGTCCTTAAAACCATAAAAGCTTTTAAAATATTTTATTATAAGTTTTACAAATCTTGAGTCTTTATATACAATTTTCTCTTGTTTTTAAGTATTTGTTTTTTCTTTTAAACAAAATTTATGTTATCTTATCTGGTGGTCCCCTACCCTATAAGGGCAGGATACTCTAATTTGTTTTAAGGATGGTTTAAAAAATAGAACCAGACCGACTGGTTCGATTAATTTGGTTTGAACCAGTTCGTACCAAATTTTTGTATATATAATAGAATAATTCATTCTAAATAAATTTGATAAATTAAAAAGAAAAAGAAAAAGTTGAAATATAAAGATTTTAAAAAATATATATAAAAAAATAAAATATATATACTTGACTATTTTTTTATACTTATTCTCTATTATATTTATATTCTATTTCTTAGTAACATTTCTCTTTAATATCAAAGTTTTTATTTTTTAATGATAAGTAGAATCTTAATATAATTTAAAATTTATAAAATAATTTTTGTAATATCTTAAAAAATATTGATTAAGTAATTAAATATTTAAAATTTACTAATATTTAAAAAATATATATTTAATTATTACCAATTCGATCACAGTTTGATCAATTATCTGTAAACTAATATTTTTAATAATTCAATGACTGATTTAATTTTAAAAATTAAATTTATTCAAACCCATCAAACTTAAAGTCTTTAGGCTATGTTTGGTTCAATCGAGGAGAAGGGAGAGGAGGAATTTTAATAGAGGGGAGGGGAGGGAAGGATTTTAATGATATATTGTTTGGATCAGGATGGGAGACTATTTTACCCTTGTATGTTTTAAAAGTAATGATAATACAATTAATTATTTTTTATTTTTAAAAAATTTAATATTTTTATCACCAAATTAAACAAATATTAGAAATTTTTTATAATTATAATTATTTAAAAAATGTATAAATAAATAAAATTAACTAAATAATTAAACAAATAAATATAAAGGTATTTTAGTCTAAAATTTTTATTAAAGCAACTTTCCCTCCCAATTCCCCCAAATTGGAGGAGAGGGAGAGAAGGGGAGGGGAGGAAAAATTTAATGAAATTTTTCCTCCTCTCCCCTCTATAAATGCATATCAAACAAGGGGAAGTGAAGAGAATCCCTCCCCTCCCCTCCATTCCCCTCCCCTCCTCTCAAACCAAACAAGGAGTTAAAGGCATCTAGTCAACCCTTCACCTAGGAAGTGCGGTCACAATGATGCGTATTAGGTAATGATACTATTTTAGGATAACAAAAACTCAAAATGCATATTAGCTACATTTTATTTTTATTTGGATATGATTTTTTTTCCCAGTAGGTAGGTTTCTTATGTTATTATAGATTACACTCACAAATCAATAATAGTCAATAATAAAGTATATAACTTTAATGTAATGGAGTTCTCAACTATGAGATAAATATTAATTGATGTGCACATGGAAGTATTGCATTAATTTAACAACAAAAAATTTAAATGCATAGAGCAGGTTGGAAGATTTTTAATATCACTTTGTAATTTTATTGGTGAAATTATTTAAACTTGAATTTATATTTAGAAATTTTGATTTAATTATTTATAATATAAGAATTGAACCATTGACATAAAAATCACGTCGATATGTAACTAATATCTTATGAGCTATCATTTCAAAGCAATAGTATAAAATGATTTTTATTTATATTATATATATTGCCATACATATATTTATACCATACCTATACTAGATACCATACTCATGCCATAGTTGTACAATGTGGATAACATCATACCTGTTCATGATGTGTAAGAAAAATGCAGTAAATTTTGTAAATAATAATAATAATAATAATAATAATAATAATAATAATAATCTTTTTATATCCCTAAAAGTGAGTAATTGATTTCCTTTCCAGATACTTGAACTTGTTAAAACGGTCCAAAGTAAGAAAGCAATATTGCAGCCTAAAAACATTAAACTTTTGAATAAGTCGATTTTATGTTAAACTCAGGTCGAGTAAAGTTCACGAAATGAAACTCTTATTGTAAAACCTAAATTTAGATGAAATTAACCAAAGTGCAGAAAGGCAAAGATATATATACAGATCATAAACAATTATCTTGAGACAATCCATAAACCAAAGTGCCCAAAACCTACATATATGCCTGCTTTTCCGGACCATCTATAATATATATATATATATATAGTTATATACACGTTGGAGAGATATATGATTGCATTTAACTGTTCATTTACTATTGTTTATTGTTTTGCATTTTTTCAACTTTTTTTATGAGACCCACTAAAATTTTGAGCCGTCTGTGCAGATACGAAGACAGATTTCCAATTAACTTATAAGAGTGGAACACTTTATTGTAAGAGTTGGCATGGATATATCATATTTGATCGTATTTGTATATATAGGCAGTCAAAGTAGGAGAAAAGAAAACAGTTCCTTGACTTTCCCTATGTTTCAAATCCCTGATTTCATGATTCAACATGATACGATCTCTTGATTTTGTTGGTTAATTTATCTTCACCAATTTGGGTTTGATTAATTTTTTGAAAGTAAAATGATCTACCAAACTAATATGAGACACTGTGCTTTCAAATTTGTTTGGAAAGAACTTGAGCTGAGTTTCCAAATGACTCTTAATTGTAATATCAAAAATAAATTTAACTTAAAAAAAATTATATAAAATGAAACACATACGTGACCTCAAGTTTAGATGAAACGCAAAATAAGCTGAGGTCACCTATATATTATAGAATAAAACTTGTGCAATATATATATATATATATATAATAGTGAGACATATTTCCTTCACATTTTCAGGCCATGGGACCATGTGTGCTCTGCATGATCAAAAAATCATGTTATCTACCAAAGAGAAAAGAGTGCTTAGCACTATTAATATAAGAATATATTGGATCAAACAATAAATAAATATAAGAATATTGAAAACCGACCAACCATGATTAACAAAATGTCAATCCCTTAATGCTTTTAGAAGAATGGATATCACAACCCACAAGTCATTGCAATTATTTCCCAACAAAGTTGAGTGGGATTGCACGATCACAAGTCTTCAAGGTCCTTTAGGTGACGCCCACTTCCCTTTATCATTTAAGCTTAGCTTTTCTCCAACCATGGCCGCTTCCCATTCTTTTAAAAATCCAAACAGCTCACATGGGAATGTTTGGTAGAATATAATATTAAATATTTAAAGGAAAAGAAAATAAATAAAATGGATGAAAGATGATTATGATACCTATATTTTAAATAATAATAAAAATAATAAATAATAAATAATATTATGAAATGATTATAAAGATATAATAAATATTATAAAAATATTATATTACAAATTATATTGCGATAAAAGTAATCAAACATAGCTGTTGCTCCAAAATCATTCAAACCTTCATAGTTGCTTTTTTTTTTTTTTTCAATTCTGTTTTTCTTTGACTTCAAATCTAATAGCATAACTCTTTTCTGAGTTCACACATGCTTTTGACTGTTTCAAGATCTCAGTTTTTCAATTGAAGTTGGCAATGAAACAGAAGAATTGTTCACTTTCAGAATTACCCTTTTCTTCTCCAACAAAATTCTTATGGTTTGCTAATCATAATTGATTCAATGATAAAATCGGGCTGCATCAATTAAAATATCTTAGGTTCCATTTTTGTTTCTAGTAATTCGTTTTTTTTTCGTGGGCCGCTTTTTTACTAATGATGATTAAATTGTGGTTACAAATCTATCTACCTCATAAATTTTATTTTCATAGGAAAAAAAAAACCGTTGTTTAAGAATAAGAGATTTAGTTGATACATAATGCTAGAGTTTCTTCACCATAACAATCAAGGTATCAAACGCAATTGACAAATCTTAAATAACAGACTCAAATCACTTGCCACTATCTTATCTTTTTTGCGTGAATTATCACACCTAAGTGGAAGTCAAGTTTTAAATTTTAGTTTATATAAAAATTTGTTAAATTTTAAACTTGGAACTGTTTAAAAGATAGACAAAAATCATATCATTAGTCCTAGTCATGGTCAAATACTTACTCAGATTTGAAATTTTTCTGAGACAAGTTTAATATCAATTAAAGTTACGTATAAGCGAGAAATTGAAATTGTATTAAATAACCACCCATCCCCAACCAAGCCACCCCCCCCCCCCTCTTTCTTTTTTTTTTAATCTCCACCCATATTAAGTCAATCCTATCCAATTTGACAGCTTAAAAAATGAAAAAAACCAAAACGATGACAATGACATAGCCTAGCCTAGCCGACATTGACATGTAAACTGAAATATGGGGGATAAATCAAAGTAAAATCACAGAAAGGTAAATTGGGTTCAACTTCCCAAATATCAAGGTTATTTATAGTAGATGTATTTTGAGATTTTTAATAATTAGGTGTGGACTCTCATAGAAATATATACAGTTTGTGTCAATCAATTAAATTTTGAGAAAATGGAGTAAAAAAATATAAAAATAACAAATGAAAACAAATCTGGTATGCGCGCAGTCCTAGACAAAAAAAAAAAGACTGTTATTAATAGCTTCCTACAGGTTTAATTTATATATAGATTCGTTAAATAATGATTAAAAAAAATCACTATAGAACTTTACAGAAAATCACCCATTTGGTGAGTCATGAAGAAATAGAATAATCATGTTCGGCATCATCAACAATCTCATTAAAGAAAGGATCCGCGAGGAGCTGAGCAGCAGAAGGTCTTGCCCTTGGCTGAGCAAGGCACCTCTCAATGAAAGCCTTCACCTCTGGATCTCTAACCTTGTTCAATCCCTGAGGTCTCACCCCTGAAGAAACCTTCTTGTATATCTTCGCCACGTTGTCACACTCGCTGTAAGGAATCTCCATTGTCACCATCTCCAACACACACATCCCAAATGAGTATATGTCCACCAGTTCATTGTAGTCTTCCTCATACAACTCTGGCGCCATGAATTCTGGTGTCCCCAGAATTGAGTGTGCAGAGTGGTTCTTCCCCACTATTGCCGCCAACCCCAAGTCACCAATCTTAACCTAATCACCATGCAAACGAAAATATTATTAGACACATCCTCTATTTTCAGTTTAATATCAATTTGTTTTGGATCATTTTTACTTTGTTATCTTCCGGTTGAAAAAATGAGATCATATCATTTGAAGAAAGGGTACAATTTAAGAGGTGTGAAGCTTGGTTGGAAAGAAAATAATTGGAGATTTCAAAATAGAATTGGTATAGATCTGAAAATATTAAAAAAATCATGAAAATTGGAAATTCTTAAACTCACATGACCCTCGTATCAAACTATTTATAATTTAATGAAATTAAAGAACATAATAGCGTTGTACTAACAAAATAAATCTCATGGTAACATAATGTCGACTTCTAAAAATAACATAGCAAAAAGCCAAAAACAGACCAAATCACAAGATAATGAAGTGTATTCTACCTTTTTTTCCCCTTATATAACAATGTAATGTGTGATCTTCATACTTTATTTATCATTAAAAAAAAGGTTCCAATTTGATATTGTACATAATGAATTTGCCTTTTATTCTTTCCTTTATTTTTCTTGATTTTTATCTTTTCATTGATTTAAGCACTTCCCCATGAAACGAAATTAATCTGATAAGCACGGAAAATATAAAATAAAATAAAAATGACAAGTTTTCATTAGAAAACCGTAAAATCAAATTTGATTTTCCAACTAATTACCAGACACCAATTTCTAATTTTTAATATTTTTGTTTCCTTTTCATACCATTTTCAACTCGACAGTCAGGCAAACATGCGAGGGACAAAACAACGGAAAATTTTCAATTCGAAGCGAAAATTGTTACCTGGCCAGTATTCCCATTGACGAACACATTACTGCAATTGAGATCTCTGTGGATGATACAAGGCTCGTGCATATGCAGATAGTTCAACCCTTTCAGAATCTGCTTCGACCACTTCTTCAGCGCCTTCATGGACACATGCCTGTGCTTCTTCCTGTAACCCCTCAGGTTCCCGCTCGTACAGACCTCAGTGATGAAGTTCAGAGTGTTTCGTTCGTCGTCCTTCCAGAAATTGTAGAGCTCGATGATGTTCTTGTTGGTCAGGCTTCTAAGCAATCTCACTTCGGAGTAGAGCCGATCCACCATGGCTGGGTCGTCGCTGAAGTTCCTGAGCTTCACCTGGTTCCACGCCACCTCTATTCCTTCTTCTTGATCGAACGCTCTGTACACTTTCTTCACCGCACCGGACCCCAAAAGCTCAGCGTATCGGCCGTATCTTCCGGTCGGGTCGATTTCCACGAACGGTTCGGAATCTCTGTCCGATGGGTCAGGGTTCACAATCGGCATCTGTCGCCAATTTGAACAGAAAACCATCAAAATCAAATCAATTCAAACCTAAGACTTATACTCACACATACAGAGCACGGCGCGACCAACAAAATATATAACGTCTAAGTCCCATTTGAAGTTCAGACACGTATCAGATACCATAGAATTCCATATTTGAGATATGGTGCTTCGTAGATTCAAAAAGAGTGAAAAACAAGTTTGGCGAGAGCAAGGGATAAACTAATACTTGAAAAGTTCAAAAGCGGCGAAAGAAAAAGGAAGAAAGCCATTGAAGTTCATATGAAGATTCAGTTTGGCGTGATCGAAAAGTCAAATCACTTACAAGAGGCAGAACATTGAATCGACAAGAAGACCCAGAATTTGAGGGTTTTTGGGGAGACTCTGCTGCGTTTAATTGAAAAATTATAACAAAAATAGAGTGCAGAAGAGAGCAAGATTATGGGCATTACCATGAAGAGAAACCGATTGCTTGACCCCGAGAGGAAGGAATAGGAAGAAGCTCGACGATAAACTAGAGCTCCAATGCGAAAAGGGAAGTAGAATGAATCAGAAACAGAGACGTATTTGGGGGGTGAGTGTTTATATAGAAATCAACGAGGTTGGTGGGGCTGAAGGGTAATCTGATACTATTTAGATTTCCACGCCGTGTAGGATATTCAACATTAAACTCTACTCCTTTCAAATTCACCTTATCTTCCCCCCCACCCTCTGGTAATTTCGTTAGATTTTATTTTCTCTTTTATAATATTTTGGATCAACATTATGAAATTATTTAAAATTACGTAGTGGCTCCCATTTTGAAGAGACCAAAAAAAAAAAAAAGTCTTATGAAGTACCATTTTAAAAAACAAACTTTAGGTTAGCAGACTTGATTAGGTGAATGGCTTATTGGATAAAGAATTATAAGTTTAATTATATATATGTATACTGGTACGAGTTGGTTTAATTGGTTTAAGATATTTGAATTGAAGTTTTTGCATTCATGTTTGTATTCTCTCTTTAACCAGTAATTTCATTTGATAGTCAACTCTCATTTAAAAATCTATTAGTACCTAGGAATTAGTTGAATGGTCTCCTCTACATGTTAAAAACTTTTTATTAGGTCTTTCTTTACCTGCCTTTTAAGATTTTAAACATGTGATTCGAATGATTAATACTATTAAGGTAGCTTATTCTTCGCACCATTTTCTTTTTTAAAAATATATATAATATAAAATTTACGTTCTTTTTTTCAATCTTTAACAAAGCTCATCTGAAACAACAACTTTGATAGTTAAATATATAACAACCCCATACAATCCAATCAATTTTAATTTTTTTTAATAAAATCAAAATAATTTTGAATTTTGTCCAAATATATATTAAACTCTTTCTCTAAATAATGGACGACTGTATTTTCTCGAATATGCATTTAGTTAAAAAGTATGTTATCTCAATTTGTTTCTTGGCGCTTTTTTTTTTAAGTTTTATTTTTTATTTTTTGGTTGTAGACAAAGTCAAAACGCGACTTCCATCTTGCGGGGAATTGTGTATGCAAAGTCTTTTTTGTTTTGTTTTGTTTTGTTTTGTTTTTTAATTTTTTCAAAGTCTAGTCAACGTCTAAGGCCGCGTATGGCCTGGGAGAACCCAACTTACATATGAACGGTCCAGATGCTGCTAAAAGGTACAGCTTCCAAGAAATGACGAAGAACGGTAAGTCGGCAAGGATAGAAAATTCATAAGAGGATGCTTCAGAAATTGTGTACTGAAAAATTGTGAATTAGACTAATAAAAATTGACAAGTAATTTAATATTTTATACATTGAAGTCTAATTAGATTTGATCAAGTCTATTTTTTTTATCGAAATTAATGATTTAGTTTCTAATTTTTTTGATTTAATTATTTAAAGATAAAATATTTTAATTTACTCTTATAGCTTTTTTTTTTAAATCAAAATGGTCTCTTCTTAAACAAATTTTTGTCAATTAATAAGTAAAAATTTATGTGACTATTAACTCATGATATAGAAAGATGGCATTTTATCCTAAAATGACATTATTAAAGCAAATTCTATAAAGTCAAGTACCTATTGAAATGATGCTATTTCGGAAAAAAATTGCTTAATCACTATCATTTTGGGAGAAAATATCATCTAAATAAATTCAAGTTATGAATTAATATCTAGGTGACACTTGCTAATTAACGGAGAGAAATTTTGCTTAATGAAATGACCATTTTGATTAAGGGAAATTTGTAAAGGATTAAATTAAAAAAAATATCTTTATGTGACTAAATTAAAAGAAAAATGATATAATTTGTAATGTAATTTTTTTTTCAATATCTATTATACTTTATAATCATTACTTAATAATTATTATTATTATTTATTATTTTTCTTTAAAGTAAGACACAATATTATTTTATTTTTTCATACCCATTTTTTATATTCTATTTCTATTTCTATGTATAACACTCATTAAATCAAAATGCCCTATTTGTGTTTGGAAATATCTAAGCTACTATTATGCAAGATATCTTCTGAAATAATGACGTGGGTTGAAATCAAGCAAGTGATTTTTATGGAAAAATAATTTTTGTTTAAAGTTATTAAAACATTTACCATTTACGAAGAAGGAAAGTATTTGTTTGTCGTTTTTATTTTCACTTTTATACAAAGAAAATAAAAACTCAATAAATTCAGAGATTCATTGCATATATTTAGGGCAAATAACCTAAATAATACTATAATAATTAAAGAAGAGTAAATAATAAAATCACGGGTTATAAATAGAGAAGACCCATTAGTTAATTATAAGAATCTTGCATATGAATTATTAATTGGCAAAGGAATAGGAATAGATCCCCTCTAGTATGAAAGAGCCCAGGAGAATTTGGAGGGGTAAGATGTTGTGGGCTTGCTTGTGTGAGCACCATTCTCTCTCAATATCTCTCTCTTTTTTTATAGGATTTCTTTTAATATTGGAAGGATTCTGTGAGGACCGGACAAAAGAAATAAAAAGGGGAGGAGGGTTTTATTAAATTAGAATATATATGTATTTTTTTTTCTTCATTATTTGTCTGGAGCTTCCTCTTTTCTTCTTCTTCCCGTTGCTTTTCTTTTCTGCTTCTGTTCACCGTCTCTGCGCGCCTGAAGTTCCCTCGAGCTGGCGTCGTCCCCTGTCCACCGGAGAGTCGCCGTCGGAGTCGCGAAGCTGCACCCAAGTCTTCCCCGCTGCTGGCTCGAGCTCGACGACGCGAAGGAGGGAGCGATTTGAGCCGTCGGTCAGGTGAGCTATTCCTTCCATATTAGCACGCCTCTCCTCCATTTCCGATAACAGTGACCTTCCCTAAACATAGTTCTTGCTTATTTTCCCCCACCGTCGGCCACCCCTGCTCTAAGGAAGGAGAAGATGGTGAAATCCTCCCTTTAAGCGTGCTGGCCGATGGAGAGCAAGAAAGGGGATTTTATTTTTATTTCTTTTGGGTTTTTCTTTCTGTACAGAGAGTGAAATAATCTATGATCTGTTGCTCTCTTAGAATAATACAAAGAGAAAAAACAAAAAAAAACAAACAACAAATCTAAGGAATTGGAATGAGGCTTCTTAAATGGGTTAATCGTGCAAAATTTTAATTTTTGTCTTTGGAAATGATTTGGAAGCTTAGATTCTGAAATGGAAAATATTATAGGAAGGGTTAAATTGAAAAAGAAATGTGGTGAGCAGTGGATGAGTTAGTATGGGAAGAAGGAAGGAAAACAAACTGGTTAAGGGGATTTTATTAAATCTGATAGATGCTCAATATTGTTATACTGAGTTGGCAAGTTTATTGTTGGTAGGGAGCTATGTGGATCTTGAGGATTTCAAGGAATTTAAGTTGAGAAAGAACAGGGGCGAATGCATGGTGCTTATATGACCCCGTCTTATTTCAGAGGTTATATTATATATATATATAATTATTGCTGTAATAGTTCTTTCCGATAATAGTGATATATATATATATAAGTATGTATGATTCTTTTGATAAATCCCTAAAAGCCGTCCATTTTCCTTTCTTCTAGCATCATCTTAATTTATGTGAATAGATTAGTGGGCATTTAACTAATTACGTATATGACGAATCATGTTGGTATTTAATTAACCGGTTAGTCCTTTTGCCTTCTCTCTTCTTTCTTTTTCCTTTTAACTATATGTCTTATTTACTTAGTGAATGGGAGTCTCCTACTTGCCCTTAATGGTTTAGGTATCATGCAGTAATTATCTCTTGTCCAGTTGCGATAATAATTGAGTGTTGCTTATATTATTTGGGCCTTATTGTGCGTGGGTACCAAATCTTGGTAATTTAGTATTTAATATAAGATCTGGGTGAAGAAGAGCTGCCCGTTAGGCGTAGCCACTCGTAAAAAGGGTGAGGAGCTGCCAATGAGGTGAAGCCTTCCCAGAGTCTTAACTGTAATGTGTAATAGCAGTAGAAAAGGAGCTGCCCGTTAGGTGTAGCCACCCCTAGGGGGTAAGGAGCTGCCAACGAGGCGTAGCCGCCACTAACAAAGGGAAATTTAGTTGTTTTTAAATTATTGAAATCATTTCTCTACTCACTGAGTTGTCTCACCCCGTTAATCTTAAATTTTTTCAGATAGCGTCACAGGATCTGATCCGCCTCCCTCATTGTAGATTTTGAGGCGTAGTGGTGGTGAGCCTCCTTTTTGGAGCTGGGGGCTTCGTTATTTTTTTTTGTGGTGCTGTAGTCTGTAGTAATTGATAAAGGAAAATGTATTGGAATGTATTTCAAAAGTAGGACCAATGGTTATAGGTTTCATTTTCCTCATTCCCCATTTTTAGTTCTCTGATGTATTGAATGATTGGCTGAAGAGAGCGGAGCTCTCTATTGTTATTTCTGTAGTGTTCCAGCTGTTTGTAGAAATTTGGGATGTCCTATTTATAGGGGACACTCTGCCGAAATTTTTATAAAAAGCTAGAGTACAATGAAAGAAGTTACATATATATATATATATCTATATCTGATAAGACAGGGTTAAAGTAATCAATTAACCCGTAGCTAAGAACCCTGTATGGGTTCCCCGTGTAAGTTACCCCTTCTCTTGGGGAGTAGGGTGTGACAGATTCATACATTATTTGATATAAAAACATTTTAGGTTTCCATAAATTTATGGACATTTGAAGTAAACCTAATCATGAGCCAAATCTATAAAAAAAAAAAAAATTGCATCAAGATTAGGTATGGGCTTAGAGTTTTTTTTTTTTAAGCTTAGATCTAATCCAAAAAAATTCAAGCAAGATCAGCTTAATCTGCTTTTTCCTTTGATTTTTTTTTTGGGCTTAGACATTTAATACTTAATTACTTATTTTTTTTCCAAAAAAAAATGGAGAAAATAGAATCTTCTCAGAATTCAAAAATGAAAAGGATTAAGTCCCTTTGTAAAGCAAAATTTGATATTGATCCCCACTTTTACATTTAATAAACCCATTTATTAATGAATGATATAATATGTATGGGTTATGTTATTTAAAAACATAATTTTTTTTCCAAAAGAATATAATAATTATCTCTGATCTATAGGTGCAGTCAATCTTTATTTAATTTTTCATACTTCAATTATATAACTCTATTATTTTTACATTTGACATTTATAACTATACTAAGTTTTAATTACAATGATATCAACATTCAAAAAAGTGTTATTTTTTAAAATTATATTAATAATTTATTTTCAAATTTTGTTTGTGAAGAAAAAGTAAAGATGAAGAAAAGAAAACTAGGAATCATTTTGATAAAATTTTAAAAATTACAACAATACAGTATAAGAAAAAAAAGTTATTGAGGTTAGATTCGGGCTCAAATTTTTTATTTTCTTTTTAAAAAATTTTTTTGAACCCATATTTTATTTATTTATGTTGATCAAATCTATTGAATTGAGTAAACTTTTCATTCATGATCAAGTTGGCTTTTACCACTATATGTTGGCAAATGTAAATTATGTCAAACCATTGCTGGGAAACATTACTTGAAGATAAAATTATTTGCTCACAACATCAGCAAATTCAAGTGGGAAAAAATTAATGTGTTGCTTGTCTTTTTGGGAGGAGAAATACTTCAACTGCAATTGTGATGTGTTTCTACTTTCTAGTGAAGATGTTTTCCATATGGCTTCGTTTGGTTATTGGAAATGGGCCAATGGAAAAGAATAAAAAGAAATGAAAAAAGAATGAAAAAGAATCTTATAATTTATTATCATATTTGGTATGATATGAAAATAAACATAATTTCATTCACTTTTTATGTTTGATTAAATAAAAATAATATAAAAATAATGAATTAATTAAATGACCACAATACTCCTAATATAAATAAAAATAATTATTTTTAATTAGTAATAATAGTAAAATAGTTATTTTTAATTACTAATAATAATACTAATAATAATATACTTTTAATTTAAAAATAATTTTTTAATGACCAATAATTTAAAGAATAAAAATACTTATTTTTAAATAATCAATATTCATTTTTAATGTAAAAAAATGTCAACTATCACTCCATTCCTTTAAACAGTGGCGCTTTCCTTTCAATTTTTGAAAAATTTCACATTCTTTCATTTGCGAGAATTTAGACGTATCAAACTAGCGAACATTTGCAACCAAATGAAAGAATGTTATCTAGATTCCATTCCTTAATGCTGTTTCCAACAACCAAACAGGCCCTATGTCTTAACTTTTTGTCCACCAATATTTTTTTTTTAAGATCACCTTATCACTTTCTATATATTAAGATGTTATCCATTGAATTTTAAGATTTTCTGTAAATTATTCCACTCGTTATCATATAACGTCTAATGATTTAATGTTAAGTGTATTTTTTCTCATTTTATTTAATATATCAATTAATTAATAAGATAAAAATTGGAAGTTAAATCAATAATAATAATACATTTTCTACTGTTATCAAAGTATCTCGGACTTTATTTAGAAATAACAAAAATAATTATTTTAGATAACTACGCTCTCTACCCTTTCCACTATAATTTTCTTACTCTGCCCTTATTTTTTTCTCCTTAGTACTGTTTTCTAAAGTCAATTCTTCCTATCACATTAAGAAATTATAATTAATTACTTTTAAAAAATTATAATCTCACCATCATAAGGGCCGTTCTTAGTTCAAAATTGGATATACCTTGACCAAATTAGATCACATTAATGAAACTATTCTTGGGTTTGTTCCAACGAAAACTCTTAAAATTTAGTTTTAGTTTAATAAAATGTGGGATAAATGTTAGTTTTCGGTTTGAATCAAAATCAAATTGCTTCTATCTGGTTTAAAACATGTGATTCAATATTATTGTAACTTGTTCAATTACTATTTAGTCATTCAATAATATTTTACTTCTAAAATTTAACGAAAATATAATCATGTAAATGATGAAATGATGAATGATTTTATTGGTAAATGTTTATTTCGCTTATATCTACAATATTTTTGTAATGGTTGTATGTTATTATCAAGATTAAATTGATGTTTTCAACTTTAAAATGTCAGTTGAATTCCAATCAAACTCTTAAAAAAATTATATTATTAAGAGATAAGTAAAAAAAAAAAAAATCAATAAAGACATTGTATTTATCATTCTAACTTTCACATGATTATTTTAGTTAAAATTAAGACAAATTGTTAGTTTAGAAGAGATCAATAGGAAGAAGAGTTGATCTTTTATCAAATATTTCAATTTTAAAAATTAAGAAAGAAATCTTGAAGATCTTATAAATATATGTGAAGTTAAGCTCTTATGAATAAAGTAGCATATGAGAAATTAAGTTTTAAACTTTCAAAGTTTTAATCTTGCTAAAAATAATGAAATAAAAAATGTAGGAAAAAGAAAAGATATGGGGGGCTTATCTATATAAACATTTTGATTTTCATACAAATTTAACATGAACAATGAGCATCGAACCTCATGATGAAAATTACTGTTCCTTTACAATACTTTCCATACATTATTTGATAGATTCAGTCACCAAAGACTCTTTAAACAACTTAACTAAAAGACTTCTTTTATGGGTAAAATTTTTCATATTATTCAAATAATTCGGTTATTTCTCTTAATTAAAAATCTTTCCACTATTTTCAAAAAGTGCCATTACATGATTCATTATCAACATTTTCACTACATACATTATCAAATAATTTGTTACAATCATTTAAATCACATCTATCTTTTATAGAAAAATTAAAATGTAGCGAAATAACCTTATTTATGCAACCTAGTTCCGAATTGTTGTTAATGTTATTTAAATAGCTAAAAGTTTTCATATTATATATTTCTTTATTTGATTTAAACTCAATCTTATCTATATAATTTAGTAAAACTATAAAAGTAGTTTATAACAAGTCTTAGAATTGATATTAGCGATCTTGAATCAAAAAAATTAAGTAATAAGATTTCTACAGTATGATTGTACAAGTAAAATTACTAATATGTCAATTTACTTGGTAAAATAAACCTTTTTATCTTGCCTAAGGTATTTTTCTATTGTGGAAAATAACAAAATGTCGTTTTCTTTAGAATTGAATAGGCCGAGCGTTTCCCATAATACGCACATAAACGACGTCCATCACAGAGCGTTTTAGTGTATGCGCAAGGTTTGAAACGGCATCGTTCCCCTCTATTCATCTTCGTCGTCGTCCTTATCTTCATCTTCGTGGTGTGGAGTTCTCCCTGTTCTCGCTAGGGTTTGCTATGTGGAACAATTATTTAGCTAACATTGTAACCCTATATTAGTAAATCAATTTCAGCTTGCAATCTCGAACTCTGCTACCCAGAAAAATGGCTACGTTGAAGACAATCTCAGCGGCTCTAAAACTCATTGATACAAAGAAAGAAAACCTCAGGGAGGCGTACGATGAGCTCCGAGCTCATTCTTCTCTTCTCTCCTCTTCCTTCTCTCTCTCCTGGTCTGACCTCGATTCCCATTTCACCTCAATCCAAGATTCTCTCACTCAACGTTTTCACCACCTCGAGTCCCTCGAATCCCGGCAATGCGACCCTCAGTTGGAACGAATCCACCAATCAATTACCGTTTCTTCTTCATCATCGCCCAATCAGAATCTGAAGGTGGAAAATTATCCCTCGTTTCCTAATGACCCGTCTTCATCTTCGAACCCTCCGACCCAGAATGGAACTAATTTAGTTACCAAAAAATCTGTGGTATCGGATTCGGCGATGCCTAGGCACGAGTTGGTTGCTCTGTGTGAGAAGATGGATGGCAAGGGGTTGAGGAAGTACGTTATTGAGCACTTTAAAAGTAGTAAAGGTGTTGAAGATGAGCTTCCGGGTGCGTTACGGTGTGCTCCTGACCCAGCGGCAATGGTTCTGGATTCATTGGATGGGTTCCTTGGGGCTAACGGCATGAAGGACGTGGAATTGCGCAAGATCAGGAGGTGTTGCTTACTCTTCTTGGAACAGTTAAGGGTTATATCTCCAAAGATAGAATTCGACGTGAGAGAACAAGCTAGGAAGTTGGCGGCAGAGTGGAAATGGAAGTTAATGATTGATGATTGTGCAAACACATTGGGGGCCTTGGGTTATTTGTACTTTGTGTTCGCCTATGGTTTGGTTTCAGAAGTCAGCATGGATGAGCTTGTTGAATTTTCCGTTATGGCCGCAAACAACAAGGAGGTTCCTGAGCTTTGCCGAATTATTGGCTTGGCAGATAAAGTTCCCGGTAAGACAATTGCCCTTTTAAGGTCCGTCTAATGTCTTCCAATTTAATATTGTTCAAGGTATTATTGGAGCTTCAAGAACTGGTATCACTATTATGTAACGATTTCTCCCTTTGTGTTAGAATTGTAGCACATCAGACTTACAGGTGACAACCCGGTTAATTTATGTGTACACGTATATTAATGTCTTATTGGAAGTATAATTTTCAAAAGTTTGAGGTTTGGGCATAAGTTTATATTTTGAAATTGGGTTCTCGAATGAAGATGGATAATAACTTGAACCATTTTAAGTTTAAATTAAAAGTAAGCGAAGAGATGATTGGGAAGGGTTCCTTATCTGGAAGGAACACTTAAAATTTCCAGTAGGTAAATGCAATATGTGGAGGTTGGAATATTAGTTTGCTAGATATATGGTATCTGCTTAAGAGGCACACAACCGAAAGACAAATCTAAAGTGTTCGTATGTTATTTACAGTGTCATGCCGTTATGAGTATTTGAGACATGTCATCATGGAAATGGGTCCTTTCTTGAAATTCCTTGTGCTTCATAGGTATTTGCATGTTATGGTGGACTTGGTTTATGGGCATTATGTACATTTAATGGATGCATTAAAAGAAGAAAAACATATCAAGGAGAAATGTGAAGAGAAAAGATTGGCTAGCATCTAATCATGTAATGATGATATGCTACATGTATACATAGACAGGTGCGCTCGTGTGTGTAACTGTCATGTTTGTATAATTACTAGTCTGTCCTTATCAGGTAGTTTTATTGGCAAGAGATTAGATAATTATTGTTTGTGTTTTGCAGACCTTGTTCAGAAACTTATAGATAAGGGCAAACATGTTTTGGCTGTCAAGTATGTTTTAGAGTTTAATCTTGCTGATAGGATCCCACCGGTACCCATTTTGAAAGCCTGTGTGAATGAGTCTAAGAAACTTGCTGAAAGAATTATTCAGGAAGGGAAGCCTCTGGTAAGCGTGTCCCCGTAATTGATGTCCTTATTTGTGATGGTAGTGCCCGTATTTATTGTGGTGTTTTTGCAGACTGAGGCCACAGCTAGAGAAATTCATGCATTGAAATCTGTAATTAAGGCTATTGAGAGCCATAAACTTGAATCTGAATATCCAATAGCAAGCCTTGAGCAGCGTATAGAGCAACTGAAGAAGCAGAAGGCAGATAAAAAACGGCCTGCATCTGCTTTTGCTGCAAAGCCTCAACCTCAGCCTCAACAGCATCAGCAACAACAACATCAACAGCAAAAGAAAAATATTAAGAGACAGAAGCAGAAGCAACATAGTGGAAACAAGCTTCCTCGAACATCTGCTCCAGTTGCCCCTGCAGCTGTCCAGAAGAATGTCAGTAGTGCCAGTTCAGCATTACACCAGTACCAACAGCCTCTTGTCCAGTCAACAGGTTTGTTGCCAAAACATCAGAATTCATACATGGGCTCGCAAGCCATGCCATATAGCATGGTGGGCCCAACCCCCATCATCTCTCCTTATACAGGTCCTTCAGCTGGGCCTTATGATTTTGGCAGTGTCTCTATGGGTTCCAGTGGCAACCCTGGCCAAGTTGGTTCTCATCTATACTCATCAGAGCCAAATTTGCCATCTGGTTATTATGGTAGAATCACTGCTTATGGTGGTCTTCCACATTATTACCATGCATCTTACTATCCTCACTAGTTCAAGAAACTGTATCTATTTTCAACACTGAACTCTTGGGGTGGCATTGTACTATTTTAGTTTCTCCCTGGCTCTGCACCGCTGGTTTCTGGTTATCAAAAGCATAGTTTGCTTTGTTAATCACCATGATTGTAGGATAGGAACTAGATTCAGTAATTAAGAATTGGGAAGGTGTGTTTAGTTTCACGCTCTTGATTACTTGATCAGTCTGTATCTATAAGAATACTTTTAGGTTAATCATGGTCTTCTAGACTTCTCTGCTCTCTCTCTCTCTCTCTCTCTTTGTTTTTTGTGGTAAGGGATGGGACTTAAAATAGGCTTGGAAAAGTAAAGCATTTCTATTAAGTGTAGAGAAATTCACTGGCCGAAAACTTATTATCAAAAGAGTCTACTGTCGGTTCATACTGTCGGTTCATATGCACATATGATTTTTTTCTTTCGTGACCTACTATATAAATGTAAAAGAAGGCCACTGTATTTATAAATGGGGTTAGCCTTTTCAAAATCAATGTATGGGATGGAAGTACTCTACCACCCCCAGAAGGCATTTCCTGTATTTACACACACACACATATATATATATATATATATTTTCTTTCTTTTTTCTTTGTTTGCCTCTCCCCATCAACAGAAATATACCTTAATAAGATATATTTTCTCTTTTGATGCCAAAATTCAGACCTAAGACATAGGATGTGCAACTCCTGATTTTTTTTTTTGAGTGGTTACAATGGAGGCAGAAGGCCTTGGGAGTGAGAAAAGGGGTAGAGATTGAACCCACATATACCCGAACTCCCTAGCATTTATGTCTAGGGGAAGTGCCACTTGAGCCAATGCCTAGGAGAATTACATGTTGCTAAGAATTGTTTAGGAGGATATGTTCTTTTTAATCTGATTGTTCTCAGCCCTATGCGTTATCCATCAAGGGATGGCATTGGCAAAGACATCTATTTTGTTGTTATGGATCTTCTTATTTATCTTACTTCTTACACTTTTTCTATATTCAACATCAATGGTTTTTTTTTTTTTTAATTGCTCCTAAAAGTAGGATTGGGTGCACTCTCTTTTCTTTGGTTTCTTTGTTTTCTTTTACGTTTTGACCCATCTGAGGTTGTCTTGAATGAAGTACGAAGTCAATCTCTTGGTTCCATTTTTTGTTAGCTATTTGTTGTTCTCTTCAAATTTGACATTTGACACACTTGCATTGTTGTTTTGTACCATTGGAATAGGTTTGTAGCTTTGACGGTGAAGGATGCTTAATATGGATTATGGTTAGTACTCTAGTAACCATCTATCTATAGGGATTGGGTCTCATAATCTAATTATCAATTGAGTAGACAAGAGATAATTTTTACCCGTTGCTTCCAAGTGAATAGGAGAACTTATCCAAATCGAGTAACTTATAGCTTATGTAGATGGATATGAAATGATATTATTCACGCTAGTGGTTTTGGTAGGGCCTATGCTTCTTTCTATAAAAGTTGAAGTCTCATTCTTGCAGAAAGCAGCCCAAATTCTAACATGTTTGGGTACCCATCTGTCACTTGTACCTCGGGTTGGCCTCATTGATTCTGAATCCAAGCGAAGTGACATAGAAATCTCTTGATCTGTGTGAGTCATTGTGGATTGTGTATCATTTAAGCGAGGGAGGTCAAGTTAAGTACATTCAATAATCGACAATTAAGATAATCCCCCCTCTCCCCCCCCCCCCCTCCTCCTTTTCCCTCTTAGGTAGGTAAGATTAGGAGTATAAGCTTAAGAAAACACGTACTTTTTTTTTTCGGATGTGGGAAAAAAGGGGGTTATTACTGTTAATTGTCAAGGGTGTTTTTGTACATTGCCCGAGAATAAAATATCTCGGGCAATTTTAGGGGCCATTCTCTTGCACCAGCCTCGACCTTATGTATTTTATTTTAAAGTATTGCCCATGGGAATTGAACTCATTTTTATAATAAGAGATCTCATTTCTCTTTTCTAACCGAACTGATTCCCTTGGGTAAATATATATTCGGTATTTATTTTCCACAGCATGAGCATAAGTAGTTTTTCTGAATGCTAAGACATGACCACTCTTGGAGTTTCTGCATTCATTTTTCTGTGCAGCAGCTATAATCTCTTCCTCTAACCAGAGCAAGTTATTGGCTCTTGGGTTTTATTTCTTTTTTGCAATTTTTTACATTTAAAAATTCTTAGACTCTGTCTGAGAAAGATGGGAGTAAGGTTAAAAAAAAAAAAAAAAAGAGAAAAAGAAAAAATGTATTGGAGAAATTTTAAACTGTGGTACCTTTGAAGTGATCTTTTACCTATGGAAAAGATATGTCTGTATTATTATTTGATCATGTCTTGTATAAGATTATTCATCCCACCTTTCCAAAAGAAGTTCATGTTTGTGTATTGATAGTTGAGTAATGTAACACGTAAGAGACCTCATTTTCTAAATGTATGGAAATCTTTATTCCACTAATGGTTGAGACGTATTCTCAGTGCGTTCTATGAAAATGGGTCGTGCATGACTGCCCAGCTTTCTTCTTTTTGTGCTGGTGACTTGTTAGTGCGGAGGATTCAATCAACAAGAAGAAATATACCAATTTAAAGTGTTCATAGTCTTTTATCAATGGTACTTTTTCTTTGATCAAACAACAATTTGTGGAAAATTTAAACAAATAATTTTAGAGTTAATGAAATATGAGTATTCTACAATTTCGTTTCTGCCAATGTTTGCTTCTATTTAGTTTATTCTATCTGGTGTTAAAGTTTAATTTGATGATATAAAATAAAAACAATTGAAGTTTAATTCTGTGCTATTTAGTTCAAGAAGCACTAGTAATGTATTAAGGAATGATTTAAAAAAAACTATAATTGTTAATAGCATACATAAAAGTAATTTTCATTTGATCAACACAAATTAATCGTTTTAGTCTGTTTGTGCCCGGTCAAAAAGTAGTAATAATAATAATAATAATAATAAAAGAAGTAATTTTCATCTATCACAATTTGCATTCATGAATTAATTAAACAATTAATCAAAAAAAATTTAGTTGCACAAGATTACGTTCCCCACTTTATTGTACAAATATAGTTGTAGGAGATTACGTTCCCCGCTTTATTGTACAATTACCTAAAGAGTAATAGGGTTAAAATTATTTAACGGGATTAGTACAAGATTGATTATTAATTTGGGTTAAATTCTTTTAGAGAATGTTTTTCTTAAAAGAAAAATTTTAGTGCACAATTTATGGCCTACCAAAAAAAGAAATATTTTCTTTTTTTTCTCCAAAATTAATAATATTAATTTTGAAATGAGATAGATATAAATTTTATGAAAGGAGTTTGAATACTCTAAAATGTGAAACTTGAGAGAGAGAGAGAGAGAGAGAGAGAGAGAGAGAGAGAGAGAGAGAGAGAAGGCAAAAAGAGAAGTAGTTTTATATACATTTTCATTCCTTATATTATATTTTCTCTCACTATAAAAGTATTTTGCAAGTTTAACATTTGAAAAGATCCAAACTCATGTGGAAGATGGATTTGGATCCTCTTAATTTTATCTCCATCAATTTTCTCTCAATTTAAAGAGAAAAAGAGAGAGAGAATAAAAGATAAAGTAGATGAGATTTATTGAATAAGTTTTATATATTCTCTTCTTTCTTTTAGATACTCTTTCTTTCTTTTTTTTCAAATTGATGAAAAATTGAAGGGAAAAAAATTAAGAGAATTCAATTCCGTAAGAAAAAAAAGAATCTTCTAAAGTGAGGCTTCACCTACTCTCTCTCTCTCTCTCTCTCTCTTTCTTTCTTTCTTCCACTATCAATTTCTCTCTAAATTTATAAAAAAAATTAAAGAATTATATTTCATGTGTAAAATCCATTATTTAAGTGGATATCCCTCGTTCATGAGCACTACAAAATTCTCATCGCATGCCTTCAATCAAGTGTGTCTCATGAGTGATTAATACTTTTAAAAAAATATCTTTCTTATGAAAACTCTTTTAGAAAGAGAGACAGAGGTGATGTTCGAGTTTGGATAGACATTTATCATATGCAATTGTAATGGATGTGACAAGTTCTAATATACAATTCATTTCATTTAGGTGGAAAGAGATATCTACAATAAAAAAGGTAAAGAATTGAAAAAAAAATAAAAAATAAAAACAATAAGATCTTTTATCCTCTAAATGTATGGCTAGCAGTATTTGCTGGAATGTTCGGTTGTTTTCCTTCTTCCAAATCTAATTATAGGCATAAATACAATTTTTTTTTCTTTTTTCAGTGTAAATATATAAGATAAAAATCAAATGAAGAAAAATAAAATGTTTATATAATTTTTCCTTCTTTATACCACTTTTCATTAAATGCTATTTTCTTCAACCCTTCATGGTTATAGCCAAATAGGGGGAGTCCTACGCGATCTTTACAGCATATACATGAAAATTGACCACATCCTCTTTGTTGTGACTAGAAGTTGAAGGAGCAACAGATCTTGGAGTACCAATAATTGAGTCAAAAATTGCCCTATTTAGATGAAATTAAAATTCTAGTTAGTGTTCAAAGTCACAATTAGATGGTCTCTAAATTCCCACAAGCTTTAAACTCAGACAAGATGAGCAAAATATATATACTCTATGGCTATTTATAAAATGTATCCACAAATTTTTATAATTTTTTTAAGGATTTAGGTATGGGTAGTATGACATCTACCTCACCAGACCTATAATGCATTTATATTTATTATATATATATATATATAACATTATAAAAAAATATACCATCTATTTATCATTACATAAGTTTTGAATTATATTAATAATTATTTAAGATATTTTATTCTCTGTTGTAATTTTATATAAATACATTTTATGTATATAAGTCTCAACTTAAGAAAAACGTATTCATTTTAAAAATTTTTTTTGGATAAATGGGTTCAGGTTTGGGATTCAAGGATTTATTGAGGTTGAAAAATTTTTCATTCGCTAAATATAAATTTAAGGATGGAGACTATAGTACCTTACCTATGATCATATCTAAACATAAAATTTATAAATAGACTTGATTATAAATATATTAAATGTGTTTTTCATTAAAAAATATGTCTAACATATGTATTTGTATAAAATTAAGAAAAAATTACATTTTATTTCTTTGAATAAAAAACTAATTATAAAATTGATATATGTACTTTGAACTGTAACAGAGCACCTGCCTAACTTTGAATTGAAATAAAAAGGTTAAATTCTAGGTAAAATTAAATAAAGAGGCCATGTGATCTTCTTATATCTGGATTTCCATCCCAATCTAATGCAGTGAAGATTGTCGAACCAAAAAAAAAAACCTTATTGTAATTAATTTCAACTAAAATTTGACGTCTTTATTTTAATTCAAAGTTCATAAAACAATTTTGTTATATTTTAAAGTTTATATATTAATTTATAATAAAACCTTAATTTAAGAAAGTAAAACATATATTCCGTACAATTAACCTAGTCTAGTTATGTTAAAATTAAGAAATTGTACTGGGGACTTGAATTCACTCATTGTTTCACTTATCACTTGTTGCTTACAATTATTCCACAAGGAATTGCCGACAAAAAGAAAAAAAAAAAACTCCATTAGATTCAATTTAGAGAGGAATAAAAAAAAGTTGAAATAACATATACAAAATTATGAGCTAAGGGCATATTGCTTGATAAAGACTCTTCTATGTATGGGGATTTAAATTATCTGAATCTAACCCTTAATGGAACCAATTTTGGTTTAACTAGGGCTTTCAACTCAAAGAAAGGGATGTGCAGTTTTGCACCAATCACTCAAACTGATTTTGTGTGGTGAAGTGTAACATAGAGTTGGTACTTGGCACTTCTTTTCACTTTCAAATCTTACCTTGCTAAAAAGATAACACAAAAATATTTAAAATAATAATAGTTAACAAATAGTGAGGGGAAGAAATAGAGAACATTATTGTTACAAAATCCTTGTCCAATAGTAAATAATACCTTGACACAATCATCAGCCTCCCTAGTTTAAAGTCTACAAGTTAAATCCAAACAAACCCTTTTTGCTTTTAGATAAAAATTATGTGAAATTCTTTAAATATTACTATTAAAAAAAATCAACTTTTGAAACGAATGAGTTTTCATAAAAGCACTCAAACTTGATGTTTTTGATTGAGTTGCTTTTTATTATTTGTTATACAAATCTTATAGATCCAAAAGTTTTATTAGGTTCAAGATTATCTAATCCATTTTATCAATGCTCAAAGAACTCAAGGAATATAATTCAAGAAGGCATATACAATAAACTAGTATAATAAGTTGTTTTAAATAATGCAACTTAAAATTATTAAACATAATAAGTCACTTTGAGCAATCAACTTTTACAATTCTATTAGGTCACTTGATTTGATTATCATAAATAATTACTCTTAAGAGAGATTACAAGTAAAAGACCCTTCCAAACTATTAGTGCCAAGACAATAAGAATTAAAACCTACCATAACCTACATAGTTAAACTTAATATGAGCTTAGAAAGACTCTTGTTCTTATATTATTATTATATCCATAATAAAACATCTCTCTCTAAGATTTCTCTCTCTTGTCTTGTAGCTTGATTCCCTCAAAATATTATTAGATTCCTAAATGTTTTAAAATAAAAATATTCAACTTTTAAGCTTTTCATAATAACACCTTATTTTTTGTCTGCTATCAAATTCATTTATTATCAAAATTTTCAATAAAATTACACCATGTAAATATATATATACACACACACACATATAACTCCTTATTGTCAAGTGAAAATACAGGTAACATCAAAGTTTTAAATCTTTTAATGTACCAAAAATAAATAAATTTTCATTACCCCACCTAAAAACTGCACAGCTTTTTTCTTTTTTTTTTCTATTTTCATCTTTCTCTCTTCTGAAATTTCCTTTGATTTTTATTTTTAAAATTTTAATTTTATAATAATAATAATTATTATTATAATTTGAGTTGGTTGGTTGCAAGGAGGTAACAAGAAACTGATCAGGAGACGTTTAAAATGACAAGAACAAGAAGCCAATGACCCTCAGAAGAGATCCAAAGTTACAAGTCAACTGCGTCTCACTCTCTCAGCGTCTCCTGACAGAAAAAGCTTCAGAACACAGAAAACACACCACACGCACCCTCTTGAAATGACCTTTTTGCCCTTCCCTCCTCTCCTCCTCCTCCTTCTGCTTTGACTCCTCTCCCTCACTCTCTCTCTCTCTCTCTCTCGAACCCACAATGGACGCCGCTATCAACTCCGCCGAAACCCGCTCGGGTTCGGAGCTTCGGCTCCACGAAGCCTCATCCACCGATCCGAATCAATTCGGGTCATGGCAGAGCTCCGACGTCGTCGTTTCCCGCGGTGCTAGATACAAGCTCATGTCGCCCGCCAGGCTTCCGATCTCCAGGTCGCCCTGTATCACGATTCCGCCGGGGCTCAGTCCGACGTCGTTTCTGGAGTCCCCAGTGCTTCTGTCCAACGTGAAGGTCAGCTCTAGTTTCTTAATTTTAGGTTTATTTATGGTTTTCCCCTTTGGCTCCAAAATGTCGTGTTTGGGGTGTACAGAAGAGTTGCGTTCTGTTTGGTTACTGAGAATTATAAAGGGAAAGTGGAGTCGTTAACGGAATATTTTTATCCAGCTCATGTGGGTCAAGGATTGTATTATTAATTTGACTCAAGTAAAATAAAGGCCTCCCAGTGTTAGTGGCATCTGGAGAATCTGTTATTTTCACGATAATTTTCCTGCTAACACTCCGCAACCAAACAGAGCGTATCTAGGTCTATGTCTTGCTGTGCTTAGCTCAAATTGTTCTCTCGCAAGCTTTTATCGTCTAGGATTATACTCTGGAAGGAATAATTGATGACTTCTATGACGTGATTTAAATGCTGATGAGCTAAAAATGCTCTTTCTTTAATGAAAAATTCGAAATTCTTATTAGTGCACCGTATATGCTTGTTTCTTCTCGTGGCAATTGTTTCTTAGAGTTGGCTTTTTCTTGTTTGATCTTTCAATTAGTAGATTTTATATATCGGTGCTTGTTTTGGGACCGTTTGATTCTGATGCCTGCTCTCACAGAATTCTGTGTTGGCTGCTTTATGCCCTTTGCCCATTACAGTATTCGTTGGAATATGACTTTCTCTTAGGATCGCTCAACATTCTTCTTTTTTAATGTCAGTGTTGTTTTTTCACATGATGAATATTGTTGGTGCTTGCTCTTTTTGTTTGTTTTTGTTTATGGTGTCGTAGGCGGTGCTGAAAATCATTTTTCCATCTATATATTTGGAACAAACGAATAAATGCATTTAAGGATTAGTGGATTGAGTTTTTAGGTGTGTCCTGAGAATAGTATAAGGAATGTCAGAAAGATTGTGGTTCAAGTTTTTTTTTCTTTTTTGGGGAAAGGACATGATTATCTAGATGTTAATCGCTAGGTGGTCTTAATTTGTGCAGAATTCTATGCAAGATTCGTGTAGGTGTGGTTTTTCACAGTTGTATTTATATAACTAACACATATCTTATGATTATCTAGTCCTATGGACAGAAATACATGTTGAGAGAAGAAAATAATTTTTCCTTTGCTCAGACATTGTGGGCCTTTCTGCATAGCTGGCTGATAAATCTGCTCGGTAGTTTGCTTATCTCAGATGTTTATATATGTACTCTCCTTTCCTTTTTCACTTTAGTGAGATATATATATACACATGAAATCAGTGTGATGTTCCCAGACAGGGGATATATATGCATAATATTTGTGAGGTAAATACTGATTTTGTTGATTCCTTTATTGATGTTTGGGGCCTAGGGATTTGCTGGTATTTGAGAAACTTGCCCATATCTTGTTTTTTCCCCCCTCCCTTTTCATTTTGTTTCCCCGAGAAACTAAGTGTGTTTCCTTTGTATGTTGTGTGTTTTATTTAAGTAAGCAATTGCTGCACATTAAGGGCTGTAATTTATTTGTTATCTCTTTCCTTAACTTACAGGTGGAGCCTTCACCAACTACTGGGTCCCTTACTAAGCCTCAGTCTGTTCAGGATTCTGTTGCTTCTGCTACATATCCTGTAACCACTGTATGCTTCAATACCAATACTGTTGATCACAGAATATCAGGCTTCTTTGAGTTTAGTCCAAACAGTAGATCAAATATGGTAATGGAATATTGATTGATTTTAATAATGCGGTGATGAACATATCTTGTTTAATCAGGTGCATATATGGACCTGGCTTTCTTACTTCTGTGTTTTAATATGCGTGCTAAGTTAACAAGATGGGAAGATTAATTTGATATTTTAATGGTAGACAAAACCATCATATTTGACTAAATTATTCCCTTTGGTGTTAAAATTTTGTAGTTCCTTTGTTTGTTTGAAGTTTAGCTGGAAATAAATTTGGTTGTCTTATTTTATGGTACAATCTCCTTATTATTTTCAAGATTACTAGTTGCACAGTACTTACTCAATGTTATTCACTCATGTCAGGTTCCCGCAGATTTCAACAGCCATGTAAATGAACCATCTATGCAAATAGAAGGTTCAGGCCAAGCTCAGTCATCTGCTTCATCACCATTAGTGAAAAGTGAGATAGCAGCGCCTTCAAATGAATTAAGTCTATCATCACCTGTTCAAATGGTTTGTTCGGGGGCTAGTGCTCCTGTTGAAGCCGATTTGGATGATTCTAACCACAGAGGCAACATATCCAATGTGCTTCAAGCTTCACAAGTTGAGGTTCGAGGCAGTGGTCTTTCAGTTGCAGCTGAGAGAACATCTGATGACGGATATAATTGGCGGAAATATGGACAGAAACATGTTAAAGGGAGTGAATTTCCTCGCAGCTATTACAAATGTACACATCCTAACTGTGAAGTGAAAAAACTATTTGAACGCTCTCATGATGGGCAGATCACTGAGATAATCTACAAGGGATCACATGATCATCCTAAACCTCAGCCAAGTCGACGATACTCTTCTGGTACTGCAATGTCTATGCATGAGGAGAGATCTGAGAAGCCTTCATCTTTGTCTGGCCAAGATGGTAACCAGCCAGATGCTTCTCGTTAATTCCAATTGTTATTACTAGTTACAAAGCATATAATTTGGCTTGTCCTTTTATCCTAATTCTTGCATTGTATATAAAACAGCCAATATGTATGGCCAAGTGTCTCACACTCATGAACCCAACAGTACTCCAGAGCTATCTCCTGTAGCAGCAAATGATGATGGTCTGGAAGGTGCAGGATTAGCTTCTAATAAGGTCAATGATGAGGTTGATGATGATGACCCCTTCTCAAAGCGAAGGTATGAAAATTTACACCAAAGCTCTAGGTTTCCTCTCGTGCTCACTTGCTGACCATTGAGCTTTTTATTAAGCAGGAAGATGGACATTGGAAATGCTGACATCACTCCTATAGTTAAGCCTATTCGGGAACCCAGGGTTGTTGTACAAACTCTGAGTGAGGTTGACATATTGGATGATGGCTATCGCTGGCGTAAGTATGGGCAGAAGGTGGTAAGAGGCAATCCTAACCCTAGGTATGTCCTCACATGTATGACTAGGAAACTAATCCAGATTGATAAAATTACAAATATAATTTAAAATATGTTAATCATTAAATATTTTTTTCATTTTCATTGTTGAGCTATTTTGGTCTTTCACTCGCTGTCTAGACAACAATTGAAATGAGGTTTCTGCTTGATATGTAAATTAATAAGGTTTATATAAGCACTGTACTACTCTTTCTTGCAGCAATATTAGCAACTTAGTGGGCTCTGCTAGTTTCTTATGTGAAAGCTTAATTTTTGTGTAGTCTTTTAAATTTTCTTTTTCTTTTCTTTAGTATGGTGTATTAGTATTGCATTTATGATTGTAAAGTTGTATATACCATACATATGTCCTACAGCAAAGCCAATACTTTATGTAACTTGCCTAAGACATGCAAAATTTTGTGGCTTTCTGTTCTCACAGTACCATTTAAATCCTTACCTGGGTAAGTAAACTTCTGGCTTGCGAGTGCTGTTGCTTTTGTTGACTTCCTACTGCAATGATAATTGTATTTTTGGTCTTTTGGAAACGGCTCAAAAGCATGAATTGCAAATCAAGTATATGTTTCTGGACCTTGGGGAGCATGCTCAGTGATCTGACTGTGATTCCTTCTAAAGGCCCATTTGATACGCAGAAAGTTAAAGATGGAAATGAGAATAGAAAGTAAAATGGTGATTTTAGGAGTAAAAAATGACTTTTTTGCCCTTATTTTAAAATAGGTATTGATTGAGATAAATATTGTTAAGTAATGATTATATAAGTATAATAGGTATTTTATAAAATTTTCCCTCCTCCTTTCCTTTTTATTCTATCTACCAAACGGGCTGTTAGTTGTTATGCTAAAAAGAACGTGACCCTTAGCTGCATCTTCTTATGTTTGGCTTGTATCTTACTGTGCTCACTCATCTTGCAGGAGTTACTACAAATGCACAAATGCTGGTTGCCCTGTTAGAAAACATGTGGAAAGGGCATCTCATGATCCCAAAGCTGTAATAACCACATATGAGGGTAAGCACAATCATGATGTACCTACTGCAAGGAGTAGTAGCCATGATACAGCAGGACCAGCAGCTGCAGTTGGACAGACAAGAATAAGATCAGAAGAAAGCGATACTATTAGTCTCGACCTTGGGATGGGAATTAGTTCGGCTGCCGAAAATAAATTGAATGGGCAAGGGCAAATGCTGCTCTCTGAGTTTGGGAACAGTGAAACTCACGCCAGCAATTCCAATTTCAAGTTCATTCATACTACCCCAGCACCAACATACTTCGGTGTTTTAAATAATGGCTCAAATCCGTATGGTTCCTCTAGAGAACCTCCATCTTTGAACCATTCCACTTATCGGTGCCCACAGAGCATGGGAAGAATACTAACAGGTCCATGAACTGGTCTACCCTCTACTAAGAAAAATAAAAGCCCAAGTATTATTTTGCTTTCTTCATTTTGGCGGGGAAAGCTGGAGAGGTAAAACATCTTATTATCACTATGAAAATGCAGATAGTTATTTTAATGTTTAGATTCACTATTTTAGAGCTGCTATTTATTAGTATTGGTAATAGTTGCCTTCCTTCAGGTTGACTTGGAAATCTAATTACTGTTTGTATATTAAAGTTGGAGTTCATCTGTACAGAAGTGAAGCTGATTTCAGAGTTGCTTCTTTGAAAACCCTTGTAAAAGCTCTTCAATTAAACTATTTATGTTAGTAGCGTTTAGTCTTTTATTGAACTCTTGTTTGTAATTAAGAGAGATTGTTGTATATTCAAAGCTGGCAACTTCTGTTCAAAACAGTTTGTATGTGATTTATGACGTGCCTGGTAGTGTGAAATCTTATGGAATTGTACACGAAATATTACATATAAATTGTACTTGAATGGTTGGACCAGAAAAATTTGAAATTAATTTTAACTCTTGTCCTTGTGGACAATCTTTCCAGTTGAAAGTGAGATTAGATGATTCATGATTCGCATTTCAATCTCAGAATAACCATGAATTTTACTATACTGACTTCGTCTTGTTTTACACTTGCATAAACCAGTATATGTTTATTAAAATCAAGGTTCAGTTTCCACTTCATGCCGTTCAAGACTCGAGTGTTGTCCTGAGTTGAGTTCCAGATAGGTGATTCTAAAGGAACGTGTGAGTAGCATGAAAAGTAAAAAAAAATTGTAAATATAACATTGTCTTATCCTTACCAAAAATAAACAAGCCTGACAGGGTGAGTATGGAGTAAGTAGGTATTGTTAATATTGTTTTCTTTTCTTTTTTTTTTTTTGGCGAGGGGGGGGGGGGTTGGGGGTTAGAGTGAAGAAAAGAAAAATGATTTAAACATCTTTCCGACTGAGAATTTTTATGAGAAGAGAAAGAAGGATTATTCACTAATTTTCATATATCAATTTTTTTTAAATTGCAATATTTTGAAAGAATTAATAATTGAGTTGGATATTATTTATTAATTTTTAAAATTAAATTATTATAATTAAATATTTTATTAAAAGTAAGTTTGTAAGAATATATTAAAGTAATAGTTTTTTTATTTATAACCTTGTTATTTTGGAGCATTTAAACACGAAGAACAATTATCATTTAATCAGTTTTTTTTTAATTTTCTTTATTTTTTATTAATTTTTTTTTCAACTCTCAAAACATACCCTTAAGATTTTTTTTTTTGTTTTTAAAAAATTGAATCATATGGGGCTTTTTCTTATACTTAATGACAAAAGACAACTGTTGAAATAAGCATGGACTCGGTCTGACCTATTTTAGATATTCCCAAGTGGACACATCCCCCATTGAATATGTATACAACTTTTTTAGCATAAAAATCTTTGCACTTTGTGGACAACTAGTTTACAAGAAGCCGTTTTTGTTTGCTAGGAGGGATTAAGAAGAAAAGGAAAGAAAATGATGGATAGATTTTATCTTTCCTCTATTTAGTTTGCATAATTAAAAAGGAAAGGGAAGGGAAGGGTCGGAAAAGAAGAAAAAAAAAAAATCTGTGAAACCCACACTGGCAGCAATCCATCCATTGAGCGACAAAAAAACAGAGAAATGAGAAATTATATAATGAGCTGTGGGACTCATACAGGGATTTGTGGATGGTGAGAATTATATAAGAAAAAAATTTATAAGTAATTCTTTATATAATTGTTATTAGATCTTTTTTTTCAAAAAATGACAAACGTATGATTTTTTATTAACAATATAACAAGTATATAATTTTTAAATTGAATTATCATTTATTATATTTTAATTAAAAATCATATGTTTGTTTATTTTAATTAAAAATTTAATAATAAAAGTGTATAAAATAACATATAAATCTAATCGATTATATAATGAGCTGTGGGACACACATAAGAATTATAAAATGAGTTGCAAAAACAAACCAGAGTCAAGACCAAAGAATAAGAAATATCTTTTTTTATTATATATGAAAAAAAAAGAAATATCTTTTTCTTTTTCTCTTATTATATCAAACAAATTGAGTGATATCTCATTAAGTTTTTCTTTCATTTTCTTCATTTCTCTTTTACAGTTTTCTTCTTCTTTTTTCCTCCTATTGGAACCAAAAAACAAAATGCTTTTTTCTCATAGACTTCAATTAATGCAGACTTAGATAGAGATGCATCCCGCTTTGAATCTTCAACTCAGTCTATATGATTTTGGAACTTAAAATTTTCCTTTTTTTTATCAATGTCTATTTTCTGCACCTAGTTTGTGAGAACTCGACGTGAATTCATGCATGGGAAGGGAGTTGACTTTTCAAAGCATATTGTGCAGCTGCCACGTATTGAATTCTTGCTCTTCCAGAGTTTACATATATATCCCTCCTTCCACTTCCTTTCAGCTGGAGTTTTCGGTCATTATCCCTCTGATCTCTGCAGTTCATATCCCTCCAGCGAAGCACTTGCAGAATCGACCAGAAACTCTGCATCTTCCACTTTGTTCTGCTGGACGCTGAGTTGCTCTGTTTCTTCGAGCTGCTGGACGTTAGTTTGCTGCTTCTTCATGCTGTGAAATTGCTCCCGTTGAGTGCTCCATTCAAGTCGCATAGAAGCTCCCTGCTAAACGAAGCTGGTACTGCTTCATCACGCTGTGAACTTTCCTCTGTTTAACGTTACGTGCTGCCTCTGTTCAGCGTGATTCTGGTTGGAATTTCAGTGGCTGAGTTGCTCCTTGAATTTTGCTAAGTTTTGCTGCTAGTTTTGGGTGAGAGAATGCCAAAAAAATTTCATTTCTTCTCCTTTGTTCAGCGCCACCTTACCCCTCTGTTCAGCGTTGGTTTGGTTTAAGTTTCAGCTGTAAGTTGCTCCTTGAATTTGTTCCATTTTTGGCTGTTGGATGCTGGAGAAATCACGCCAGAAAGTCACCTTCCAGGTCTGAAACTCTGCTGTACAAATTGCTTTTGTTGGGTTCATCTTTCTTCCCCATTTTTCACGCCATATGGTTCTATGTCTCACTTTCCAGTACAGCCCACTTTCTCCTTGCTTGAGCTGAGCTTCGTGGCTATGTGTGTGGGGTAAGAGAGCAACGTTGCATAGTGATTTTGGGCCTGGAAATTTCTGATGTAAGTGTTATTTTTCTGGTCAGCTTGTCATGCATTTTTCTCCCCTGTTTATTAAGGCTGGAATACGTTTTGTGTGGTGGCAGTTTGGAGAGGTTCTGCGCAGGAGAAGATGTGGTGCAGGAAGTGATCCTAGTTGGATAAAATTCTGATTCATTTATACTTAACTGTATGTTCCCTCTCCTATACATTAATCCCTCCCGAAAATTCTGCATATTTATATATACCTATTGTAATTAAAGACCAAACCCCCACTGTGCTCCTTTCTTACTTGTTAAATTATAATTATGCAGAATAAACTTCTCGATTAAAGATGGTATACATTTCTTTTAGTTTTTAAATTTTGGTTTAACTCCTAAGTGGAACCAAGAAAAAGAAAGCACAATATATGTGTATTGTGTATACGTATGGAGGGCGTGAAATTGAGTAGAGGAATAAATTTTAAATTTAGATAAGTCTTGTATGAAATTAATTGGGGTAATTCATTTTCTAAAATCTGGTGAATGGGTCTTGTAGGGTATTCAGGAGACTAAGTAATAGCCGAGGAAAGGAGTAGAGAATTTCTGTAGTATCTCGGAAGGTGAGTAAGTAATGCGGACCATGAGACTCAGGAAATTCTTATTTCTATTCCTAAGTTTCCTTGCAGTGTTTTAAAATTTTGATTATCTATTTATAGAGATACACATTTCAATATTTAGTCATATGCATGTTTACCAAAATTTGATTTCAACAGGAAATTTTGCAAGTTTGCGGATGTTGAGTTAATTGGAAATCCTACTATGAAACTGATCTGAACGATACTTTGTCTGAAATGTTAATTGGAGAAACTGTATGTTTTATGGAGTTATCTGCTCAGAACCCTATAGCTAACAGCAGTAGATGTTAGCCCTAGTGCACCATGATCTGTACCTCAGCTAGCAGGGGTGGTGCTAGCCCCGTGTGTAGGCCACCACACGTAGAGATATATTACTTCCGCAAGCTAAATGCTTTGCGTCTGTAGTGACCTTTCCCCGCGAGCTGTGTGCTCTGCGTCTGCTTAAATTGGTTCTGCTTAGATACTTTCAGTGCATTTGTATGAAAGAATTTGCATAAAACATGTTTTACGCGATATATCTATAGATACGTACCCATATATTTGTGACCTACCCGTATTTTAAAAAGGGTCGGTATTGCTTATTCATTGAGTATTCAACTCATTTTATATATATATATATATTTTTCAGAGAGTAATAGGAACTCTAATCTGCCCCCAGCCGCCTTCTAGTGGCCGACCTCTTGAGACTTCCTTTGACGAGCCTGCAGTAGCTCATGTGGGTGTATTTTGGTTGTATATGTATTTTGTTTGAAACTTTGTAAAACCTTGTAAAGTTAGCTCCACTAAATCATCGTTAGGGCATTCCCACACCCCAAATGTTTTCTTTGGTCTGATTGGATATGGGTCATTCCTTTTGTTGTATTGTGCTGGCTGACAATTTGTAGAAATATCGGGAGGTCTAATTTATAAAGGAAACTCTGCCGAAATTTCTACAAATGTCCTCTAAAGAAAAACTTATATGTTTTATATGATTTAAATTAATGCCATAAGTATTTTCTCTATGTTTCCGCTTCCGCGTCAGAGTACTTAAATTGTGAGGTGTGACAGTTTGGTATCAGAGCTTAGGTCTTTCTGTGGTCCTGTGGAGCAAGAGTTTTCGGTGGAATCTCAATTATGGTTATGAACCTGGGCGTAACTATACTTGAGATGTCACTGAAAACCTTATAGGGTGTTTTAAGTCATTCCTTCCAGTGTATTGTCTTGTTAAAGATTACTTCCAATCTAGAGAATGATTTGAATGATGCTCATATTTTTTGTAGTGTGTGGAGATGCCTCCCAAAATTCATTCAGTTAATAGATTAGCAGCTGTGGATGAGGCTGTAGATGAGGCTTCTGTAAGTGCATCAGCCCAACAAACTACTCCACCTGTCAAAGGCCGTGGTCGAGGTCGGGGTTGGGGTCGAGGAACTATTCGGCCCCCTAGGCAGGTCTCACCTGTGGACCGGGTAGAGCCTCCACAGCCGGTGGAGGAAATTGCACCACCAGTTCAGCCAAGACCGGTCGGGCCTCAGGTGATGAGGGAGGAAAGGGAGGTCACAATAACCCTCTCCCAGTTCTTAAAATTGAAGCCTCCCACTTATTCCGGGACAGAAAGTCAGGAGGATCCCCAGTTGTTCATTGATGGCATTGAGAAGATATGCAGAGCTTTGAGTTGCTCAAGTGCAAAATCCGCTGAGTTTGCTGGGTTTCAGTTACAAGATGCGGCTTACGTGTGGTATCAGACCTTACTAGGGGAAAGGCCGATTGGAGCTCCTTCAATGTTATGGGAAGAATTCAAGGGACTCTTTATGGATCGCTTCTTGCCACAGAGTGTCCGGGATGCTAGGGCCAGAGAATTTGAAGGTCTTAAATTAATTCCAGGCATGAGCGTTTTTTATTATGACATCCGGTTCACACAGTTATCCCGCTACGCCCCACATCTAGTCCCTACTGAGAGGGATAGGATCAAGCGATTTGTGAATGAGCTACCTCGCATGTTGTATAAGGTGATTGCTCCACAGATGAATCTCTTCCCTTCATATTCAGCTGCGGTGGATTGTGTACGTATGATAGAGATGAGAGATAAGGAGGAGGACACTTCTCAGAGAAAAAGGAAGCGTGACGGTGATGGGAGACAGGGAGGTAGTTCCTTTGTAGCTGTACCTTCTTATGGTCTCAGACCTCAGAGTTATCAGAGATTTACTCCAACTTTTACGGGGCCTCCGACCTCATTTTCTACCAGTACTGACCGGCCCAGAGCATCGTTCCGAGGGGTTAGCACGATGTCTACCCCAGTTACTGCTCCATCCCGTCAGTCTAGAGGTCCCTGTTCCATTTGTGGAAGGATACACTCAAGCACTTACCACAGAGAGACGGGGGTATGTTTTCGTTGCGGGCAAGTGGGACACTTGGAGAGAGACTGTCCTCAGTGCTACCCAGATTCGAGTCAGGCATCAGTTCGACCCACCAGGCAATTTTCAACGGGGACTCCATCTACCGGTGCAGTTACGGTTCAGAGTGGCCGAGGTAGTAGCAGTGGGACAGTAGTGGGCAGAGGACAAGCGACTGTAGGACGAGGTCAGGCTCGGGTCTTTGCACTAAATAGACAGGACGCACAAGCATCTAATGTCGTGATAACAGGTACACTTACGGTTTGTTCACATGCTTCTTATTCCTTATTTGATCCTGGCTCTATGCATTCCTATATATCTCCCTATTTTGCAAAGAAGATTGGTAAGGATTCTGAAAAGTTAGACTGCTCGTTGCTTGTGGCAACCCCAGTGGGGGAATCTGTAAAGGTAGATCGGGTATATAAGGCATGTATGATTACACTGGCTAATTGCGAGACGCTAGTTGACTTGATAGTGCTTGCGATAGCGGAGTTTGATGTAATACTCGGAATGGATTGGTTAGCGTCCTGCTATGCAGTGGTGGATTGTCATCTTAAGCAAGTGAGATGTAATTTTCCTGAAAAATCACCCTTTGTCATTCAAGGTGATCGAAGTGAAGCACCAAACAATTTAATATCTGTGATAGAAGCTTAGAGGCTTTGAAAAAAAGGATATCAAGGATATTTAGCTATGGTTCGGGATATTGAATTGCAAGTCCCAGTACTGGAACAGGTTCTTATAGTAAAAGAATTCCCTGATATTTTCCCCGAGGAATTACCAGGATTGCTTCCTGAGAGGGAAGTTGAATTCTGCATTGATGTGTTATCAGGCACTCAGCCTATATCTATTCCTCCTTATCGAATGGCACCTCTGGAGCTTAGTGAGCTAAAGAATCAATTGCAGGACCTATTGGACAAGGGTTTTATTCGCCCTAGTACGTCTCCTTGGGGCGCACCTGTCCTTTTTGTTAAGAAGAAAGATGATTCTCTTCGCTTATGTGTAGATTATAGACAGCTGAATAAAGTGACAGTGAAGAATAAGTACCCTCTACCTCGTATAGATGACCTATTTGACCAATTACAGGGAGCTCAATACTTCTCAAAAATTGATTTAAGATCAGGTTATCATCAGCTACAAATCAGAAGGGAAGATATCTCAAAAACTGCTTTTAGAACCCGGTATGGTCACTACGAATTTCTAGTGATGCCATTTGGGTTAACCAATGCCCCAGCTGCCTTTATGGACTTGATGAATCGAGTGTTTAAGCCATTTCTAGATCGATTTGTTATCGTGTTCATTGATGATATTTTGATTTATTTTAAGGGTTATGAAGAGCATGAACAGCATCTGAGAATGACATTACAAGTGTTACGGGAACATCAACTATATGCTAAACTTTCTAAATGCCAGTTTTGGCTAGAAAGAATTTCCTTTTTGGGCTATGTAATCTCAAGAGATGGGGTGCAAGTTGATCCTAGTAAAGTGGAAGCGGTCCAAAAATGGCCGAGGCCTACTACCGTTACCGAGATTCGCAGTTTCTTGGGCTTGGTAGGCTATTATCGTCGGTTTGTTAAAGACTTTTCTAAGATAGCTGCGCCGCTGATAAAACTAACCCAGAAAAATGTGAAATTTCAGTGGTCTGAGCGGTGTGAAGAGGGGTTTCAGAAATTGAAGGATTGTCTGACTTCTGCACCAGTTTTGGCATTACCCTCGGGATCAGGAGGTTATGTTGTGTACTGTGATGCTTCTGGGATTGGCCTGGGATGTGTATTGATGCAGCATGGTCATGTCATTGCTTATGCCTCTAGACAACTTAAGAAGCATGAACAGAATTACCCGACCCATGATTTAGAAATGGCGGCAGTAGTTTTCGCTCTCAAAATCTAGAGACATTATTTATATGGGGAGACATGTGAAATTTATACAGATCATAAAAGCCTTAAATACATTTTCCAACAGCGGGATCTGAATCTTAGGCAAAGAAGGTGGATGGAGCTACTCAAAGATTATGATTGTACCATTTTATACCATCCAGGTAAGGCGAATATAGTAGCAGATGCTCTGAGCAGGAAATCTATGGGGAGCTTGAGCCATATTGCGAAGATAAGGAGACCACTAATTTTAGATCTTCATAAGATTGAGCGTTCAGGAATCCAATTGGAGATTAAAGAGTCAGGAATGTTGTTGGCTCATGTGTAGCTTCATTCATCTTTGTTTGAAAGGTTGAAAGTTGCCCAAGCCAGGGATGCACAAATATGTAAATTGGTGGATGACGTCAAAAGTGGAATAAAAAATGAATTCATTTTAGATTCAAATGGCGTTTTATGGTTTGGTACTCGATTGTGTGTGCCAAATGTGGATGAATTGAAGAGGGAACTTATGGAAGAAGCTCATTGTTCTCGATATACGATCCATCCAAGTTCTACCAAGATATACCAAGATTTAAAGCAAGTGTACTGGTGGGAAGGCATGAAGAGAGATATAGCAAATTTTGCCTCTCATTGTTTGGCATGTCAACAAGTTAAGGCAGAACATCAGAAACTTGCAGGGTTACATCAACGGCTGGAAATACCCGAGTGGAAGTGGGAAAGGATCACTATGGACTTTGTAACAGGATTACCTCGAACAGTAAGGGGTTATGATTCCATCTGGGTGATTGTGGACAGACTCACTAAGACAACTCATTTTCTCCCTGTGAAGACAACCTATAATGTGGCAAAATATGCACAGCTTTACATGAATGAGATAGTGAAACTTCATGGTATATCAGTGTCTATAATTTCTGATCGAGGACCCCAATTTACTTCTAAGTTTTGGAGAGCTTTTCAAGAGGCCATGGGTACTCGATTAGATCTTAACACTGCCTTTCATCCTCAGACTGATGGGCAATCTGAGAGGACTGTACAAATAATAGAGGATATGCTAAGGTTGTGTGTTATGGACTTTGGTGGTAGCTGGGATAACTATTTATCATTGGTGAAATTTGCTTATAATAATAGTTATCAAGCTAGCATACAGATGGCACCCTTTGAGGCATTATATGGGAGACGGTGCAGGTCTCCCATTGGATGGTTTGAAACTGGAGAAGTTAAATCCTTAGGGCTTGAGTTAGTGCAAGATGCCTTAGAAAAGGTGAAAGTAATCAAGGAAAGGTTGGTAGCAGCTCAGAGCAGACAAAAAGCGTATGTGGACCGTCGACGCCGTGATTTGGAGTTTATGATTGGGGACTATGTGTTTCTCAGGATATCACTTATGAAAGGTGTGATGAGATTTGGGAAGAAAGGAAAGTTGACCCCGAGATATGTGGGACCATTTGAGATCTTGGAACGAGTTGGGGCTGTAGCTTATCGGTTAGCGTTGCCACCGGAATTATCTAATATTCACCCAGCATTTCATGTTTCAATGTTAAGGAAATATCTACCTGATCCTTCTCACGTGTTACAGAACCAAGATGTTTCTCTAGGGGAAGATTTAGCTTATGAAGAAGTTCCTGTTGCAATTTTGGATAGACAAACAAAAAAGCTACGTTCTAAGGAGATTATGTCAGTGAAAGTTCTGTAGCGTCACCATACACCAGAGGAAGCTACATGGGAGATGGAAAGCAAAATGCGTGCAAAATACCCCTATTTATTTGAGAACTAAGGTTAGTATATATATGTATATATAAATTCGGGGACCGAATTTTTTTTAGGAGGAGAGATTGTGAGAACCCGACGTGAATTCATGCATGGGAAGGGAGTTGACTTTTCAAAGCATATTGTGCAGCTGCCACGTATTGAATTCTTGCTCTTCCAGAGTTTACATATATATCCCTCCTTCCACTTCCTTTCAGCTGGAGTTTTCGATCATTATCCCTCTGATCTTTGCAGTTCATATCCCTCCAGCGAAGCACTTGCAGAATCGACCAGAAACTCTGCATCTTCCACTCTGTTCTGCTGGACGCTGAGTTGCTCTGTTTCTTCGAGCTGCTGGACGTTAGTTTGCTACTTCTTCATGCTATGAAATTGCTCCCGTTGAGTACTCCATTCAAGTCGCATAAAAGCTCCCTGCTAAACGAAGCTGGTACTGCTTTATCACGTTGTGAACTTTCCTCTGTTTAACGTTACGTGCTGCCTCTGTTCAGCGTGATTATGGTTGGAATTTCAGTGGCTGAGTTGCTCCTTGAATTTTGCTAAGTTTTGCTGCTGGTTTTGGGTGAGAGAATGCCAGAAAAATTCCATTTCTTCTCCTCTGTTCAGCGCCACCTTACCCCTCTGTTCAGCGTTGGTTTGGTTTAAGTTTCAACTGTAAGTTGCTCCTTGAATTTGTTCCATTTTTGGCTGTTGGATGCTGGAGAAATCACGCCAGAAAGTTACCTTCCAGGTCTGAAACTCTGCTGTACAGATTGCTTTTGTTGGGTTCATCTTTCTTCCCCATTTTTCACGCCATATGGTTCTGTGTCTCACTTTCCAGTACAGCCCACTTTCTCCTTGCTTGAGCTGAGCTTCGTGGCTATGTGTGTGGGGTAAGAGAGCAACGTTGCATAGTGATTTTGGGCCTGGAAATTTCTGATGTAAGTGTTATTTTTCTGGTCAGCTTGTCATGCATTTTTCTCCCCTGTTTATTAAGGCTGGAATACGTTTTGTGTGGTGGCAGTTTGGAGAGGTTCTGCGCAGGAGAAGATGTGGTGCAGGAAGTGATCCTAGTTGGATAAAATTCTAATTCATTTATACTTAACTGTATGTTCCCTCTCCTATACATTAATCCCTCCCGAAAATTCTGCATATTTATATATACCTATTGTAATTAAAGACCAAACCCCCACTGTGCTCCTTTCTTACTTGTTAAATTATAATTATGCAGAATAAACTTCTCGATTAAAGATGGTATACATTTCTTTTAGTTTTTAAATTTTGGTTTAACTCCTAAGTGGAACCAAGAAAAAGAAAGCACAATATATGTGTATTGTGTATACGTATGGAGGGCGTGAAATTGAGTAGAGGAATAAATTTTAAATTTAGATAAGTCTTGTATGAAATTAATTGGGGTAATTCATTTTCTAAAATCTGGTGAATGGGTCTTGTAGGGTATTCAGGAGACTAAGTAATAGCCGAGGAAAGGAGTAGAGAATTTCTGTAGTATCTCGGAAGGTGAGTAAGTAATGCGGACCATGAGACTTAGGAAATTCTTATTTCTATTCCTAAGTTTCCTTGCAGTGTTTTAAAATTTTGATTATCTATTTATAGAGATACACATTTCAATATTTAGTCATATGCATGTTTACCAAAATTTGATTTCAACCGGAAATTTTGCAAGTTTGCGGATGTTGAGTTAATTGGAAATCCTACTATGAAACTGATCTGAACGATACTTTGTCTGAAATGTTAATTGGAGAAACTGTATGTTTTATGGAGTTATCTGCTCAGAACCCTGTAGCTAACAGCAGTAGATGTTAGCCCTAGTGCACCATGATCTGTACCTCAGCTAGCAGGGGTGGTGCTAGCCCCGTGTGTAGGCCACCACACGTGAAGATATATTACTTCCGCAAGCTAAATGCTTTGCGTCTGTAGTGACCTTTCCCCGCGAGCTGTGTGCTCTGCGTCTGCTTAAATTGGTTCTGCTTAGATACTTTCAGTGCATTTGTATGAAAGAATTTGCATAAAACATGTTTTACGCGATATATCTATAGATACGTACCCATATATTTGTGACCTACCCGTATTTTAAAAAGGGTCGGTATTGCTTATTCATTGAGTATTCAACTCATTTTTTTTATATATATATATTTTTCAGAGAGCAATAGGGACTCTAATCTGCCCCCAGCCGCCTTCTAGTGGCCGACCTCTTGAGACTTCCTTTGACGAGCCTGCAGTAGCTCATGTGGGTGTATTTTGGTTGTATATGTATTTTGTTTGAAACTTTGTAAAACCTTGTAAAGTTAGCTCCACTAAATCATAGTTAGGGCATTCCCACACCCCAGATGTTTTCTTTGGTCTGATTGGATATGGGTCATTCCTTTTGTTGTATTGTGCTGGCTGACAATTTGTAGAAATATCGGGAGGTCTAATTTATAAAGGAGACTCTGTCGAAATTTCTACAAATGTCCTCTAAAGAAAAACTTATATGTTTTATATGATTTAAATTAATGCCATAAGTATTTTCTCTATATTTCCGCTTCCGCGTCAAAGTACTTAAATTGTGGGGTGTGACATAGTTCCTTCGTCCAATATGAAGCTTTAATAGAGCTCAGTATTGTACTTATAAATGATCTTTTATAAAACTTGGAATAGCCCCTCAAAGCCACTGAGGAAGGTCAGAACTAGAGATTGTTGCAGTTCTGTGGCACAACAATGAGTTTTCCCAAGGGGAATCTGTCTTGGTTCAGAGAGTTTTATTTTATTTTTAATATTTTAGTTAAAAATATTCTCTGATTTTGTCTAGATTAACTCTAGGCGATCCAAAGAATGCTTTTCCCAACATTAATTTGGAGTATTTAAAATTTAACCTCTAAAATACTCTCTAAAATAATTAAATTCAAATTAATAAAGAGATACTATCTCTTTTTATCAAGTCCTTTGTTTTGTTTCATGAAATTGTTAGTGAGTAAGCCAACTCACCAGTGTACTTGGCACAATAAGTAGGCCTAGGCCATAGGCTGAGCTTAACATTTGGGCCTCTGGACTTACACTTTATTTACTAATAAAATATGTGAAATTCACTTAACTACTCTTTTTTTTTTATTATAAATTGAACATAATTTTATTTTTATCAAGCTCGCACTTTACCCGTGCTTAGGCCATACTTGGCCTTTAATTATGAGTCTAAATTAAGATGAGTTTAAGCCCAACACCTTAAAGTATATTAGGCCTTGGCCCAAGCCCGACCCAGCCCACAAACCAGTATAAATTTCATAGTATATAATCTTGCATTTCTTCCTTTCTTGCTGCTACTGGTATTGTTGATATAAAATCCAAGATGCTTTTGACAAAAGGATAGAGTAACTTCACTGTGAAATGAGGATTGCTGGTTAATAAAAAGAAGGATACAGAAATAAGTCACCTAACTAAAAGCCCTCAATAACAAAACTGAATCAACTTCCAGTTCAGTTGGATTTTCACCTCCAAGCACAAGAGGCAACAAGAGGACGATTCATCCAACCAAGGTACAGTGCACCATCTCTCTCTTCTAGAGTGTAATTTCCACAGTAGTTCTCCAGCAGATTCTTGATGGTAGAATTGACGAAGGAGCTCAAGGGGCATGGCGTAAATCCTGCCACTGCAAAGCGCAACCTCCACTTCCCCAGAAGCTCGTGGCGTTCCACTCTTTCCGCTCCTTCACACGCCACTAAGTTGACAAGTTCTCGTGCCAGACATTGCTGTTCCACATTAATCCTCTCCCTGTGCTCCCTCGGCAGAACAACATCGATTGACTCAAAAACAGGCAAGTAATAGTTCAGTGTCTCGACAAAACGTGGGAAGAATGGGACACCATTTGTGTTGGATTCTTGCTCCACAAGAGTCACAACTTTAGGGGACAAGTGCTTTGCCAATCTCAACAACCGGTCACGAGGATTCTGACTGTCCACGCTTTCATCCGGCAAATGGTGCAGCATCATGGCAAAATTTACAGCAACAACTTCGCCGGGTCGAAGCTCAAGGTCTTTGAGTTGCACCTTGGAAGCAGCAACTCCAACAGCATGGAACTCAAAGGGAACCTGACATGATTGTGCAAGTTTTGATAATCTTTTCCCCACAATATCGAGCCCCCCTCCACGGGCAAAATTAGAAGTAGAGTCATCAATACCAGTTATTCTGATCTCTGGGGGCCCTCCGGGTCGACCGGCAAGAGCCTGAATTAGGCTTACCCACTGGCTGCCCTGGTTAATCTGAAAATCAATAATATGGACTCTATTTTCCTCCTTCATGGCTTCAGCAATTGCCCCATTTGCTGACAAATACCCGAACTTGAAGTAGGGGCAGATTTCGTATAGCAAGTGCATGTAGGAAAGAAGTTCATTACCGGTAGGCTCCTTGCATTTTAAGGCCTTGTAGATTGCACTTCCAGAACAGGCCATCCTTGCCACAAGAGACTCCAACATATAAGCTCCTATCCGTTGGACTGGGTTGCCCGAAATGGACACCATTTTCCGCAGCTCGGACATTAACCACTCAGTTGTCTCCATATCATTCCCATCCATCGCTTTTGCACAAGCACAAAGCGTCTCTTTCAAATCCCCTCTAGATACTATCTCCATCGTTTGCTTCCACTTCTCTGCCTCTGACAAAATCTGAATAGATTCCGCAGGAACTAGAGGATCATATATCTCTAGAATATCTGTATCAGGTCCCAGCATAGCAGTTTCGAGCTCTCTTATCTTGTGCCTCAAGTCATCGAGATCATTTGTCAAGCAAGATTCATTCTCCAGCGAGCCATTGATGTTGTCAAGAGAGTGTTGTGACATTAGTACATGAGATTTTGACTCCAGCTGTGACACCGGGCTGTCATTAGGCGAGAAATTGACAGTAAGTGGAGAATTATTATGGTGAGGGAAACTGTTGGTTCTTGAGGAGGATTCGAGGGTGCAATATTGTTCTAAAGTCTGAAACGAAGAGTTGGTTGTTGATTGGCTGGTGTTATCAGAAGATGATGAGTTATTGTCTTGGTTCTCATTGTAGACCCTTCCAGAGCCATGGGAAACTTTATGTTTCTCAGAAGTTTGCATCGAAAAATAACCACTTCTTTGAATACTCTCAAGAAGTATCAAATGCCTTTCTACAAATACTCCCACAGTTCTCCGACAGAAAATTTCGTTACCTTTTACTTTTTAGGCTCTATGGTTGTCGTCTACCTTTCAATATTTTACCAGGTAGGAGCAGTGTACTGAAAATTTGAGTTATTCTGCAGAAAGGGTAACAAGATAACGACTATAGCAACAGTAACACGAGAAAAGAGCCATAACCACAGAAAACCAAGATAAAACCAAAAGAAGAACCTAGTGTTAAGAATTACACTAAGAACACTCTAAAAACAATTTAATAATCAAATTTATTAATATCAATAAAAGAAAGGTAACGATTATACTTGACTAGCTGCCTACTTACAGGTACAATATGGGCTAACATAGCCCTAGGCCTAAAAGGCTTTATTCAAAACCTTGATTGAACACTAATTACCAAATCAAAACCCCTAATTAACAAAATCAAATTGAAAAACTTACCTAACTCAGTTATTCTATGAGGTTAGGTGTAGAGGTTCATGGGATGCATTACTCACATAAAGATTAGAAACAAGCAAGAACAGAATCAGAGTATCTATTAAAGGCCGAGGCATGCATTTCAAAAGTAGAAGCGTGAGCTTCTTAATCATATCAGTAAATAAAAGAAAAAGCATCTCGTTATATCGAAATCATTACAGAACACGTACAACATAATCTGTGCGGTTTTCAGAATCAATAACATGTAAATTTTACATGTGTTGTATATGCACTAAATAATATAGGGATATTGATTTATGTATATATATCTCATACTCAAATTCTTTTATATATAGTGCTTACGCTCAAATTATTGGAGAAATGTTCAAAATCTTAGTTACCTAAAAAAGACAAAATTTTGTACGAAACAGTTCAAAACCTTGAGCTTTTGATCTTCACTTTCCTGGGCTAGGAACTTCCACAGAATAGTAAGAAATTATCAAACAAACGGAAAAATTTAAACACAGAGAGATTCAGATCAATCACTCTGCTGACAATACTAAAACCTACAATTTTTCCCCGCAAAACCAAATTATTTAAAAAGAAAAGAAAAAAATCATTAAAATTAAACATGAAGGTTTTTTTTTTTTTTCTTTCTGGGTTTGCCCTGAACTTCCCAAAAGAGGCTCAAAGCACAGACACTTCATGATAAACTCACTGTACCAATGAGGAAAACAACATTAGTTCCACAGTTTCGGAGATTCTCACCTTAATAACCACAAAAGTCTGATTCGAAACCAAATATTACAGAAACAGTGAATACCCAACTTGACGCAGCTCAAATTTTGGAGATTTCATCGTAGCAGAGAGACACACAAGTTACAAGGCTGTTGAGTGCTTCTTGCCTTCTTGGTCCTCTGCCCCGAAATGCATTCTGCAGCTTTATATGGACACCAGGAAGTCTGGTTTTTTGGGAAATTACTTTGCTGCCACCGTCATTGCTCTTAAATTACGTAGACTTTTATATATAATAAACGTCTTTTTTTTTTTCAAAATTGATAAACTTTTGATCTTTGTTTGTTAATGGAGGAAAAAAAAAAAGAGATCTCTGTTTGTTTGTTTTTGTTGCATGTAAACAATTCCGGTTTTGTTAGTTATTAATATACATAGTAAATTCAAGTCAACTTCATAGCCTGTATCTTTTGAACCGATTTATTTTATTCATAATATAAATTGTATTTTTAACTAATGTGATGTATTAATTTTTTATAACAACTTTGACGGTTATCATGTGATTGAATTTAAAATTTATATTAATATTTTTGAAATCACTATCAGTGATTTAATAATGAAGAAATGATTGATTCATAAAAATTTTTAAACTCAACTTGTGTAATGTTATACATAAATAAAATTATGTGCTCCTTAATCTCAAGAGTTTTGCTCCCAACTCCAAGAAAAAAAAATGTAATAATTTAAGCATATTTTTCTCATGTAAGATAACATGGAAGATTATTTACTATTTATTGAACCTCATATATGTTGCAAAACTAACAACATAAAAATTACTTGCTTAATCAATCTCACTAGATGCTTTTTTAACTTTCCAAGGTCGCCATTAAAATTAAAATTTAAGATTTTTATCACAAGTGTTAGTGTTAAATATATTAGTTTAACACAAAATATAATAATATTTTTTATTGTAAAAAGAAATTATGATAATGATGATACAAATTCTAGAGAAAATTATTATGAAAAATCTCAAATTAAAGATGCTTCTATTAAATGATCTTAAATTTTAAAATTATTTTGAACAATCTAAGAACTAAAAATTTAAATTGTGTAAAAGAATTACGGTTTAAGATTTTAAATTAAAATTTTTTATTTTTGAGTTTGTAAGAATAACTTCAAAATTTAAAATTATTTAATATAAATATCTTTAATTTAAAATTTTTAACTGTAATTCTTTCGGGTCCAAAAAATCAAAAAAAAAGAAGAAGAAGAAGAAAGTTGATCAGTTTGTACCATCTAAATCATATTATGAGGAAACAAAGTTTAGCAGTTAGTGCTGCATATTCAAAACCCAATTAAAATTGCTAATGACTAATGAGTGACGGTAATGATGGGCGCTTTGCAAGGAACCAAGAAAAAGGGTGTCGGTGAAAAGGATGAACGTGTGAGTTTGGCCCACGCGGTTTTCGCTGCTGTATGCCTCTATCGCCCCTTTTACCCAACGGCTATCATAACATGTCCTTTTACTGATTTTTGAATTTTTTTTTACATAAAAATTTGATTAAAAAAATTTATTTAGTATTAGTATATTAGTGTTTTATATTTCTTTAATATATTGTAATGCTATTTATGAAATAGCAATAAAAATAAGTTGTGGTAACATTACTGTGTTTGGCACAAAAGGCTATATCCACATATGTAATATTAGGATATTTAAAAGAAGGGCAAATTATATATATATATATATATATATATAAAAAAGATATTCAAAATTATGTGATTGTTAATTTAAAAAATATAAATAAATATTTATTGAAATTAAAAGATGGTTACAATATCCTTAATGATGATATTCATTTATTTTAAAAAATATAATTTATTGAAAAATAATTTTTTAAATCTTGTTTTAATGTTATTTATTTTTATTAAAGATAAATTTAATTTATTTTAAAATTCTATTAAATCTATGACATTGTTTTTGTTTATTAATATGTTGAATTGAAATATCATTAATTATTATCTCTTAATTTTTTAATTTTCAAAATTATTTTTTGAATTTTTGTTTTTAATAGTTATATTATCAAATAATTTATGGTTTGCTAAGTTTTGTAAATTGACTCTTCTATAGTGATTGAATATATATTTAATTCTTGCTATGTTATCTAAGTAACAAATGCAATGGTATTTTGGTTAAAATAAATATTATTGTAGATTATCTTTTGTTGGAGGGACAATTAGTGTGACACATTTTTTAGTTTTAAAAGAAAGAAGTATAATTTTTCAAAACATAAAAAGGTCATGTAATTTGGAATATTTCAAGGGTAGAAAGGCTAATTTATCCTTGAAGTTATATTTAATATGATATTGAAAATTATAAAAAAAAATAGAGGATATAATTAGCCTTTTTAAATATTTGTAAATTTCTTTTTAATATGAGATTTTAACTTACCAATGGTATGAGAAGATAGTAAAATATAATGGCATCTGTTATCCATGTTATCTTTTCGTGTGCCTCTCTCTTGTCTACCAAAACAATTTCAAAGTGTTTAACTCAAATAACAATGTGTGAAATATCTCTTGATTGCTGTTATATGGATGTATATAATAATTGTTAAAAAAATAAAGTAATCATAATTAAGGATAAACACATATATAATTTGATTAACCTTTAGTTAAATTATTTTATTGGTCCTTACAGTTTTAACTTTTGCTTTGATTTTTATAGTTTAAAAGTCTGTAAACAAATCCCTAGAGTTTTAAGAACTTTTAATTTAATCTCTGTGAATAAATTTTCATCAATCATCTTTCAATTTTCAAAATATAGTAAATTATATGTCTTTTTGACACTTTAAATATACACAACTTAAATTAACTTGTCTAAAAGAATTTAATATATGTGGCATTAACACATGATTGGCTACATTTGCAAAATTTATTAGCACATTGACAAAGTTCAACAATAAGGGACAAATATATATATTTTAAACTATAAAGATAAGGACACAATTACAAACTTTTAACTACAAGAATCATATTAAAAATAGAGTAAAACTATAGAGATAAATGGAATAATTTAGCTTTAATTTCCCATATGTAAATCTTATCTAAATAATAGTGCTTAACTTTATGGTAATAGTTTGTGAGTACGTATTTTTTTCAACAAAGGAAGCATCAAATTGTAAGAGTTGGAAGTGCAGAAAGGAACGAGTTACGGATCAAACTTGGCCCTTAAAGACATTAGTACATTTTTCTTAATACTTTACTACTTCTATTTTTTCATATATTGAAATTTGGACAATTTGAGCACTATAAAAAGGCCAAATGATTCAGTAGTAGTAAACTAAATATGATCGTTGCAATTGTAAATGCTCAATTAGTGGGAGTTATTATCCAACTGTGGGAAAAATTGCTGTTAATTGATAGTGGTAGTTAGTGTGAATTTTATACCATTTGAAAATTTCAAAAAAGTGTTATTGAAATTAATCAGCGCTTAACAATAAATACATATTCCTCTTCAATCTCTAATATAAGTTATCAATACTTACTTCACACATGTTAAAAAAATTAGTTAAAGGTAGTTTAACTAATTGAATTTGTATCAAAACACATTTTTTTTTATATTTGCCCTTAATTAAAGAGTTTACCTCCATCTTTAGTAAATTGCATTAGTCTTAATAACTCTCTATTTAATTAGAGATATTTAAGAAAAAAGTTACTTAATAATCAAGACAACTTAAAGAAGTGACTTATATACAATCCTCCAATAAGTAACTTGTATTGGAGATCGAAGGGAGTATTAATTATTTTTTGTATTCATTTATATTCATATCACATGCATACCTAAATTTTTTTTTATATATGTTTATATTAGGTACATTACTGATTATACATTATTAGAATTGTTTTTAATATTACTTTCTATTATTAAATCAAATCATATATTTAATATAATTGTCAAAAAAAAATACAACTAGTATCCATTTTAAAAAGAGACACACCATGTTGTAAAACTCCTTTGGCGCACACATATTTTTTTCCTTTTAAAATTGAGACCATGAATTTTGTTTTTTAAAGTAAAGAGACTGTAAATCCCATTTATTGAAAGTCCTAACCCTATCATGTTTATCATGGAATTTGTTTTATTATTTGTGACGAGGACATTTCACTATACTAAACTTGAATTAACGACATAATCGGCAATTTCACACTTTAAAGCGTGACACACGACTGCTAGATTACAAAAATGAAATTATGTCACAATGAGATTAGACTAAGGACGTGTGACTTAGACTGCAGAAAATTCCTAATTGGATCCCAGGTTCCAATGTTCATGATTACACAATTTCAATATTCAAAACTAAAATAAGCAATTTTATTCTATTCAGAATTGTGTAATTATAATTGTTTATTGATTATAAGCACAAGAATTATAGATCGCCAAACTATTGGCCATACAAAACAAGAGGCTATATATACGTCCCTTTGGCCTCATTTACTTTATCTCATGATATTTGCATACGTATCTTCGTTGAAAAGTTATTAAACAGAAAAAGTCTACTTCAACCAAAAATAAATCAAATAAAGCATATATTTTTTATTAATTTAATATAATTTATTCAAAAAATTCCTTATCCAAAAGATTTCATTCTCGTCAACTATTCACAAATGACCCACCAAGTCCATTAATTGCTGCAATGATCTAAAGTCTCTCACAAAATTTTATATTAATACTTTAGGCTTCTGGAAGAGTACCCAATTGTTGAAATAGTCTAACTTGGGATTTGCTTAACCCAGCTTTAGTAAAAGACCAAGGTACAAAAGCCTCTTCAAAATAGGTGGGTTTAGGTTATCTCTAGAAAAGGAAAAAGAATGTGACAACTTTGTTTGCAATTAATTAATGAAATCAGAACATATCATGCTCATCGGAGTTCAATTTGATTTGATGGACAGAACAGAACACCATCATGGCAGTAATTAGCGGAATTTTACGTTAACTTTATTTAATTTTTCATGAATGGCTAATTACGCTTACGCTTTTACAAGTGTACGAGGAAGACTAGGGATTTTCTGTTACTTAGTTTGAACAGTATGTTGAGCAGTAATATAGATTTCTTATATATATATATATATATATATATATATATATTCATCAAGTGATATTCCTTCCCAGACTATATTCTCCCCGAATCTATATATATATATATATATACTTGTAAAAGTCATACGGTTCATAAACGGTTAATTGTGCGACTTTCAAAGAGTTATGTGTTGATGTATATATATTATTTATGTATATATATATATACAAAAAAAAAATTATGGGACTTATGAGATATTTTTTGAATTTCTTGTAAGATGCATAAATATGTCCTAGTTCAAGTAAACATAAATTATCTTTTTGATAACTCTATTATTGTAAGAATTTTTATTTAGTCTGACTAATTTTACTTGATTCAATCTTGTATTTTAATATTTATATATAATACAATTAAGTCATTCCATATTAGATTTGTTTGTATGGTAATAATGACCATACAATTGACTCCATGTGATTTAGGCTATGTGGATTCACTAAATGACAAGTAGTATTTTTAATTACTTGATCTCCCTTCCCCTATTTATTTCATTACCTGTCATTCAACAAGATCATGTAACTTAAATTTGCTGCTTATTTAGGCTAGCTAATTCCAAGGTTACCAATTTTTGTTATCACATAGACAGAACTTAATGGAATTATTTTTAAAAATTAAAATTAGAAGATCGATCAACTGAAGCTTTTAAATTAAGAGAAGGATAAAAATATATTTTAACCATAAATAAAAAAATAGAATAAATTATACAAACCTCCCTTTAAAAAAAATTACTTTATACTTTAAATTTAATAGAGGGCATTTTTTACAATTTTTTTTTAATAAAAAATATGTATTTAGGTTTAAAATAAATTTTGCTTTCAAAGAAAATTTATATAATTTTAGTAAAACTAAGGTGAAATTTGTATAATTTACTAAAAAAAATAATACGATGTTAATTTTAAAAAGATTACTCATGTTATTAAAAAAAGTTAATAAAAATAATTCAAATTACTCCGAACTTTTTTCTGCACATTAATTATCAAACTTGTGTGTTCTTGTTCAAAGTCTAAATTGAATTGTCAAGTAAAAGATGGGCTACCGTCTGTATTTTTCAAAGTAAAAAGGAGACAAAGACTTGGCAACTTGGTCTTTTGAATGACATAACAAAAGCAAAATGTTATGTATTTATGTTTTAAACAAGTCGCTTTCTGCCTGTTTTCAAACCCAACGTGCATGCGCACGTCACCCGTTATGTCATAATTCATCATAATATATACAACGATTTTTCCTCAGCAACACGTCATGCCTTTGCAATGTTTTCATCTCATCCTTTGGTTTTTAAAATCACCATGCCTTATAGTTACTAATAAGATTAATTTATCTACTTAGGTCTGAATATACAAATTTTTATGAATATTTTAAGAGTTTGAATTTAAAAATTATGATACCCATCAACCCTAGTTTTTATGAGTATTCAATGGAACGAAGGATTTTTAACCTACTAATCGAGTTTGGGATGGAGATCACTATAGTACTATATTTATCATCATTCTTATTAGGTATAACAGTAAAAACAAGAATGTTCTGTATAAAGAAGCATAGAGTAATTTTTTTTTTAAATTTAGTTAAATTACATTTGATATTCTTATTATTTTAAAAATTATACTTAAATCCCTTTTAATTTATTTTCTGTCAATGAAATTAACTTTTTATACAATATTTTTTTTTCTAAAAATAAAATTATTTTACTATTTTTACTGTTATATTAAAAATAAAATCATAATCTCATTATAAAAATTTAACATTACCTTAGTTGTGCCTTTGTTGATATGTTAAGAATAAAATCATAATCTTATATTATGCAAAAAATTAACTCCTTTTGTAAAAAATAAATTAGAAGTGAAGTTTCTATAATATACACATGCTAGTGTGTGCGTATGTATATATATATATTTATATCAAAATGTAAGGAGAATATAATTTTTAAAATAATAGGGGTATTAAGTATAATTTAACCAAATCTATAAAAAAAATCCTGTAATTTATCTGACTGCAATATAAGAAAAACAAACTTAGAAAATCTGGAAGCAGACTAATCCGACAAATTTTTGGATATATCAAGATCTGAAATCTAGCCAGCAATTAAGTGGCATTGTTCTTGACATATAACGTATAAAGTAGCCTTTGAAATCCACCTGCATGTTGATTGACATCCACTATAGCCATGTTGAGTCTAAGTTCAGTGTCCCTCCACAGAGAAGATTCTTCCTTTATCTTTATATATGCCAATTTCACATGACATTGATTGAGGTCTATGGAAAATTCTATAATAGCTTATTTGGCTTCCTTTAATTTTTGATTTCTTCTTTTGGAAGGGGAGACCAAGCGATGTGTACAGTATTATGATGAGTGATGTGTTGAAATCGTGAAAAAATGACACGTTGAATTGCGACACGTGGACTTTAATTAATTTATTTAATAATTAAAAAAAAGATAAATTATTATTATTATTTTAGGAAAATATCTAAATATAACTTTCTCCTTTATTTTAAAAATATACAATACTTTTTTAAAACAAAATGATAACCAAAATAGTCTAGAAAAGAATATTTATTTCTTTTATTTCAAATGTAACTTATTGTAAATACTTTAACTTTTTTAATATTATTTATTCTATGTTAAAAATTATAAATTAAGTATATTCTAAAATTTTATTAAATTGAAGGTAGTACTTATATTTATTAATATATATTTAATACAAATATTATTGCTAAAATTAAATTATTATCTTCAAATTGGTTAATCTTAAAAATTATTTTGGAAATATGTTCTTTGTTTTTAATAATTTATTTTTCTATCAAATAATTTCATAATTTACTAAATTTTTAAAAAGTGATCATTTTATATTGATTATATATATATATATATGTATAAAATATTTGTTATATTATATAAGTAATAGAGATAGATGTATTTTGGTTAAAATAGGGGTAATTGTTGCTTTTATTTTGCTGCAAGAGAGGCAAGTGAAACACATCTTTTTTATTTCAAAGGAGGGGGGTATAATTTTTCAAAATAAACGAGTAAGTTATGTAATTTGAATATCTTTTAAAAAAGGAAAAGGTGATTTACCCAAAGGAAAAAAACTAAAAAATTAGTGAAGATAATTATTGATAACATGATGAGTACTAATTAATTTAGTTATCATAATATAAATTATCTAAACATTAATAAATAGATAAATAATAGAAAACTAGCTAAATAGATAATTGAAGATATTTATTGATAAGAGAATAAGAGCTGATTGAACTTGAACCTCAAATTGAATTTTCTGTTTATCTATATATAAACTCTATGATGAGAAGATTTTTTCAGAAACTTTTTTCATGAGCCTAAAACTTGTTTCTCATATAATTTACCCTCCCTCCCATTTTTAGTTTTATTTTCAAATATTTTCTATTGGTATACATATTTTACTTCTAAAATTATCATAAGTCATGCTTATTATTATAATTCAACACAATGTGGTGTACAACTTTAATTTTGTTCTATTATCTTTTTTTCTTTATTTTAAATAGAATTTTGATGTCTTTTCCCCCTTTTAAATAATGTTAAGTCATTTTGAGCCACACCAAAATTGTTTTTAAACAAAAATTTGTAAAATAATTTAATTATGAATAAACATATAAATGTTTCAGCAGTAAAATTCTACCAAAAATTATGTTTGCTGGATTTTTTTTTTCGTCATTTATCTACTAGACGTACATTAAGTTAGTATTAATAATAAAACATATAATTTTAATATAATAGAGCTCTTTAAATTATTTTTATGTATTTGACAAATTTATTTATTTATTTATAACCAATCTTTCATAAATTAAATTCTAGTTAAAATTTTTTAAGATACAGTCAAAATATAGGCTTTTATCTGTGCCTGATCTACAACATTCCCATGGATACATAGAGTACTGTACCTTCTTGATACAAATTTTCTCTCAATAATGTCATCTGAAACTATAAAGATAGTGATCGATGCTGTCTTCAGAGTTAGTATAAGAATGAAAGCCACAAAACCATTCATGTGAAGACTTGCAGAGTCAAGTAACAATAAATAGAGTCGCACAAATCTGACATAAGGCATGACGTGTTCACAATAAAGACTCATCTAGGATCATTGAAAATGAAAAGAGTAAATTAGTAATTTGATTTTTAAAAATTTCTTCTTCTTTTAATTTAGTTTTATAAAAAAAAAAAATTTAGCCTTTTAATTTTTTTAATTAATCATTCATTAAGTAAGTAAGATCACAATCGCTTAATTAATTTATTAATGTAGCATAAATGAAAATTAACATGACTGTGAACTTATAATTTAGACTTTGCCAGTGATAATATTATTCTTTGTACTAGCTCACTTGGTTTTGGAGGGAGAAGTAACATTGGGAAAAATCCAAGTCATAAATTAATAGTCATGTAAGTTTTCATTTGTGTCACATATGGATAATTTTAAGTCATAAGATTGTTAAATTGTTTGTGATTTTGTTTAATGAAAGGAACCATTTTGATTTAGAAAAAAAAATTGTAGAGACTAAATTAATAAATTTTGTTTTTAAAAAATCATTAATCTTATCAAAATAAAACCTGCTAATATAGTAGTTTTACATGAACAACACATACATAGGATAGGCAAGAAGACTAATAATTTAAATAGTAAATATAAAAAAATAATTTAAAATATCAATTCGTGTGTAATGTGAATGTACAACAAATATTTGACATAAACAGAGACGTAACTAAGGGATCAGAGGGAACATAGTGATTCCCTTTTGTCTCCCCCTCCACCTTCTTTTGTATTTATTACAATTCTCTTCACCCTTCCTACCTATCCCCTTCCATTTTGCCTCATTATTCCCACTCCCATGTAGTCAGGTTATTGTGGCTTTTTTCTTTTTTTAATTTTTTTAGATTACAAAATTTAAATATGAAAATAAAAATTATAATTATGAGGTTAAAAATTTAACTAACACTATACTTTAAAATTTTAATTATTTTATAACCTAAAAAAAAACCTTAAATGGTTAGACTAAACCTCCTACAATTGTCATACGACTGGAGAGAATTCATGTCTCCCAACAAACTTAAAGTCGAAAATTGAAAGAAAATTATTGTTCTAAAAAAGTTCTTAATCCTCTATATGTAGATCCATACTCTAGAAGTGACTGATAAATGAAGCAGTTTATTCTATATTTTTGGTTTCACTATCTAAACTGGGAGAGATCTCTAACAATCATAGACAGGAAAAAGGTTTTTCCACGCGTAAATAATGTATTATATATTCTCTTTCCACTCGGACGAATTAAATGCGATAATGACATGCTTATGACTTTGATTCAATTTGAAAAACAAAAAGGGTTAAAGGGTGGAAGGAATGACTTTTGAGCCACCACAAAGGGATTTTTTTTTTCATTGTTGATATTTCTTTACGAACCGTGTGTTTGAGGGATTGATGAGCATGTGATATAATATGATATCATATTGATAAACAATAGGCAACTAGCTTTTCTTGAAAGGAGATAACGATAGCAACCTTGAATGGAAATTGGAAAGCCAATAATGTAAGTTATATTATATATATATGTATATATATAGTTTTAAACTTATATATATATGGGCATTTCTTTTTCTTTTTTAATTTTCACCTCCCCTTAGTTTAATTTTAGAGCCATCCTTGGACCCAGATGGGACTAATCTTTACCTTTAATCAGTTTTATAAAGTGTATAGAATGTATGACTTTTGAGAGAATAAATATTGCTAAAAGCCCATGTTTGACTCCTTACTAAGTATAATATTTGCGTAATGACAAAGAAAATTTCACAACTTGCAATTCAAAAAATAAGATGTCATCTCACTTGATATATGGAGATTACAATGAGGTTGCTGTTTCAACAATGGAGTTAAAGTTAGGTATAATTTTTATATTTTTATTATTAAAATTTTTAATAAAAGTATGATAAGTATATAATTTTTAAAAATAAAATTATAATTTTAAAACTTTAATATTATATGATTAGGATTTTTAAATAATTTTTTTATTAAAAATCTTGATTATAAAAATATAAAACACTGTATTTAAATCTAGACAATTATGTGTAGCTTGAATTACACTCCACAACTTGCATTAAGGTCAAACAACTTTTCATCAGGGTGAGAAACAAAAGAGAAATTTGACGATGGATGGTGACTCAAGTTTGTGACTTTGTATGACTCAGGTGATTGATGGATGAACTAACAATTAAAATGAGAAGCTGGTAACCCTTTTCAAGTTCTTCCTGATCGGGGGCCATAGAAAAACCAAATATTGATAGAGATATAAAATAAGATATGATATGAATATCATGACAAGATAAAATATAAAATGTGTCTAAATAAAATTTAAATTGTCAAATACATATTAAACATGTTTTATATGAGGTTACTCTCCAGTTATTCACTATTTTCCTAAGAAGGTTGATTTGATTGCTGCAGACGCTAGTGTGATGAGTGTGATTATAATTATAAAATTAACTTGGAACACCAATGTAAAGGATTGTCACATCAAGGACTAATTTTCACCAAATACCCCAACTTCAGTTTTGGTTGCTCTTCGAAGACTAAATGTCGAGTCAAATTAGATAATTTCATACACAAACATGAGGGTAATTTTTCAAATCATTCATTTAAAATTTTATTTTTAAAATGTTATCTAATAGAATCCAATATATTCTACACCAATGTATGTGAAAGCTTTAAGTATGATACATGTTGTTTAGATAACATCCACATTAAACATTTTATTCTTTAGTATTTGCATAAAAAAAAGGACATCCCTGATGTGAGTCACAAGAACATTTAGGCTACCTGTAGGAACAAATACCTGCCACGTCCTCCTTTCTCTTTCTTCCCCTCTCCCCCCCCCCCCCCTTCTTTTCTATTTTTTTCTTTGGTCGTCTTGAAATAATGGGTTGATCATCTTAAGAAGAAGGGCGAGGCGTTGATACAAATTTATTGGAATTCAAATTGGGGCCTATAAAAAATTAACAAAATTCAAACTCATGGCTCGATTCATGACCACCATTATTTTTCACTGAAATACTTCTAGTAACAATTAAATGTCAAATACTAATATCAAATCAGGTTATAGATCTCCAAGTTCTCAACCTTATTGTTTTCTGTACAACAGCTTGATTTGAGCACAGAAAGATCTTTTCACTCAATGACATGTGTATATATATATATAATAGGAGAAAGGTAGAGTGATGAAAATCATCACTCAAAACAAATGTTATCTTGAGCGAATGATTAAGAGAGTAAATTAAGATTGCAAGAGTGCCTGGGCAAGAATTTTTACGCTTAAAGCTTCACAAGATTGGCGTGAATTGGATTGGAATTGATCATTTTGAGGCATGTGGTTGCATGTTAGAAGGGTTAAACATTGACTATGTCAAATTTGATATTTTGGTTGTAATTTTAGGTACCTAAGTGAGTAACTCTGGGAGGCTTTAGTTGTAATTGTCATAGGTAAAAATTGTTGATAATAGTTTAAAAAACTAAAAGAAAAACCAAGTTTAACATGAATTAGTCAATTGATGGCCAATAATTAATTGATTGGACTTTTATAGGATGGAACAAAATTAATCCTTACAAGTGTCAAGTATGATAGACCTGTCAATTAATTATTATATCAATCAACTAGTAGAATAAAATAATCATCTAGTTCAAACGAAAATAGATAGAATTTGTTACTGTAATATAATAGTTAATTTATGAACAAATATTAGTTGATTGAAAACAATTAATTGGCATTCAAACTAGTTGACTAACAAGCTCTTAGAAAACAATTAAAAAGTGACTATTAGTACAACAATCAACCAACCCCTCTTGAGCAGTCAACTAGTCATTGTTAATATGTCAAAAAATTGAAAGTTCAAAATCCATTTTGATGTCCTTTGGTTTGGAAATTCGTGTTTCTTTAATTCTAACAATCAAATGACTAAAAGGTTTAGACACTTTAAAACAACTCATTGAAAGTCACATTCTTTGAGTAAAAGAGCATAAGGGTTGATTCAAAGTTTATAAATTCATTGGTTATGGTTTTTAGAATGCAATGCAAAAACTCTCTCTCTAATCCCCAATTTTCAAACCTTTGCTTTTTCTTGCAAAGAGAGAACTTCTCTATTTGTTAAAAGTAGTTCTCTAGGGTGCTTTAGAATAGTTTTAAAAGCAAATTTGTCTAGATCCTGCAATATTACATAAAAGACAAATCTTGTTTTAAGGATAATATGAAATTTGTTTGTGTAGTATCAAAAAATAATAACGTTACAATTGATTCAATATGATTTAGGCTATGTGGATTCACTAAATGACAAGTAATATTTTTAATTGCTTGATCTCCCTTCCTCTATCTATTTTTCTCCCCAAATTCAATCAAATAGGGGGTAATTTTATTTGATTACTTGTCATTCAACAAAATCATGTAATTTAAATTTGCTGCTTATTTAGGTTAGTTAATTTCAAGTTTATCAATTTTTGTTATCATATAGACAAAACTTAACGGCATTATTTTTAAAAATTAAAATTAGAAGATCAATCAACTGAAGCTTAAAAACTAACAGAAAGATAAAAATGTATTTTAGACCTAAAAAATATAATAAATTACATAGATATCTCTTACGTTTGTTAAAATTACATAAAATTTTCTCTTTTTTAGAATACATACATATCTTTTTTGAAACAAAAAATTACTCTACACTTTAATTTAATTTAAAATTTTTTTATCAAGTAACTTTTTATTTCAAGAAAAATTTATATAATTTTAACAAAATTTATAAAAAGATTTATGTAACTTACTGAAAAAACTAATGTGATATTAATTTTAAAAAGATTGTTCATAATTTAAAAAAAGTTAACAAAAATAATTTAAATTACACCTAACTTTTTCAACACGTTAATTATCAAACTTGTATTTTTGTGTTTAAAGTCTAAATTGTGTTGTCAATGAAAAGATGGGCTTCTGTCTTTTTGCTTCAAAGTCAAAACGAGACAAAGACCTTACAACTTGGTCTTTTAAATGACATAACATACGCAAAAGGTACATATTCATGTTTCACCTGGTTATTTTCTGATTGTTTTTAACCCCAACATGGACACGCACATCACCTAGTATGTCATACTTCATATTATATACGATTACGACAATTTCTCCTCATCGTCACGTCATGCCTTTGCAATGTTTTTATCTCATCCTTTGATTTTTAAAATTACCATGCCTTATAGTTACTCATAAGATTTATCTACTTATGTCAAGTCCTATATACGAAGATGTGACTAGTACGAAATTGCAAAGTTTACCATGCATCCATAAGCCTAACTTAATGCTCTAAAAGAAAAATTCTTAAATTCATAATGCCAAAGTTTAAAGCCATAACTTTGGCAAACATAATCAACTAATAAAATTTCATAACACAATTCAAGATCACCAATGCCTAATTAAGTTTTATTCCTCGTAGAATCTTTTTTTATTTTTTTATTTTTTCAAGATCATCAATACCTAATCAAGTTTTATTCCTTGTAAAATCTTTTTTTTTTTGGGTGGGTAAAGTGTCCTTAGTAACTAGATAGCTTGCAAATTCCACTATATACAGGAACTCAATGGTATAAGTGGAAAAGATTAGCTCTTTATGTAATTGACTAAATTAGGGCAAGGGATCCTGCCTACGGAATTGTAGAGCTACACTAAAAACCAATTGTTAATTACATTCATGAAAGAGTTTCATCCAAGGAAAAAGAAAATCTAAGACATAACAACTACATGTTAAGGTACCCATACTTTAAAAATGACCCGTGATTTTACAATAATTTTCAAACTATCAAAATATTAAATAAGGTGAGTTGTAACACTGAGTGAGCAAATAACATTGACTATGATATGAAGGGACAAACCTGGACACGAGAGTTCACCATCACTAATTTGCATTATTTTTAAATAATAATAATAAAATAATTCACAACTCTTATAAAATAACAATGCCAAAGTGCAAATAATTCAACATTTGTATCATAGTTAAATTGAATATTTCAAATAAAAGTGTTATTATGAGGTCATTTAGAAAGCATTTAGTCAAAACCAAAATAGAACAGATGCAAAGCACTTAACTTGCAAGGGTAAGTAACTATAGACGTAGAGCATACAACTTCGGGTAATCAGAACAGATCCATGTGTATTGGCTGACACACAGGGCTAGTAACACCCTTGTTAGTTGGGGCTCAGATTGAGGTACACCAAGGCTAACAAATATTGCTGTTAGCTGCAGGATTCTATATTAGATAACTTAAAAAAAACCAAATTCATGTATTCATATTTAAAATATTCAGAAGATTTAAAATCAAAATATTATCATAGTTTAGAATCATTAGACTAAAGGAGATTTTTTATCACAATTTATCATTTAAGGAATTATGAAGTATTTGAATAGTTCCAAAGATCAATGCAAATTATAACCATTTGAAAATTTAGAATGTTCCAAACTAGAATTTACATATATTCAAACAATATGGATAGGAAGCTTGTTCCCAAAGCACAAGAGCCATAGTAATATATATATATATATATATATATATAATAAACAATGCATAATAAAAAAATTAATCATAGTTAACATTATCTACTTACAGTGCTTTTGGTGCAGTGAAGGTACTCTCCTTCACCTTTCCAATTGAAATCCTAGCATAGGAATGTTCCAAAAACTCCTTATAACTAAATCCAAAATCCTCATCATTTATGTTTTTAACTTTAGTTTATATAACTTGAGCAATTACCAAATAAAAAGTGGAAAGTCACAATCAGTTCTCGAGCCTAATCAACTTAAGCCAATCCAAGAAATAAAGTTAAAATTGTTTGTTAACCATCACTTAAACATTGATAACCAAAATAAAATAGTAAAATATCACAATTTAGCATACACCCACTGAAATGTTACAATGTGTTTGAATTCTTATGATGACAATTCCTCAATCCAAAAAAATCCAACAAATAACAAGCTTAATTAAACCTTATTGTGAGGACAAAAAATAAATAAATAGAAGGAAAATGAAAACATAAAAAGGGGGGGGCAACAGGAAAGGGTTTTATTTATATCAGAATATATATATCTTCCTTTTTATTCCTCTGAAGCTTCTCTCTTCTCGTTGTCTTTCCCTTCTGCTACTGTTCACTTTTTTCCTCTGCGCGTGTGAAGCTTCCTCGAGTTGGCGTCGTCCTTTGCCCTCCGGAGTGTCACCATCGGCGTCGTGTAACTGCTCCCAGGTCTTCCCCACTGCCAGATTGAGCTCGACAACGCGAGGGAGGGAGCCAGTTGTGTCGTCGGTTAGGTGAGCCACCCCCCATTTTCTGTACACTTCTCTTCCATTTTCGGTCCTTGAGTCTTTCTTTAACCCATTGCTCTTGCCTATTCCCTCCATCGTCGGCCTATCCCTGCTCTAAGGAAGGAGAAAGACAGTGAAATCCTCCCTTTTAGCTTGGCTGGCTGATGAAGAGCAGGGGAAGAGGATTTCATTCTTCTTGGGTTATCTAACCATATGGAGTATGCATAATCTTTGAACTCTCTACTCCCTTATAATGATATATGAGTTTAAAGGAGGAAATAGGATTTTAATGAAAGAATTTAAGCTAAGAGTGGCTGTGGCGTGCGAGTAGGGTTTAGAGAATGAACAGGGTGTGTTGATAGCTATTATGGAATTATATGGTTAAAAAAAAATGATGACTGAATGACCATAGTGATATGTGTAGTGATTTGGGTAAGTTTGGATATATCATGAAGTTCTATGAGCATTGGAGGTGGAAGAAGCTAACCTTTCAAGGAGGAACAAACAGCGTGCTTGTTTGGAGCACCGTCTGTGAGTAAATAATGGGTTTTCTTTTTGAGTGTCTATTATGACCATGGATCTGATATCATTACGTATTTTATATTTTATTTTATTTATTTTATTTTTCGTCCTTTCTTCTTTATTTTTTGTTTTTCCTTGTTATCCTATGTGAATTAAAACTTATGTCATATGCATGTTGGTGGGAATGATTTGATTTTGAAGGGGAAATTATCGGAGGAATAACTCTTATCTACGCATCTTTTAGTTGGTCTTAGATAGTTATTTATTTATATAGGAATGGAATTTGGTATTCATACTATTTCGTTAGTAATTGTTAATTGAGCTAATTTTGGTTCCCTATAGTCTAAACCCTTATATATATATGTTTGGCTAATGATATATATACTTGGAACTAGGATACTGGTTAGCATTAACCAGGTGCCTTCCTTGTAAGCACAAGCTATAGGCACTGGGAGAAATTCGGTGATTAGGCAGGTCAAGTGTTGTGAAGGAACCTGAGTGGAAAAGGAGCTGCCCGTTAGGTGTAGCCACCCAAGTGAAACGGGTAAGGAACTGTCAACGAGGTGTAGCCGCCCTCAGAAAATATGAATTAGGACGCGTAAATAAGGAGGGTAGAGAAGGAGCTGCTCGTTAGGCGAAGCCACCCGAGTAAAACGGGTAAGGAGCTGCCAATGAGGTGTAGCCGCTACCTTCCCTAACCTGATGATAAACCTTCATTAAGTGATCACACTTAGGGACTTAGGTCCAGTGGGTACAGTTACATGTAACGGGTTGTGGATTTGTTGGATTGTAACGTGGGTTGACCAATTCTTTTTCCTTCCTTTCTTAAATCATTAGTTATGATCCTTGAGTTAAATTGCGAAAATCTATTATTTGCTTACTGAGTTGTCTCACTCTTTTAATTTTTAAATTTTTTTTTCAGATAGCGTCACAGGATTTGATCTGCCTCCCTCATCATAAGTTTTGAGGCGTAGTGACGGTGAGCCTCATTTTTGGAGCTGGGGGCTTGGTTATTCTTTTGTGGTGCTGTTGTCTGTTGTAATTGATAAACAAGTGTATTGTAAAGTATTCCAAAAGTAGGACTAATGGTTATAGGTTTTGTTTCCCCCTCCCTCCATTTTGGTTCCTTGATGTTTTGGATGACTGGTTGAGGAGAGCGGAGCTCTCCATTGTTATTTATGTTGAATTCTGATTGTTTGTAGAAATTTGGGATGTCCTATTTACAGGGGATACTCTACCAAAATTTCTACAAAAAGCTAGTGCACAAAAGAAAAGAAGTTATATATATATATATATATATCCAGTGAGTCAGGGTTACACTTATTGCACAGTTATTCAGTATAGGACATCCCAAAGATTATTTACTAATATGGAGAAATCAATCCCGCTGTAGCTAAGAAGCTCCGTGTGGGTTCCCCGAGTTGGTCACTCATTCTCTTGGGGAGTGGGGTTTGACACATATGGAATTATAAAATTTCCCATAGTCTAATTAAGCAAACTCTAATTTCAATAATAGAGAAGGTGTGCAAGCTAGAGTAAAGGAGTTCAAAGATTTTATCTACACATGAATGCCTCCACCAACTTGAACCTCTTTGTGAGAAGCCAAACAAGAGAAGAATTATCTTAACCAATAGTAAAAGTGTCTATTTGCCCATCAAATTTTCAAATTTCACAACCAATAAGCGATCCACCTGTAACTCAATGAAAAAGAGAAACATGGTCAAAAATTGCAAGTTTCAAGTGAAGGAAAAATACACTTAAGCTACTAAAAATTTCTAGACCAAGAACAGAACAATTAGGTAAAGGAAAGTGGAAGGAAGCAAACAAGAAAAGCTGAAAATAAAAAGTTCAAATTGGGAAAAATACACACTAAGTTGTTGTCCTTCCTAGAATTAAATGCAACAACTAGTAGAGGGGAAAGCAAAGGAAAAACAAAGAAGAAAATCATCTCACTTAGGATGTTGTTGGTGGACACAAAAAGAGAAAAGTAGTTGCATCAATCCATTTCAATGGTCAAATAAAAATGAAGGTCTTATGGTGGAGTTGTTGCACGTTGAAATTTCAGCTAGGAGATGCCTTTAGGCAAAGGAAAAGTTGTGATCTTCCTAAAAGAGGACTGAAGCAAGATGAGAAAGATATAAGAGGAAAGAGGCTTCAGGAAGTAGGAAGATAATGAAAAAAAGAAAGAAAGTGGTTAAAGGAGAGGAAGAGAACACGTGGCCCAAAGTACTTTGATGCATTAAGAAGTATAATGGGCATATTGGGTGCAAAATGGAGACTAAAAGAAGAAAGGGTCCATATGTTGTGCTTAAAGGAATGGAACAATATATATAATATTTACAAGAATAAGTAGATAAAGTGGAAAAAATTATGTGTACAATATAAAATAAAATGGTTAGAATATATTGGGACATGCAATAAAATAAAACCTCTAAGATATTCCTAGACCATAAATTATTATTATTGTCTGTAAAGTTCTATTGACTTTAAACACTTCATTTTCAAAGTTGAATTCTTTAAATCTTAGACTTGTCCTACATATTTAAACTTACAATCCCATCCCCATAATTTATCATTTCTAACTTGGGTTATTACAACTTAGGTTTGATTATAAAAATTTTCATGAACATTTTAAGAATTGGGATTTAAAAAATATAATACCCATCTACCCTTGTTTTTATGCGTATTCAATGGGACGAAGAATTTTTAACTACTAAATGAGTTTGGGATGGAGTTTGTATTCTATCTATGATCATTCCTAGTTGGTATAGTAATAAAAACAAACATATTATGTATAATGAAGTATAGAGTAAATTATATTAACTTTTTTTAAAATTTGGTTAAATTATACTTGATATTTTTATTATTTTAAAAATTATATTCAATTGTCTTCTAATTTCTTTATTTTTATCAATGAAGTTAATTTTTATACAATTTATATTTTTTCTAAAAATAAAAATATTTAATTATTTTTACTACCATATTAAGAATAAAATCACAATTTTACTATCATATTAAAAAAAAAATCATAGTCTTGCATTATATAAAATTCTAACTTTTTTTATAGAAAATAAATTGAAGAAGAAGTTTTTACAATATATATCAAAATGTAAAGAGAGTGTAATTTTTAAAATAAAAAGAATATCAAGTATAATTTAAACAAATCTCAAAAGAAATTACAATAATTTACTCTTAAATATTATAACATGATGCAGCTCTTGTGAATTTCTTCGTCAGTTCTTTAATATCGTCATAAATTATCTGTATTTTAATTAGATTACAAAAGTAAAGGAGAAAGTACATTTTACCTTCATAAACTAGAGTTTAATCACCATATTAATACTTGAATTTCACAATATAACACTTTATTTCTTAAACTACATAAAAGAAAATTAAATTGTTAACTATATATTATATTTCACATTTAATAGTCATGTAACCAATAGAAGTTAACTTTTTAGTCTTTCAAAGCCAGTTTGTGTTTTTTATTTTGAGAAAAATAAATCTTTTTCAAATTGATATCAATAGTTAAAATAACAAAAGTTAACTTTCAAAAATTTAAAAGTTGACTTTTATTAGTTACATAACTATTAAATGTTAAATTCAACAGATAAATAATTATTTCACATTTTATGATATCTTTAGGAGCAAAATATTACTTTTCAAAATTTAAGTATCAATATTGTAAAGTGATAAATTGTGGTTTCTCTAAAAGTATATAAATTAATTACACTTCACTATTATAGCAAAGATTATCTGACTACAATATAAGAAAAACAAACTTAGAAAATCTGGAAGCGTACTAATCCAACAAATTATTGGATACATCAATGTCTGAAATCTAGCCAGCAATTAAGTGTAAGTAGTATTCTTCTTGTCATATAACATTTAATGTAGCTTTTGAAATCAACTTGCATGTCGCTGACTTCCACCATAGCCATGTTAGAGCCTAAGTTCAGAGTCCCTCTACAGATAAGATTCTTTTATATATGCCAACTTCACAAAAGATGATGGTCATGTTAAATTGAAATTGATTAAGGTCTATGTATGTCATGCCCCAAAACGGAAGGGGTGACTGACATGGAAGGCAAGCAATGCCTAAGCTCGTAAGCCTAACCAATAACACTTAGATATAAGGATACTCATAATTGTCGCCAAAAATTTTAGCAGAGTTTCCCTTTAAATTTGGACACTTTTAAATTTTTACAACAGCTAAATTCCAACAAAAAAAGAAAACAATAAGGAGAGTTTCAAGCCCTCCCCCAGAATCAACATACTATAAAAACAAAAGAATCACTAGAGAAGGGAGAAATCCTATTCATTTAAACAAAGTTGAATTCCATATATATATATATTACAATTAATCAAAAAAAAAATTATCGCAATAAAACTCCTTCGCCATTGAGATCCGAAGACAGGGTTCACCAATACGACGCCTCTATCTACTCGGATGAAGGAGGCGGGCTAGATCTAACAGTATTATCTAAAAAAAATTAAAATTTAAAAGAGTGAGTTGCACTCAATGAGTAGGTAATAATTACAATAATTAAAAATGATTAGATTGACCATTGTTAGTGGCAGTTTTGCCTCGTTGACAACTCTTTACCCCCTAGGGGTGACTACACCTAACGGGTAGCTCATTTTCCACTACTAGCACACATTATAGTTAAATCTCTAGGGTAGCTTCACCTCGTTGGCAGCTCCTTACCTTTTTTATGAGTGGTTACACCTAACGGGTAGCTCATTCTCCACCCAGATCTTACACTAAACACTAGGTTACCAAGAACTAGTAACCCACACACAATAGGGCTAAAATAATATAAACAAGACTCGTTTGTTACCGCAACTAGACAAGAGACCATTAATGTATAGTACCCAAAACTTAGGGGCAAGTAGGAGAATACCATTGAATAAATAAATAAAGCATTATATTTTAAGGGGAGAAGAAGAGAAAGAGAGAAAAAGAAGGGAGAAAGAAAAGAGAGGAAGGAACTAATTAGATAGTTAAGTACCAACATAGATCATCATGTGTGTAATTAATTAAATGCCCACTATTCTATCCAAATAAGTTAAGATGGTGCTAAAACAAACAAACGCCTTTAAGGACTGATCAAAATAATCATACACATATCTATATATATATATATGAGTATAAATTATTATTAAGAAGTATTGTTACGAAATTTTATATATATATATATATATATATATAGACTTTTCTTAAAAGAGCATAGAGAATTCAAGCCATCTAATTCATAACACAACCCAGATTTCGCCAACAATCGGTCAATAACCATGCTTGATAAATTCCCATAACATATCTCGCTTCCTAATTTGTGAATCAAGAATAATTAGATTTCCACATGGAATTTTCTTCATATAAGGAAGAGTATAGTACAAGGTCAGATAAGAACAATGCATTTACCCCTCACAAATCCTAAGTTACACCTTTATTCCACGACACCATATAGACTTCGAACTATCTATTGCATATAGGAACGTATATATAGTAATAGAGAAGGACACATAAATTATTGCAATCATTATCTACTCACAGTGATGTTAAGAGCTAACAGGTATTTGTTCCTCCTCAACTTTAACTCCTTGCAATTATCAATGTCCACAGAGCTTCCTACTAGCATCACACTTGCCAAATCAGTATGTAAACTCAGAACAACAAGCATCTGTCTAATTCAATAAAATTTCCCTAACCAGTTTGCTTTTCCATACCATGATTCACCCACTGCTCACAAAGTTTCCTTTTAACTTACCCTTCTTATAAAATTACCCATTTCATAATTTGAGTTTCAAAAACATTTTCAAGGAATAAAAATTGAAGATTTATGCAAGATTAACTTACTTAAGAAGCCTCATTCCAAAATTCCTAATTTTTTCCTTCCATTTTTTGGCTAACCCAGCAAGGTAAGAGCTCCAACTCCCTTTATCACTCTACCAAGCTTAGGTATGTCAGAAAAATGGAAAGGAAGAGTGAAACTAATGAACCTAGCAATAGGAATGAAGGAGGAATGAAAGATGGGAGCTCACCGTGGGTTGCACAGTTCCAGGTTAGCTCGCGATTCTGCGCCCACGAACCAGCAGCGAGGAAGCGCGAGGACGCCAGCACAGCATCGACGGAGCTTCGCAAAAGAGGAAGAAGACGACAGCTGCGCTAGAGAGGCGAAGTGAGCTTCGAACGAGAGAGAAGGAGAGAGCTAAGCGTACAGAGGAAGAAGCTTCAGGTAGATGAGCTGAGGGAGGAAAGATAATCGAGGAAAGGAGGAGAGAAGAAAGGAATTAAATAAAATAATGGGGGAATAAAATAAATTAAAAAAACCCCCTCCCCCTATTCCCCATTTTTTCCTTCGGACCGTTACAATGTATGAGCATGTTGACTATTAATTGTTCCAACCTTTTTGAGTCTAAATTCTTTTTTTTTTTAATGTTAATTTCTCCCCACACCTATGACTCTATATCAACTATAAAATAAATAGCAGGTGCTCATCTAACTTTTCAAGACTTGAAAATTATATATCTAATAGCTTATTTGCTTTCTTTTTATTTTTTAATTTCTTGTTTTGGAAGGAGAAACCAGGAAAGTGTCATCTAGATGCTATTTTAACTTCATATCATATTATATACAAAATAAAAGCTTACATGTATAAAAGACTATGATGAGTGATGTGTTGAAATGGTCGAAAATGATATGTTGAATTTGGGACACATGGATTTTAATTAATTTATTGAATTATGAATAGTAAGAAAATAATAAAAAGATAAATTATTATTATTATTTTTTAGAGATATTCAAATTATACAACTTTTTTTATTTTACAAATATAGACATACTTATTATGAAGCAAAAGGATAATCAAAATAACTTAAAAAATAATATTAATTTATTTTATTTAAAATGTAACTTATTAAAAAAACTTTAATTTTTTAAATATTATTTATTTTATGTTAAAAATTATAAATTAGATTATTCTAAAATTTTATTAAATTGAAGGTAATGCTAATGTTTGTTAATATATATTTAATACAAATATTATTGCTGAAATAAAATATTTTCTTTAAATTGGTTAATCTTAAAAATTAACTTTTGAATATGTTCTTTGTTTTCGATAATTTGCTAAATTTTAAAAAAGTGCTTGTTTTGTGTTGATAGAATATATGTTTAATATTTGTTATATTATATAAGTAATAGAGATAGAAGTCAAAATAGAGATAATTGTTGCTTTTATTTTGTTGCAAAAAAGGCAAATGAAGCACATGTTTTTTATTTCAAATGAGAGGAGTATAATTTTTTAAAATAAAAGAAAAGATTATGTAATTTGAATATTTTTCAAAAAAGGAGAATGCGATTTACCCTAAAAAAAATTATTGAAGATAATTGTTGATAAGGTGATGAGTACTAATTATTTTAATTATCATAACATAAATTATCTAATTGTTAATAAGTAGATAAATAATAGAAAACTAGCTAAATAGATAATTGAAGATATTTATTGATAAGAGAATAAGGGCTAATTGAACTTGAACCTGAAATTGAATTTCTGTTTATCTATAAACTTTATAATGCGAAGATTTTTTCTGAAACTCTTTTCATGAGCCTAAAACTTGTTTCTCATATAGTTTACCATCCCTCCTACTTCTAGTTTTATTTTCAAATATTTTCTATTGATATACAACATTTACTTCTAAAATTACCATAACTCATGCTTATTATAATCCAACATAATGTGGCGTACAATTTTAATTTTGTTCTGCTATCTTTTTTACTTTATTTTAAATAGAATTTTGATGCCTTTTCTCCCTTGTAAATAATGTTCTTAGGTCATTTTGAGCCACACTAAAATTGTTTTTTAACAAAAATTTGTAAAATAATTTAATTATAAATAAACATATAAATTTATTAGCAATAAAATTTTAGCAAAAGTTATGTTTGTTGGAATTTTTTTTTGGTCATTTATCTATTGGGAATTATTTGATTGTCTTTCTTCAAGGGAGAGACGAAACATAATCAACTTGAACTTGGGACAACTATTGAAAATCATACAATAAGTTGGAATCAATAATGAAATATATAATTTTAATATAATAGAGCTGTTTAAATCTGTGTGGTAAATATGTAGGTTTAATCTGCATAAGAATGTTATGTATTTGGCATGTTTTTGTATTTATTTATAACTAATCTTTTATAAATGAAATTTTAGTTAAAATTCTTATAGATATAGTCAAAACATAGGCTTCTATCTGTGCCTGATCTGCAAGGTTCACATGGATATATAGAAGTGTACCATCTTGACACAAATTTTCTGTCAATAATGTCATCTGAAGCTATAAAGATTGTGATGCTGCTGTCTTCTAAGTTATTATTACAATAAAAGTGAAAAAAAATGAAAAAAATTACATCTAGAGATTCAATTTTTGTAAAATTTATAATAAAAAATCTTAAAAATTGAAATGCCCCATAATAAATCATTTAAACTTAATAGTAAATCTCTTAAAATTTGTTGGTAATTATGGTTATTAAAAATAATTTCAATTTTTAAGATCATTTATTATAAATTTTACAAAATTTAAGTTTTTAAATGTAGTTTTTTCAAAAAAAACATTTATGTGAAGACTTGTAGAGTCAAGTAACAATAAATAAAGTCACTCAAATCAGACATAAAGAATGGCCTATTCTTTCTTTATCCAATTTCATTTTGAAAGGAATGGAGATATAAACTCAACAAAAGCATTTTATTTGGGAATGAATATAGAAGACTTATCTCTAACTAAAGAAGAATATGCAATGCTACTGAAACAAGGCCTTATAAAACCAACAAAATTTGACTAGATATGTCAATTTTTTTATGTAGAAAAATGGTCTGAATATTATTAAAGAATGGCTGCCAAATATTACATACTTAATGATTTTAATAAAATTTTGCTATGACACTGGATAATTTTCCGTGAAGAAGGAGTCTTGCTTATATAGGTAGAGGTTGAAGGAGTTTGACAAACTATTTTTATAAAAATAAACCGTGAAATATTTAAAGTAAATTACTTTTTAGACCACTAATATAGTGGATAGATAATTTTAATAAAGTGATATGAAATTCAACTTCTAAGACAAACTAAAGGGCAATAATACTACAACTTTCAGGATCATTGAAAAAGAAAAAGTAAATTAATAATTTGATTCTAAAAAATTTCCTCTCCTTTTAATTTAGTTTTATAAAAATTCTTTTAATTTAGCCTTCTAATTTTTTTAATTGACCATTCATTAAGCAAGGTAACAATCACTTAATTGACTTACTAATGTAGCATACACAAAAGTTAAAATAACCATTAACTCATAATTTAAACTTTGCTCATGATAACATTATTCTTTGTGCTAGCTCAGTTGGTTCTGGAGGAAGAAATGACATAGGAATGAATCCAAGTCATAAATTAATAGTCATGTAGGTTTTCATTTAATTTTGATTCAATATGAAAAAGAAAAAGGCTTAAAGGGTGGATGGAATGACTTTTGAGCCACCACAAAGGGATTTTTTTTTTTCTTTTTTCATTGATGTTATGTCTTTATGAACCGTATTTCTAAGGGATCGAGCATGTGACATAAGATTATATCATATTGATAAATAATGGGCTACTAGCTTTTCTTAAAAGGAGATAACTTTGGCAGCTTTAAATGGAAATTGGAAAGCCAATAATGTAAGATATATATATTACACACACACAAACACCCACACAAACACCCACACACAGATATATATATAGTTTAAAACTTTTATATATATGAGCATCTTTTTTTTTTCCATTATTTTAATCCTAAATCCGTCCTTGGACACAGATGTGATTTCCCCCCCCCCCCCCCCTTTGATCTGTTTATAAAGTTTATAGAATGTATGACTTTTGAGAGAATAAATATTGCTAAAAAACCATGTTTGACTCCTTACTAGGTATAATATTTGCGTAATGACAAAGAAAATTTCACAACTTGCAATTCACAAAATAAGATGTCATCTCACTTGATATATGGTGATTACAGTGAGGCTGCTGTTTCAACAATGGGTTTAAAGTTAGACACAATTTTTATATTTTTATTATTAAAATTTTTAATAAAAGTATGACAAGTATATAATTTTTAAAAATAAAAATATAATTTTATAACTTAATATTATATGATTAGGATTTTTAAATAATTTTTACACATCTTATATTTTTATTAAATATTTTGATTATAAAAATATAAAACACTGTACTTAAATCTAGATAATTATGTGTTGCTTGAATTACACACCACAACTTGCATTAATGTCAAACAACTTTTCATCAGGGTGAGAAACGGGAGAAATTTGGATAGTGACTGAAATTTGTATGACTCAAGTGATTGATGGATGAGCTAACAATTAAAATGAAAAGTTGGTATACATTTTCAAGTTCTTCCTCATGGGCAGCCATAGAAAGGCCTACTAGAAGCACTAATCACTGATCTTGACATAGATATAAAGTAAGATATGATATAAATATTAGTACACGATAACATGTAAAAATGTATTTAAATAAAATTTGAATTGTCAAATACATATTAGACAAGTTTCATATTAAGTTACTCTCCAGTTATTGGATGGTCAGATTCATATGCCTCTGGCCCCTATCATCACTATTTTCCTAAGGAGGATGATTTGGTTGCTGCGGACCCTAGTGTGATGAGTGTGGTTATAATTATAAAATTAACTTGGAACACTAATGTAAAGGTTTGTCACACCAAGGACTAATTTTCACCAAATACACCTACTTCAGTTTTGGGTGCTCTTAGGAGACTAAATGCCAAGTCATATTAGTTAATTTCATACACAAACACAAGCGCAAATTTTCAATTCATTCATTTAAAATTTTATTTTCAAAATGTTATCTAAAAGAATCCAGTATATTCTACACCAATATATGTGAAAGTTTTAAGTATAATACATGTTGTTTAGAAAACATCTACGGTAAAAATTTTATTTTCTGGTATTTGGTCCCAAAAAAAAATTATATAAATATCCCTAATTTGAGTCACAAGAAAAATTAGGCTACCCTTGGTAACAAATACCTTCCACCTGCTCTCTTTTTCTTCCCTTTGTTTTTTATCTTCAAATAATGGGTTGGTTATCTTAAGATGGGCCAGACATCAATACAAGTTTATTGGAATTCAAACTTGGGCCTATAAACATTGACAAAGTTCAAACTCACGGCTCGATTCATGATCAGCATTATCTTTCACTAATGCTTCTAGTAACAATTAAATGTTAAATCCTGATATCAAATCAGTTTATAGATCTCAAGTTCTCAACCTTATTGTTTGTCCTGCTATATGTATATATATATATATATATATATATCATAGAAGAAAGGTAGAGTGATGATGATGATGATCACTTAAAACAAAGAGAAAATTACATCTAATGATTTAAATTTTATAAAATTTATAATAAAAGATTTTAAAAATTAAAATTATTTTTAAAAACCCCAATTATTTTTAGATTTTAAAAAATGCATGACTAGATTTCTAATTTTTTTAAATCCAATAGTAGTTTTCTTAAATTCAATAATAAACTCTTTAAAATTTAATAATAATTGTAGTCTTTAAAGATAATTATAATTTTAAAGATTTTTTATTATAAATTTTATGAAATATAAATCTTTAAATATAATTTTCTCTAAACTAAATGTTGTCTTGAGTGAATAACCAATAGAGTAAAGTAAAAAAGAAAGAATGCCTTTACAAGGATGTTTACAGTTAGGAGCTTCTCCGTCTTGTCCTTCATTTCCCCATAATCTCATCATTTTTTAGGCTCTCGAAACATTCAAAGGCTCCCTATATCTCCAAAATAGGCGAAGACTCTCCTCCTCTTTAGCTTCTCACCGGAAATGAATCCTCTCATGTTCCTCATGTTTTCTCTGATGAGGGATCCATTCTCTCCCTCAAGAAAAAAGGAAAAAAAAAAAAAAGAAAGAAAATAAAATTTGTAAAGAACATGAGCAAACATGAGTCTTGAACATGATCGAATCTAAATCTCTACTCACCATATCCCTTTTATATAGGTCTCCAGAGTAGGGGAGAAAGAGAATCACATTTTTCTTTTCTTTTTTTTCTTTTTTAAACTTTCGCGAATTGGCGCTGCGACGATCATTGTTGCTGAAGTAAACTTGTCCGAGGGCCTATGAATAAAGTTGAAAATACCAGTTTCCCCAAGATCAAGCAATCAAGTTCCCAATAAAATTTGTAGTTGATAATTACAAATAGCATAACTACTCTGTTTGACTGATTATTGGTCCAACACATACAAGAAGAAAACATGTTCGATCCTATAATGAAGTCGTCATTGTTGCATAAACACAGTATTGTCGCACCATGCTTTAGACATTTAACCAGAAAAGAACATTTTCCAAGACTGCCAAGGAAGAAATCCACCTGAAATACATAATATATGAAGGATTATATGCTAATCAATTTATAATGGAGCAGTTACTTAGAAATAAAGACCGCTAGACTAACAAACATGAGAAGAAAAATAGATAGACAATTAAACAAAATTATCGATACAACTCATGCTAAGATCATAATTTACAAAAATCTCTAAATTATTATTCTGGTTTTGAAATTTAGTTATATATCCTTGCAGGATTCATGGGTTTGAAATAGAAGTTAAATGAGATTAATTAGTACAACCGTAATTACACTATTGAAATCACTAAAGAAATAGCAGAATTGATCATCATATTATTTGTTGTAACCAAACTAAATGAATGGAATCTTGAACCAGAAGAACAAAGGACTTCATGGCTCGATTCTTCAAATTGCATCATGTTCATGACTAAAAGGCTATGATATTAGTTTTTATCCTAATAAATGGTTTGAGATGTATCTCAGTAGTTAACATAAGAATTCCTCATTTTTGTGTCTTTAAGGAGCCTCAATACTTCCTATAAAGTCTTCAAATTTCCCATTAACACTACTGAATTAAGTGGCCAAGATATTTAACAGGACATTCTTTCTCACTGATACTTCCTCTAAACCATATCTGTTCTTCAATAGTTCTCCAAACATGGTTCAAATGTAACATCCTGACCCATGACGCTAGTACATCAATAGGAGGCAAAATAAGCTTAGACAAATGAAGAGGAAAGGAATAGGTAGAAGGGGAAAAAATTCTTGCATATAAAAAAAAAAGCGTCTGTGCTTATATGAATTTGGATGCCTACGTTTGGTATGCTGGCATCATATTTAAGCAAAATCATATATATGTAAGTGTTCGGCAACTCAGATTTCTACATTCTTTCGTATCCTTTGAATGTTTGAATAATCTTTAATTCTAATATTGAACACAATATTTTAAATTCCATACACGATACTCAGAATCCGCGTTAAAATACTGACATCAGACATGTTAAACTCCGCCAGAAGCCCCATAAGTAACATACATTTCACAGCATACAGTGACATACCAGTAAATGTCACAGTTGTATACATGGTTGTTTAAAACCATGAAGGGTCACCCAGAAAATAACTTGAAAGAAGCCAGAAATCCAAAAAAAACAGAAAAGTTGAAAATAAAAGAAGGGGTATGGCCCCGAAAAAATAATAATAATAAAAGAACGGGCACATTTTAATACAGCACCAGTTTAGCTGACGGAGTACAGTTATCAAAAATTATGCAGAAGCAGAACAAGCAATCATACCACATTCCGGGCAACGGAAATACTCCTTTTCCCTAAGAACCAGCCCTGTTCCTCCACACACCTCACATCTTTTCTGAACTATCTGTCATAAAATGCAATTAATCACATCAATACAAGAATAAGATTTACAACTTATGAGTTAGCTCAGAAAAATTCTTAGGCAAACTCGATCTATAAAAGATAGATAAATTAAGTTAATAATAAATAAACAAGTAAGTTTACTATTAGAACAGACCTTAAGTAAAATTTCTTAAGTGTTTGTTATCAAATTTTTCAATAAAAACATAGCAATAGCATGTGAAACAACCTTTTTGAAGCAACCGAATTTTGTAAAATATTCATTTGTCATATTTGTGTTAAACAATCTGGTAATAAATTCCTACAAAATTGTACATAAATTTTGTCCCTAGATGTTTTTATGATTGTCTTGGTTTATTAATTATGATCTTTTGCAGTCTGAATCTATATGAGAATCTCTCATAAGCGAAGGCCCAATCAAGCAAGAGCAAGAGCCACTTACAATTCTTTTGCTAAATTCAACTCCTGCCACCACAAAAGGCGTAACGCCAGCTACCAAAAGAAGGAAAAAAAAATCATTCCAAAAAAGCACAGAAAATCAAACCAAAATATTAGCATTATCGACACGTCAATTTTCTTTCTAGACAAGCAAACAATACCCAATTACTTAGCAAATTAAATCTTAGGTAGAGAATTGAAGAGAAGAGCAAAGGGTGTGAAGGTTAGGGATTATCCAAAACAATACCCATAGCTCCAACCACAATTTGCCATGTGATTTGCACAGGAGCTGGGTCGAGTACAGTTTGTACGTCGTTGATAGCCGCTATCCTCGTCCTTCTTGTCCTTTTTGCATTCTTAACCAATGAATCGTAACTTTTCCTCAGAGCAAAATGAACCGTCGCCTTTGATTCGGAACCATAGCCTCTGCTAAGAGTTTTGGGACTTGTTATGGAAAGCCCGGACGAAGATGAAGACACTGAAGCTTCCATGGCAATATCCCGGTTCAGCCATTGTCTAACCGGTTGACAAGTTTCTATACAGTACTGCCGCGTGGGGTTATGGCCCGTGGGTTCGCGCCATCCACACACAACTTCTGTGAACCTTGTTCAAGGAAGTCTCCTCCGAACTGAAACAACGTCGTATCATGCGCTTATAGCCTCATGGGCTTGTTTGTTAAAAACCCAGGAAGCCACCATATTAATCACGCGCCAAATTTTAAATGATTAAAAATTTTTAAATTAATTTTTGAGTATTTATTATCAAAATCGTAATAAATTAAAATAAATAAAAAAATACTTGAATAAATTATTATAATTAAATATTTTTAAATTTTTTACACCTTTCATCTATTTATTAAAAAACTTGATAAATTAATATCTATGAAATTGTTCTTAAGTTTGATCTATTAATTAACTGATATGTTTTTAGTGCTATTATGGTTAGGTCAGAGATATCTTAAGATCTTGTCCGGTCAAATTCCTGTTTAGATCATTCCTATAGGCTTACTCTCCTACTTATAATTTTTTTACGAAATGCTTTTTTTTAAAAAATTAAACACAAATTGTTAAAAGGAAGATATTATCTCTACTAACCAGAATAATCTATTTACATTATAGAATGAATAACTGGACTATAAAATCAGTTTGATTGATCCTCAAAACCAAGTTACCAAAAAATTGTTAAAAACTTGGTTGCATTGATTAAAAATAAAAAATCAATAAAAGTTGGCTTGCTATAAAACCAACTAAACTAATCCAACACATTTTTCTTTTGCGTTTTTTCATGACCAAAAAGTTAAGAAAAATAAAGAGCCACTGAATAGCCATTAAAATCCATAACTATTAATAGTACTAATATATATATTTATATATTTTTAATATATAAAATTACTTATTATATTATATTTTTAATTTATTAAACTAAAAATATATATTTAATTATCAACAATTCAATTATAATTCAATTAGTTAGATCAATAGATCATCAATCAATATTCTTACAAAACTACTTCTTGATTTAATTTTAAAACATTTTATTTGCATAATTAATGGAACTGTATTATAAAAAATTTGAGGTTTTTAAAGCTTGAGCTCTTATTATTTCAAATTTATAATATATTTTTATTACTAATTTTAATTGAAACCTTGCGTATTTGATATGTAAAACAAAAAAGAATAAAATGAAAAGTAAAATAAAAAATAATTTTGAGAACATGAAATAATTTTTATATCTTTATTTTAAAAATTAAATATTGTTAAGTAATAATTATAAAAATATAATAAATATTTCATAAAATTAATTTTAAAAAAATACCTTTTCTAACCTATAACCAAACAGGCCATGAACGTGGAAGAAAGACACTTGTTGATCTGTGTGCAGAGATCTGGTTTAGGGGTTTGAAGTGGGTGTGTGTATATATGATTGTATGTATGTATGTATATATATGTATATTCTTGGGCTTACTGCCCATGAGCTCGTGCCATTCACATCTAGCGTCTGTGAATCATTTCCACGACGCCGTTTCGTGCATGGCCCACGCATTAATGACGCGCCAAATTTAGATTCATTAGCCGATTCTTCAACCTGGATAAAGGAGAAGGGGGGAGGATAAACCTGTAGAACAGTGTGGAGAGATTCTGGTTTAGGGTTTTGGAGTATATATTCTCCAATCTTTCTCTTTCTCTCTCTAGACATGGCTTCCATTTCCACTTTCTACCCTTACAATCCCCTTCGTCCTTCTTCTTCGTCCTCTTTTTTCTCGAATTTGAGCAAGTGGCATTTGACCTCAAAATCTACTCGTGGAAGAGGAACACGCAAGTTCGTGGTGTTTGCGGCGCATTCCAACCCTAAGATTCTGAAGACCAATCGGAAATCCAGGTTCGGACAGGCGCTGTCACCGTATGACAGCGATGCAGATGATGAAGCAATGGAGGACGAGGACGAGGATGATGATGATGCCGTGCTAGATGATTGGCCAGCTGATGTAAGTTTCTCCGCCAGTTCCCGCAGTTTTTTTTTTCCCCTGAGCTATTGTTGATAGTTATTTGCTCTTTTGGATAATGGGTTTATTTTACTTAGCCATGTTCGGAATTTCTAGTTTTGACCCCTTCCTTGCTTGAGCTGAATTCTCCTAGACTAGGAGTATAGTCTCTTGCTTCCAATGAGAAATTGATGGTTTTTTAATTGAATTTGTCTTTACACTCTTGTTTTCGTAATTGAATTTGACAGATTAATGTTTCTGCTCTCTACGCATGCTCTATGATACATGGCTAATGGTGATTTTTCATCTTCAATTTATATGTCGTATTTCTTATTTGCTAACAAGCAGTGAAGTGAGTGTTTTGTTATTCACGAGACAGATTTCACATTTTCATCTAGATATTTGAAAAGAGCGTTTGTGTTAGTGTTGCTGAAATTTTGGCAATTTATTCTACGTCTAAGAGATGATCAACTTTAAAATAAAACCATTTGGAGTTTTGGACAGCTCTGTTTCTTTAGTCACCATATTTGAATTTACGATATGCATTCTTCACACCATATAGGTGCCATCTTATTGTTAAAGGACGAGCTCTTTGATCGGCATTTTATTTCAACAAGTTGTCCATAGTGGCAGCCTTGCTTATTCACCATTTTAGATGTATGTACTAGGATTTTTTTTTTTTTTTTTTTAATGGTGAAGCACTGCACTTTAGACATCATATTGTCTCTATCTGCCAGTGGCATACTTGTAATTTGATGTTTAATAGTTTATTAAATTTTGGTATGAAATTTGTAGATTTTGTATATGTTTTTTGCTTTGCTCTAACCACAGCTGTTTTCATTATGGAATGTTTATCCAGGAAGAATTTGCAGAGACTGTTGACTTTGATGTTAATGATGAGAAATTTAAGTCACAGAAAATAGAAGGTATGCTTGATATTAATCTTTTTGACTAGTTTTGAAGCGGAAAATTAAATACTGCATTATATTGTCTGTGCAGTAGAAGGTAGGCAACAGGAAAAAGGGTGGGGTGTGAGATCTTTTGATTCTGGACAAAGCCCTAAAATGTTCAAAAGTGAGAAGGTGGCATCCTTTGAACCAAATAGCAGTGTAAAGGTAGAGATCTGATAAGCTCTAAGTGGCAAATCATGCGATTTAATGTACATCTGAAGCTGAGGAACACCATATTCTTTCTTTAATTTCAGGTTGGTAGAAATTTGAAGGAGAACAGATATCCTCAGCTGTCAGAAGAGATAAATTTGGATAAGAGATGGTTACCACTTCTTGATTACTTAAGCACATTTGGAATCAAGGAATCACACTTTATCCAAATGTATGAGAGGCACATGCCCTCACTTCGAATTAATGTATGTTCTGCACAGGAAAGGTTAGAATACTTAATGAGTGTTGGCGTCAAACATAGAGATGTTAGAAAAATCCTTTTGAGGCAGCCACAAATTCTGGAGTATACAGTGGAGAACAATTTAAAGTCCCGTGTTGCTTTCTTGATGGGTTTGGGTATACCAAATTCCAGAGTAGGGCAAATCATTGCTGCTGCTCCATCCTTGTTTTCTTATAGTGTTGAAAATTCGTTAAAACCAACAGTAAGATATTTAGTTGAGGAGGTTGGCATCAAGGAAAAAGATCTGGGTAAAGTCATTCAGTTGAGCCCACAAATTCTTGTTCAGCGTATTGACATTTCCTGGAATACTCGATATATGTTTCTAACCAAAGAGTTGGGAGCACCTAGAGATAGCATAGTGAAGATGGTGACCAAACATCCTCAGCTTCTTCATTATAGCATAGATGATGGGTTACTGCCTAGGATTAACTTTCTGAGAAGCATAGGAATGCGAAATTCAGACATCTTAAAAGTCTTGACTAGTCTCGCACAGGTCATTCTCTGACTTGTTTACTGCCCCATTATTGATATATTAAAAGTCTTCTGCTTTTTTGTTGCAAATTCCCATTCATCCATTTTGTTTTTCGACTGTTTTGTAGGATCATAATTATAACATGAAAGAATGTTATTAAATAGTCGTTATTATTATTATTATTTACATTTCCTTCTTATAGTGTGAAAATAGTTTAGATCTCATTGATTATTGCTTCTGCAGGTGCTATCTCTGTCCCTGGAGGAGAATCTAAAGCCTAAGTATTTGTATCTGGTAAATGAACTTCAGAATGAGGTTCAATCCTTGGCCAAATATCCGATGTACCTTAGCTTGTCTTTAGACCAGAGAATACGTCCTCGTCATAGGTTCTTGGTTTCTCTGAAGAAAGCTCCAAAAGGACCATTTCCACTTGGATCATTGGTTCCAACTGATGAATGTTTTTGTCAGCAGTGGGCCGGGACTAGCTTGGATAAGTATTTGGCATTTCGTCAGAGACTTTTACTCAAGAAATTCGCTGAAAAATATGAAAAAAAAAAATCAAAGATCAAAATAAAATGTGTTAATCTACTTCATGAGCACTGGAAGAGCAGTCTCTTGTAAGTTAAAATATTAGCAACCTACGTTGTTGATATAATTGTCCATGACGGTTGCAGTAGTGGCTGAAGCTCAATCACTCTAGTTTATTCAGCAATTTTTTATGCTGCTCTGCACTGAGGTTTCGTGACACTCAAATTTCTGTCAAATCTTCACAGAAGCTGCCCAACTTCTGTAGAAGCTGACTATTACTGTTTATGTCAGAGTCAGATGGTTGTTTACAAGGTTCTTATGATCTGAAAGGCAGAGCACATGATTTAGAAGTCTGTCATCTTAAGGTGAGCTTGTTTAATAGTTCATACATTCTATATGCTCTGTAACTCGACCACCAACTTATTGCAGGTTGTAGACAATATTGCAAGCTATGGTCTAAATTGAAGCAGGAAGCTGTAGTAAAGTAACCAAAAGATCCTGCTTACAGATGCTATAGTTGTTACTTCCTTTTTCCCTTTTTACTTTCAATAGCCTTTTTTTTTTTTTTTTTTGAGTTTCATTCTTTTGTATATCTCAAACAAAGGACTTCAGTTGTTACACTTGTGAGCACACTCACGAGAGAAATAATAACTATAATAATAATAAAAGAAAAAAAATTCATCTTTCACCTTTTGATATGTACACAGCAACCTCTTATCATATAGGCATGGTTTTGTTACTGGCTACTCTTACAGCTTCCCAAATATTTACTTAAGACTATAATTTGGATTTTGGCACTGAAAAATCTATTTGGTATTATGTTAGCCCACTGAAATCATTTTCCTCATTATAGGTGATAAATACCATATCACCTTGGTATCTTCTCTGGTGGTTTTGTTGTGTGAGAAAGACAAAGACATCTATATCATCTACAGAGTATTGATACTCATAGAATATCTGTACTTAGCAAATGTAGTGCTTAAAATTTTTCCACTATATTCCTATCCTCTTCAACTGTTGTATGTGGGGTATTTGATAAAACTGGAGTGCCGCATGTGCAACGCGCAATAGATAGTTACTAATTTTTTTTTTTTAAAAAATAATTTACATTAAAGGTTGTAAAAAAAATAGTTTTTTAAATTTTATGCATATATTGGCCTTGACAATTATGACCTGGCCCGCCACATTTAATTTGCATTGGACCTATTCGCGATTGGAGACAAGGTAGAAGAATTATCTTTGGGGGCTTGTGGGGCAAGTGTTCCTTCCATATCATACCGTTTAAATTTCAAGTCCTCACGACAATTGTTTTGTTTTGTAATCCATTGAAATTAGGGATAGTGCTTATTTGTTTCACGTGATATGTACTGGAGTAGAATAAAATGAGCATTCAATTTTTTTTGTTGGAAAAAAAACTTACATATAATTTTTTATATCTTTATTATCAAATTTTTAAATAAAAACATAATAAATATATACATTTTTAATAACAAGATAAGTATATGTTTTTTATAAGTAAATGTGAACTTTTTTACAGCTCAATGACATATAATTAAAATTTTCAAAATAGATGGACCAAAAATTTAGGATATGGAGAGATAAAGATGAACAATTCCAAACACTTTAAATGGAATTAATAAAATAATTATGAACTTGTTCTCAGTGAGTAAATGGTTTCTCTCTCGAGCCACAGATTCTAAAAGATGCCTCATATATGGATATACCAAGTTCTTTTTCATTTACTAATGACTTCATGAAGCTCCCAACTACGTAACCTTAAAAAAAGAAACTTTCAACCTTCTTTCTATAACTAAAAAGTAAGAACTATAACCTTCTTACATGTATCATATATTCTCTTTTGTTTCCAACAACTCGAGAGGAAGAAAACTTCAGCTCGTATGTGCTTGCCAGAGACTTCGACTAAGAGGACAAGCTAGTTGAGAAGAGATGAATGGAAAGCGCTGTACTATGTATCAAAATAAAGATGCTGCTTTTGGCCTGGGGCTGTTATAACTCTATATTTCTCCTGTATTAGTTTCAGAATCTATATGACTGCTGAAATTCCACCATCTATCGGAAATGCGAACGGGCTGTCCGGGAGATTGAGTCCTTGACTACTGCATAAAAATTTAAACGAATAATAATATATTTATAAAAAGATAAAGACATTTGAGTTGTGTCAGGAAGAATTCATCAATCAGACTAAAATCTTTGGAAATAAAAATATATATTTCTCCTAGTTGCTAAGGGAATAGAGTGAAAATAGATGTAATGAGCATGAAAGAGGCAAATATGAGGATTAGAATGTTGGATTTTCCCTAAAATTATCAAGTAAAACACGTTATATGGATATTAAATGGACGAAATTTAAAAGCATTTTTTAATTATTTGTGATTAGATTCTTCAATTAAATTATGACACAAAGAGAATTTAAAAAAAAAAAAAAAGAAGTTAAGTAGGGTTAAGTTGGAAAAAAAGTCCACACTTACTAAACTACATACAAGTATTGACCATATGAAATCTATGAAGTTGCTAACATGAAGGAATGAGTGTCAGGAGATGCTTGAAAAAGGTCAGAATATTTGTAAAACCTATAAGAAATCGATTCATACCTGTCTTCATCAGTATAATTGGTCTTGATATACCTAGGTTTGTCATTCGGTGTATAATTTAAAGATTCTGTAGGCTGGAAATTGAAAGGGTCTGCACAAGAAATCATGTCAGTTAGCATAAACGTACAAGGCATTGTCGAGGAGTATAGGTAGCAAACGATATACTGAAACTGGAGTTGCGCAAATATGTTATCCATATTAGTACGCACCTTCTGAAGCTTTTAGCCCATCCATGGAAAAGCCAAGATAGGGTGAATTGGACACAGGTTTTTGGGTCAACTGCAGCTCTGCAAGACGTCTCCTCTGAAATTCGAGGGCCTGCTCTTGCTCTTCATAGAGCTGTCTCCTCAGAAATCTAGGGTTCCCGCAACTTCTCGGCACTGCAAAATCAGTGTATCAGACAGTATAAAATCTTCTTGCATAAAAGATGTTAGGATAGAGACCACTTTAATTCAAAAGTATTAAATTAAGGTTTGTGAGTAGTTTTTGGGCTTGAAGTGTGGACAAATCACATGCCCACCATATCTTGTGCTTGAAAATCTATTTTTAATTAAGTGAATGAAAGACAGCTAGGATTGAGTTCTAGAAAGCTTGGTTATAGAGGCTCTTACACTATGTCAAAAACTTCAAAAGTTCAAGTTGTTAAATGAAGAGTCGAGAATAATTTTATTATAATCTTTAACAAAACCAAACGAACTGAAATCAGATCACAACGATATCACCATAAAATCTGCATTCTTTACATTTACCAAGTAAATGCACGCACGCAATTGAAGAAAAATAAATTAAGAAGTCTAAGATCAAGTAGCTTCCAATATTGGAAACTCTTTAGTCTTTCTTTCTACAATGTGCAGTATTGCAAAAGATCCGTTCTAATCACCATAATCATTTAGAATAGTTACATCATGGAGAGAAGATAGCTAACCATGGGTGCAAGTTATCCACAGTTCTAAATTGTTAAAACAGAAGATATGAGTATATAGATTTCAACCTAGGAAAAATAATATATATATATATATATATATATATTATATACTCACTTGAGATAAGTTCAGAATCCACGTCCACATGCCGTGGTGAATAACAAACAGGAGGCTCAATTCTATCTGGGTATTTCCTGCATCAAAATTAAAAAACATAAGGAAATGAAAAGAATAGCTAGCGCATTAGTAGTGAATAAGAGAATACCAGTTAAGTTCTTAAGTAGTAAATGATACTAGCAGGTATCAATCCATCTCAATTTAATTGATTTAGAGAATTTAGGAGTTTTGAAACTTAAAGCAACTTTCTATTCATTTAATTAATGAGTTAATGAAACTAATACAATCATTTCAAGCTTTCGTCTTAAGCGATCAGCTTTGATCAGAAACACAAATTGAAGCAATAGAAGTTAGTAAATTTCCCATAAAAGAAAAACAAAATGAAAGAAAGAACATCCAGGAACCTCACCTGTCAATGATCTTTGATTTTTCCCGGTAAGGTTTCACAAGCACACGGGAGCCCCGAACATAATGGGGATTCCCCTTTTCCAAAATTGTCCTAACAGTTTCTGGATCAGCAAATGTTACAAATCCAAACATCCTTCTCTGTTGGCATGGAATTCTTACATCTTCAACACTTCCAAAAATTCTATAGACAAAAGCAATTCAACACCATTCATTAGGGAAAAACCATTGACATAATGAAGTGACAATATGCACTGTTACATCCAAAAAATTGAGTTTACTTGAAGTAGTTTGAAACATCCTCTTCTGTGAAAGTGCTGTCAGCTGGGAAAGTTAAATAAATTTGTCGCGATGCACTAATATTTTGACCAGAATCTCCTTTTTCCATGTATTTCGGAGCATCTTCTGCTAGAACCACCGCGTGCTGTCCATGGGGTCTGTAAGTAAAAAAACCACAAGTTACAGGACATATTAGATTAAGAAGCATTTGATCAATTTGTTGCATACAGATACATATGGAAGATTCATGAGATTTCACCTGTCTATTAGCCGAATACTATTTTTCAATCGCGCGAGAAGCTTTGTCAAACTAAAGCCAGATTTACCATGTCTCTGGCTCTCAGTTAGATAACCTTCAGCCTGAAGTACCTTTTTATACTTCTCATAGTATGCCATTGGCAGGGAAGCAATTGTAATAGGATTGCCTCTTCTTGGTTTCAGGAGCTCAACAATTTCTGACTCTAACCGTGCTAGTGACCCTGGTGAAACTACCTGATCCTCATTAGTAGCATCATTTCCATACATTTGAGAGAATTTCTCCGGACCAGCTTGCCCATGATAGTATCTACAGCTACTTCCATGCTTGCAGAAACCTTTGTTGAAATAGTGACAGGTCTTGACTGGAAATTCAGACAAAAACCATCTTCCAGCCGTCGCATTCAAATTTCCCGGGGAAGCATCTACGCTATAGTAATCATTTGCAATCCCAGTAGTTCCAGCATTCACTGGATCTATATGATTTTCTATACCAAACAACTGGGTCTGCTTCTGAAGTTCTGGGATGGAATCTAAGTAACTCATTGCCATAAAATCTATGTTTGCAGTGTTAGTAGTAGACTGTGGTTCCCAAAAGGCCGAGTGAACCGGGAAGCTTGCCGGAGAAGTAGGGCTTCTAGAAGAAATCATGGATAATTGGCTTAAACCTTGTTGTGGAGGATTCATGGGAGGTAAGACTGGAAGAATAGAAGATTTAGCAGCCAACCGTTGAAGCTCCATTTTGGCCTTAAATGCCACTTCTCTTATCAAATGATCAGGGCATGATGCCAATTTAGCCATTTCCTGCTCACCATGATCTTGCAAGAGGAGGTAGCCAACGATTTTTGTTGCGTGCTCGGCTTCAAATTTCTGGATTTTATCAAAAACAATCCTTGTGTAGTCTGAAATATCCATAGGTTATCTTGTCACTGCAACCAAAAAATATATATATCCAAAAACTCAACACATCGCAGCCATTGGAGATTAAGCATAAATTGTAAAGGAAAAAATCCGAAGCCTAATGTTAAAGAAGTAACAGATCGATAAGTCCCCAGAAGAGAAAAAAAAAATGATGTTCTTCAACCCAAGGAACCCTATTCCGTGAATCTAGTTATAGTTCATAACAAAACAGAGAGAGGGAGAGTTTTGAAAAAGAATAACACTTGATAGTGAACTAGATTTTCTTCAGTTTTTCTCTGTCCACTCCAACAAAGGAAGTTTTTTTAGCGCAAAGGAGATTCCAGTATTTTTCTTGATTTGGAAATAAACAGAGAACATTAAAAAATCATATGCCAAAAACACGCGTTATCTGCAAGCAAAATAACTGCAAAAGCAGAAGAACTATTAGCCGATTCTTGAAAAAAGAAAGAAAATTTCACGACCATGAACCGAAACCAGAGTTTCAGACTATAAAAACTGCAGAAATCGAAGTTAATTGAATCTCAAAACGCATTTTCAGAATCAAAATTACAAGAAGGAACAGGTAAAGAGGGACATCTTCCAAATTTGCATACCCATTAAAAAAACAGAAGACACTATGTCCTTCAAATGTTCCAAGCACCAATTTTTAATGCTTAAAGACACTTCAGAAAAGGCTCAGAATACAGAGAGACATAAACACTGAATTAATGTTTCTATTTTTTTTCAGTGTTTCAAAATTTGAAATTTTTGTTGTTTTTGAATAAAGTTGCAAAAATCGAAGTCAGTTGATCCTTTAAGACCCTTTTTCAAAATCAAAAACATGAATCAAAAAGAGAATATACAGATGAGCATCTTCCAAGTTTGCACATACCATTAAAAAACCAAAAGACACCCAATTCTTCCAAAGCTTCAAGCTCCAAACTTTAACGCTTGAATCAGAGAAATACGCAGGAAAAAAAAAGTTCAAAATCTAGAGAGATTCACACATGAAACACCCAATTAGTGTTTCTCTCGTCCAGTAGAATAGTTTGAAGAAGCGAGTTGGAAGTAACCCACACACACTGGCATTGCACACTACCACACTGCTATATTATTCATCTTATGTGGGCTCTGCGCTGTAGTACATTTTGAAAATCAAACACACAGCTGTTAAATAATCAGAGATTTGAGGCAAAATATTATCCATAATCCTCGAAGACCATAACTGCTTCTTCCTGCTCAGTAAATTACCAATACACCCCTCCAATTTTTTAAATTTATTAATTAAATAAATTAAATAAAAAAATTTAGTATATCTTCGGAAAAACCAATGTGCTGCTAATTTATCAGCACTTGAAAATCGGCACGGGTCGGCAATATGTATATCTTGAGGGGCACAAACATGGATTTTCCTTCGTCGCCTTTTGCTTTTGAAAACGTATTAAATTAGAATATGGGCCCTACTTGAATCTGCACCCTGGGATGTGATTTTGCGTTCAAAACCTCAAATTTTGGGTTTTTTTTTTAATTAAGCTGAACAGTATATTTGAGTAACAGTTTCGTGTCTCTTTTAATAAGAGGTTTTTTTTTGTTCACATGTTGTGTAATAAACATTTTAATCTTTAAATTTTATTAAAATATTTGTAATCAAATTAATTATAAAGTTAGGCCAAAAAAATAATTATAAAGGTATAAGTATGTATGAGATAGGTTATTAAAAAATGTATATTTGATATACTTATGTGTTTTTTATTATTTTCAATAGTTGGTCGAATTTACTTATTATTTATAAATAATTTTATGATTGAATTACATTATCTACCTCCAAGTTTAACTAAAGTATACCTAATGCCTCTGTTCTTTCAAAAATATTACCAAGCTCTTATGACATCTGATAAATATTCTAAAATCTCCTATCTATTTTATTTTAAAGTTAATCTTCTGTACGATGTGATTCCTTTCCCCAAAAAAATTACTTGTAAGTTTTTATTATCATATAAAAAATAAAATCACAATCTCACATTAAATATTAATATTAACTTAGCTATCTTTAATGTAATATTAAAAATAAAATTATAATTTCATATATTCTATAAAATGTTTACTTTGGATGTTTGTTTTATTAATAAAAGTAAATAGCTAAGGAAAGTTTTACAATATTTATCATATGTCAAAATATTATATAAATTTTTAAAACAAGAAATATATCAAATATTATTAAGATAAACTTTAAGAATCTAATATAACTTATTCTAAAGTTATTTTAAAAATTCTAAGGCATGAATAAACTTTAAAAAAAAAATTTGCATGCATCAAATATACTCCCTCTAATTTCATATATAAAAAATAAATAATTAACTCATAAGAATTAAAAAAATTGGTTAAAAGTAATTGATCTTTTTAATTTTTTTTAAATAAAAAATATTTTTTAAAAATATCTCTATTTAATATGTAAATTTTTTTTAAATTAATGACAGTTACTACTCATAATTTAAAAGATTTATTTAATAAATAATATAATTAAAATATTATAATTAATATACTAAATATTAATAATTTATTTTTTATATTTTAGATTAAATTAAATTTTAAAAAATTTTGTATATATGAGATCAAAGGTAATATATATATATATACACCCAATAATAAAAATTTACTTCATATTATAAATCTTATGGATATAAACTAAAATTTGATAGTTAAATGTACATATATTTTATGTACCCGAAATTATTATCATTATTATTATTATTATTATTATTATTATTTGAGTAAACTTGGAAGTGGAACAGTTCAATTTACTAGGGAGGGAACACACAGAACCACACAAATAGTACACTAGGACTTGTCAGTGTGTCAACATATCAAAGTTCCATAAATCCATAGTCACATGACATGGCCCACATGATCCAGGGTCCACTGTTCTTGCCTTCTTCGGTTCCTTTGTCAGATTCGTACGAGGGTCCCACAACCTCTATGAGTTTATTTTCTATATATATAAAAGATCGTCAAACATTGGCTCATGAACATTATTATGAAAAAAAAGTGGAAATTTTTATTGGACTGTATAATATACCTTGTGGAGGGCGGGACATACTAACATTGAAATGAATCTTATCTTTTAGGAATCAAACATTCGATGCCAAGGCGATATGGTTAAAGAAAAAAAATTTATATAAAGTTATTTATATTTTTATTATTAAAATTTTTAATTATAATATCATAAGCATATAATTATTTAATAATAATATGATAAATATATAATTTTTATAAATAAATATATTATTTTTGTAATTCAATATTATATGATTAAATCAATCAATATACATATATATATATATATATATGAAATACTTGAACACAGTTTGTTATTATTCTTTTCCCTGTTTTTAACATGTTCATGCGTGAGATTCATTTTCGTAGTTTCTTATTTTTATTTTTAAATTTTTGAACACTCCATACATCAGATCTGGTTTTTAAAAAATTTATTATATACGTTATAATTTTATTAAAAACCCTAGTAACAAAGATATAAAAAGTTATATTTAAGTTCAATCCTATTAGTTTCTTTTTTTTTAATTGTATAAAGCACTTTATGTCAATAATATATAGGCATTACTATAAAATCATGTCTAAATCAACCAAACAAACAACTTAAATAATTTTGTTTTCTTCCATTCAATATTCTCACTCTAGTTTTTTTGTAAGTTTAAGATCATCAAAGAATCTAAACATTCGAAAACATTGACGTAGCCATTTCATTTTTATCATAATAATTAACTGTCCAAAAAAATCTTCTTCATAATTCATCCAATAAAATAAAGAGAGACATTTAATTTCATCTTTATAGCTTAGATGAAAAGGCCACGTGATATCTTTGCTTACTTTACTTTGATTATTGGCAGCCAAAAAGGGGAAGAAACGGAAAATGAAAAATAAATAAATATATAAATATATAATAAAAGTTTGATTATTGATTGATTTTAGAATTAAATTAAGAAAAGGGTAAATTTGGTAATCTAAGTGGGTTATAATGAAGTGACCGGATCAACCGGTTGTAGGAGAAAGGTGCAGTGGCAAACGAAGTGGAAGGAGGGGCAAGATCGGAATAATCGGATCCAAAAAGAAGGGAAGAGAGATTGACCGAAGAAAAATTAATAGATCCTTGCATAGATTTTGATGGGAAAGCAAAATTGGAAACTATAGAAGCGGCTAATTTTTAAAATATTTATTATTAAATTATCTAATAAAAAATTAACATATGCCAAAAAAAATCAAAAGATTAAGTTATGCAGTGTTAAGTTGTTAAGAATTTGTACTTTTTATGTTTTAATTTTGGGTCAAATATATTTTAATACCTTGTAGTTTGGTCTCTTTGCATCATGAGAATTTGTGATTTAGAAGATTGTATTCTGATGTCATATAATATAAATTGTTAAAATAATGATATAATTTCATTTTGTTTTTTAGATGGAATTTGTTAAATTTTGCCCTAAATTTCCAGTAGTGCACTAGTTTCTTAATTTTTCTACAATTTTAGAGATTTTAATTGGTTAATGAAGGAGTTTGGTCTTTCTTTGTGCGTAATTAGAATTTTTTTGAGGACACTAGAAATTTTGACAAAGTTAAGGGCAAAAATAGGGATTTCATTTAAAGGCAAAGTTTGAGGAAGGTACTATATTATGTATCTCAAATTTAAAGTTTTAATTAGTTAAGAGAAGGCTTTCATTTTTTACGCATAGGAAATTAGGAATTTAAACAAAATAAAGGATAAAATTAAGAATTTTGATTAAGGGCAAACTTTATGGAAGATATCCTATTGTGTGTGTCAAATTAGGGATTTTAAACTAGCCAAAAAAGAATTTTGGTCTTCAATAAATAAGAAATTAGAAATTTTGTGAGAAATTAGGAATTTAGCATAAAATTTGGGATAAAATTAGTAATTCAAAAAATTTTGGGAAATTATATATTGTATATGTCAACTTTGAAATTTTAATTGACTAAAAGAAGAATTCCAATCTTCAAAACATAAAAAATAAAAGTTTCATTTAAAAAATTAAGATTTTATAACGAATTTTAACAAATTCTATGCAAAATATAACAAAATAAAACCACATATACCAATGTGTCAACAATTTAAATTAGAACACTAAAATACAAACTTGTAAACCACGTAATATTATAGTGCACACATTTCAAACCATGAAACAATAAAGTGTATTTTACCTTTTAATTTTTGAATCTATTAACAAACATATTAAAATTACACCAAAATTTTATCCGAAGTCATTTATTGTGCAATTGAACTACTGCTTTTGTTGATTCAAGCCTTTTGACTTTGGCCAACATTACATTTAATCGAAACACAAATTGTTGTTTATTCTGCAATAATTATCTCAACCTTTTTTTAAGAGGTGCATCGCTACAAGTGTTAAATGTTATACTTATATATAAAGTTGATTTGAATTGCTTCACCAAAAAGTATAAATTAATTTAGGGTGTTTGTTGAATTTTTAAAGATGGTGTTTGGTGATATCACTTTTATATATTGTATCATTCTGAAACATTGTTTTAAAATTATTTAACTGTCTCATAAAATATTATTCCAAAATATATTAGGATGAAATATAATATTTAAAAGAAATCTCATTGTCTTACACAAGACAAGCAACCATTTGACAATTCAAAATAAGTATTTGATTTTATTAACTTTCCAAAAGTGGAAAAGAAACGATGATTATCCTTGGTGATCATTGACATCAACCCGTTTTTGGTATAGGATGTGCATATTGTGAAAGTTGTGTACCATTACAAATTTTACAGATACCACGTACACATATATAAAAATGAAATTAAGTCATATAATTAATGTGGAGGACATTTTGTGTTATTATCTTTTTAATCTGTTAGTCAAGTGATGCTTGAATTGAATTGACACTTTCAGTGTTGTAAAAATTAAATTAATTATTGAATTAACAGAAACTAGGAGAGGTTCATCATGCATTGCTCTATCTTGTTGAAGTGATAATAGAATATTGGAAAAAAAATACAAATAACTCTTTTAATTTAGGGTTATGCAATTTCCTTTCTTAAATTTTAAAGGTTGATTATAAATTTACATGCTTTTAATTTTGTGCAATATAATTTTTTTTGGTTAATTTTATAGTCTAAAATCTAAATATCATTTATCTATACAAATTAAAAGAGACCAAATAAAAAAACATTTAACATGTCATTTCAAGTGATAATAATAATTTTTTCGTCACTTTCTTTTTCTTTTTTTTTTGCAATAAATGTGCCTTTATTTACTTTTATTTAAGATGACAGGTTAAATGTATTTTTTGTTAGTCTGTTTTAACTTATATGGCAAATAATTGTATTTTGGGTTGATAATTTAATGGAGTTATATTACATAAAATTAAAAAAGGTTAAAGATTTATGATCAATTTTTAACTTGAGAAACAAATCACACAACCCCAATTGAATGAAATTCTTTGCATTTTTGCCTAAAATATGTATTATATATTTTAATTATGTATATATATATATATATGATAATATATAAAATAAATGTGTACTCTTACATAATATAATAATCAATAATCAATAATAATTATTAGCAATAACAATTTTTATTACAAAGACAAACACATATATGGTTATTATGGTATTGAGGAAAAAGAAAACTTAGATACTTTTTTTTTAGGTGTTTTGGATCAATTTTTTTAAATAAAAGTATGACAAATAATTTTTTTTAACAACTTAATACTATATGATTGGATCTTTTTTTTCATATATTTTATAAAAAAATTTAATAACAAATAATACCTAAAAATTTTAGTTAAAATGATATTATTTTAAACTTAAACGATTCAAAACAGCAAATCAGACGTCATTTTAATAACAAGATGTAGAAATAAAGACACAGAAACAAAAAAAAAAAAAGAGACTAACTTAGATCAATCGATAGATCCAATCTATTGGTTTTTTTCATTCGACCATTGTTGTGGCAAAATTTTGTTTCAACATTATATAACTTTTTCTAGTTTAATAAAATACAAGTAATTCATGCTAAAATTACAAATTCACCAGGAAAAAAAAAAGCAATTTACAGGACTGACAAAAAAAATGTAGAAGTTACAGGACATCTCTTGTATTGCTTAATTACCAGAATCAAAATTTATTTAGACACCAGCAAACCAATATATATGAAAAGAAGCTATGCCAACAATACTCTGAGGAAAATTCAAATTTTAAAACAAGTTGTGAAAGAAAAGGCAAATATGAATTTGCCAGCAATGAGCAGCCTTCTTTCTTTCTTTCTTTCTGGAGTATTGGTGGAGCCAAGGCCTTAACCCTTTTCATTTTCTTCCACATAAAGAATTGAACTTCCAAAAAAGAAAGAAAGAAAAAGGAATTCAGAGTTCATTTTTGCTTACTCTCTCTCTATATATCCATACATGTATACATACATATATATATATATATATATATATAGTTTTAATTTCTTTTAGCCATAATTTTTTGGGTTTGGTTTGAGAATTGATGACTTTTAGAAAGCTAATTAACAATTAAGAAGTACAAGTGTTGAAGAGCACATAAGAATTGTTTGTCATTGTCTTCCGCTGAGTTGCTTAGGAAAAAATGGCCTGGGAATGATTTTTTTTTTCATTGAAGGTACCTAAAATTTTTAGTTGCTTATTATTAATTAGATCTTCTTAATAAACACTAACATGTGAATTTAAAAAAAAACATTAAATCATGTGGTGCGCAATTGTTTAAAAAAAAAATCACTTAACATATTTTTATTAATTAATTATTTAATAATAAACGCTTAAAATTTGTTTTTTTAGTACATCAAGACATAATAGTTTAAATTTTAGAGTGAATTATATAAATTTTTTATAAGTTTTATTGACATTATATAGATATCTCATTTATTTTCAAAATATACACAAATTTTTATTAAAATAAAAATTATTCTAGACTAATTAGTTTCAATTTAATTTTTTGACCAAAATACCCTCAATTTAAAATTTGTATAGTTTAAAAAATATGTATTTAGATTAATTGAGAATATTTTAGTCAAAAAATTTAAATTTAGATTAAAATATATGATAACTTTTAATGTGAAGAGAAATATGTATAATTTCAACAAAATTCAAAAAAATATCTATATATTTCACTCTAAATTTTTTACTTTATATGTGCATAATCTTAATTAATATAGATTTGATCAATTCATTTTCATCATTTCGTTTGAACTTGGTCTTGATATGTATCGATCATATAAACAGTACTACATATATATTGTTTAATGTTGTATCTGGTGGCAGCACAAGTGTTAGTCACTCTCAAGCTTTTACTTCCTTCTTTCAGTTGATGGAAGATATAAATTGACATAAAATACTATAATTAATCCTTGACGGTACTACTGAATAGTTTAAAATAGTTTCACGTAATCATGATTAGTTTTTGATTATTATGATGATTGAGTTATCTATTTAAATAATCAGTTTGATTTTTGGGAGGCAGATGTCATTTTCAATTCTCTCACTATGTTAATATAGAGGTGATAACTGATAAAAGAAGCAGTTATGGCTGTATATACAAGGCTTTGTTTTAATTTCATGTCTCTACCATAATTATACTTAGCCTTATTTGTGGAAGTTCTTCCATGGGCCTCCACATAGCATAACATAGCTCTGTGTGTAAGTAAAGAAAAGCTTGTATTTTATTTTTTTTATATTTGATCATAAATAAAGAATATGACCTTCTGAAAAATATAGGATCATCATCACTCTATTTGAAAACACATCCCCAATATCCCTAATCTTGCTTTCAATAAACGACTCTTTCTTATTTTCTATAAATATACACATTTCAATTTAAGTAGATTATTTTGTGATGTCTCTTATGTAGATATTGGAAGGGATATTTGTGGTGTATATACAACGGAAAAGATAACAAAAGCAGAGGATACATAATTCATGGTTCCATTTGTCTATATCAACCCCTTTCTAATACAACACAGGAACTCTTTCCATAAGCATCAAGATATCCAACCTGCTTCACCCAAGCCTTATAAAAGTGGTCCACAACTAATTTAGATAGAAAGAAAAATAATATAAAAATAAGAATATGTACAAGATTCATTTTCTTTTTTTTTTTATTCACTTTTTTTTTTAAACTTTTTTACTTGAAAAATATTTTATCATATATATAATTAAAGAAATTTTTTTAAATGCACCTAATATATAATGCGCTTAAAAAATTTAATAGTCAGAATTGAATTTATACCAGTAAAATTTATGTACAGTTCAGATGAAATTTATATGCAGAATAAATTTTAACTGTTAAGTGTATAAATAACGTGACACATCAGATATACGTACAAATTACTCTATAATTAAGATCAATGAAGAGGATTGAAATTGGTATCACAACATGCATTTGTCTTTGCATTTTGGCTTGGGAGAATTAGTTGTTGAACTGTACTATCCCAAAAAAAAAAGTTGTTGAACTGGAAACAATATATTTGGGGAATATAATATGGTTTAACATATTAGTCGTAATCACTTTGTTTTGTTATAGAACTAATCCCAAGATCCGCAAATGAAGCAACTAATTGGGCTGAAATGATGGGCGAAGGAAGGTGTGGTTTGTATTTTTGGATTTTAGGTTTTGGTCCCCCACCTTCCTCTGATCAATTATGGTTCTGATTCTACAGTGCTGGACCACCGAATGTGCTTCCTTGATGACATACTGTTTCATTTTTTTTAAATATTAGAATAAATTACGTAGAATTTCTTACAAAACTCTCTTTTATTTTTAAAATACTAACAAATTTCTTCTGAAATAAAAAATTGACTTACATTTTAGTCTAATTTAAAATTTTTTAAATTACATATTTTCTATTAAGGTAAATACAAATATTCTTTTTAACTAAAATAGTTTTTTACATATTTTTTTATAGAAAGTAATTTAGTCAAAAAAATTTAAAATTAAAGTAAAGTGTATATTTTAAAATAGAAGGGAGATTTATGTAATTTTAATAAAATTTAAGATTTATATGATTTACTCTTAATATTATGATTAAGGACCTATTTAGGATTATCATGACATGTTTTTGTTATGACAAAAAATTGTAAATATTGATAAATAATTTTAAGGGTGTAGTCATATCAATTTATTGATTAGAATTTTACTTTTAAAAATTTACCTAAAAAAATTAAATTCAAGTTAATTTAAAAAAAAAGAGAGAGAAACTATCTCAACCGAGCTAACCATATGAAGTGCGTTTCTCTATGTGTTTGTGTTTGTGGATCACAGGGGATTTTGAGCTCATCTTAACAAGTTAAGCCGAAAATGGATTTCATCCTAATTTTACATTACCGATTTGTATCATAAATTCCACAAATATTGACAAAATTGAGTTGTAAATTATTTTGTTGGGCTAAATTTTTTCGGACCACTTTGGGGTTGCAGATTGGTGGGTTGGTGGACCAACTGGCTTATAACTTCACACATATGAAATATACGAAGTATATATATATATATATATATATATATATATATATGAACATCAATCATAATCTAATATACTCAAGACGTCCCCACCACCCAATCCAGCAAAATTGCCCAAAATCTTCAAGTCCTTGAAAAGTTTCAAATTCTATGCCAAATATTTCTGAATGACTGTTCCAAAGGGAGATTGGATTCAAGGACGGAGGCAAAAACAAAATTCTTTGGGGATCATATGTAATTTTATGGGTATTTATATGCAAAATTTTGTTTTTTTTTTAGACTATATGTAATTTTAGGAAATTTATATGTGAATTTAAATTTTGTTTGGAGGTCATACTTTAATTTTACCAAAATTTTTATACACATAATAATTATCTCCAAAATGACAAGGTCTTATAAGAAAGAGAATAATTGAGAGAAAGTGGAATAAGTCCCACTAAGCACCAGCCTTAGTTCCCCTCTCTTAGGGAACCTTTCCAATACTGAAAAGAATCATATTCCTCTCCAAGGATATGTATATATATATGTGCCTGCATCTTTTACAATGTTTTTAGTATAATATCGTGTGCTATATCTCTCAAATAGGGGGGTCGTTTTATTTTTTATTTTTTACGAAAAAATTATAATTCAGCGGACACGAATTAATCGGATAATTTCCCAATTATGTATTGAAATAAAACAAAAAGCTTACAAAGACTGTAGTTTTTTTTTTTGGGGGGGGGGGGGTGATACAAGGAGTATATTGAGATTATACACAATTGCTATACCCGTTGGTCGGTGAATCGGGTTGGATAAAACTTAGGCCCAAGCCCATTTAAACTAACCATATTTGTAGGCTGGCCTAACTCACCAACAACTTTATTGTCTTCCCATTACATCTTCAATAACTAATTTCTACCTGTTTCATCTCTTTCTTGTCTTCCTGCGTTCTGTCTATAGTGAACGAAATTTTCTTATTAATAAAATAAAGAATTTCAAGGATGAAATTGCATAGAGATTGAAATTTTTATGAACAAAATATTGAAATATTTAAGAAAGACATTGATAAGATCAAAATTAAGCAACCGAGGTATAAATTGATCAAATTTATATACAGTTTCTTATATTCTTACAATTGTATTTCTTAATTGAAATATGAAAATTATACAATTCTCTAATAATATTATGACAATTGTATGATTTAATTAAGAAATCATATGGTTTTTTACACAAAATTAAATATTTATTATGATATTATTGGACAACTATATATTTATTATGTTTTAATTTAAAAACTTAATATAAAAAAAGTATTACATATAAATGTTTTCTCACATAAGTGGGAGTTTCTAGTTGTAGGTAAGCAACATGCAAACAATCTAGAAGCAGCCAGGTTGGACAACTTTGCCTTCTTATTATTTTTTTAATTAATGTGGTGTGAAAAAATTAAGGAACCAGGGAAGGTTTATAACAACTATATATACTTAATTATTAATCTAACATAGTACAGTATCATTCATGAATTCTAATTAATGAGTAAGATACTATTCACATATAGTTATGAAGATTTATTTTTTCATAATGAAGATCACGTGTATCAATTTACGTTAGTCAAAAGTCACTCTAATATAAACTATGAAAATTTTAATACTTTGCAAAATATTTTAATTCAAACTGTATATCCTTCATGAATTTGGCCTTGGTTATCCCTTCCTTTAATCCTTAAAAAGAACTCCTTAATTCTCTAATTTGTTGACCTCATACGGAAAAAAAAAAAATTGTGATCCCCACATTCTAAATTTTAAAGAGTTTATTAATTTTTAAAACTTTATTTATATTATATTGCCTAACGGAGAACATGGGATAAAAATAGTACAGCAAGGCATCCATGTATGCATAGCTGTCCTAACGCCGTAAGTCTCGGCATTACATCACACAATATGTTATAAAATGACGCCATCACCTTCCATTTCAAATAATTTATTTTGAATGAGTTGTGATAAATTTGTTTGAGTAAATAATAAATTAGGTTTCTAAATTTATAGACTTAGATTTAAATTTTAAATTTTTGGAGTGCATAAATTAATTTTTAAAATTTTTAATTCGTTGGAACAAATTAATTTTTTTTTTTATAAAAATCAATTGAATTTAAAAATTTAGAGAGTAAATTAGTAGTTAACTCTAATATGTTTTATACATGAATTACGAATAAATATACGCATTGAGTTTGATAGAAGTTAAATCATTTGGATATCAATAATTTATACATTATTCAATTAGTAGGATTTAAAAATTATTTTTAGTATAACTTCTAAATCTCTCACTTCGAATTCTAAACGAGTAGATGTGATTATAAGTTAAATTGAGTTTAACTTTTTATAATTGTTAAATAATTTAAAATTTGGTAAGTTTGAATGTCAAATAACATTCAAAATTAACTTTATAATTAGATGTAATTGAAACCTTAATATTGACTTTTAACATAAGTAGTTGACTTGCTTGGTTTGATAAGATAGTAAGGCAAAGTCTGTTGAACCCAGAAAAGGTGGATCTTCCACTCCATTTTTCAACTCAATAATTTTCCCGTCGGTGAACATTGGCAATGCGATTAGTTGGATATGATTACATATTACTTGGGACATATCTCATATATATATAAATATATAAAGATGATACTTTCTTCCTAACTAACTAAGAAGAACCTGTTGCTTATTTGGCTATCTAAAGAATACTATTACTATGAAGGTAAGGCTTTACTTCTTTCATGGTGCTCGAATTGAAAGTTCTTCACATCTTTCTCTTTCTTCTTCTTTCAGAAATGTTTCTGAAAGTTTCAGACTTGACACCCATAAAATTACAACAACAACTTTCTCATTTTTCTTTTCTCTCAAGGGACATAGATCAATTATCTGTTTTGACAAGTTTTTGAGTTTGTGTTATGGAATTGATGACGAGATGTTTTTCAACTATAAAATTGGTTGTAGCAAAAGATCGTGATTGAGGTGCCATTGAAGTGCGAGAAATGCAGGGCCACAGCCATGACGACAGCCTCGTCAGCTAACGGTAATTATAATATATTATTTAACAAAAAATTCTTAAATAAACTCAATTTATACAAGTGTAAAGACGCTATAGAATTCTTTATTTTAAATTTATTATAGAATTCGAAAAAAGAAAAACACAATGAATATAAATATAAATAAAATCCACTTTCTCTATTTTTATCTTTTTTTAACTATAAACTCTACAAGAGTTTTATAATAAAAATGTTTAAAAAATAAATCCAGACTCATATGTACAAAAGTAAAAAGCCAAACTAAATATAAAGAAACATATGAACATATTTTGATATATGTTTGGATTCTCTGTCGTTGAATTTGGATCTTGTTGTGTTGTTAATAAGAAAAATGAATGTATTTTATTTTATTTTATTTTAAATTAAACCCACCCATCTATCAACTTCTACTAACAACATAAATACAGATATCTATCAACTGCGAGGATCCAAATTCATTTTGATATATTTTATCCATCTACAATTGATTTAGTCTATTAACTTTTTGTAAGTTGAATTTATCTAAGAAATTTTCTTTTCTCCCTCCTCATCTTCTTATGGACTCTTAAATTATGGATAATTGTGTACTATTTATGTATGTATATGTAGGTGTTACGTCTGTTACTTTTGAAAGGAATGACAGAGATCAAATGGTGATAATAGGAGAAGGAGTTGATGCAACCTTGCTGACGAAGTGTTGAGGAAGAAGCTCAAGTATGCAAACCTAGTTAGTCTGGCCAAAGTCGAGGGGTCTTAATGACATTCTAAGGACCTTGTTTTGCAAATGTGACCTTAGATTCCAAGATCCCCACCTTCTCCTTAGTATAGTTAGTTGATCGTAATATATTTATATCTAATATTCATATATTATTTAGGCGATTTGTTAATAAAAGCTGCACCAGAAGTTTCTTAGGTTTAATCTTCTATGTTATTAGGTTATAAAAAAATGCATGTATGATTTAGTCAAATTTTTCAACCATTGACTTCTCTAAGTTTGAAAAAACTGGTTCCCTCGTCAAACATGTGATTCAGTAATATCAAACATTCAAATGGAATTATTCATTCAAGTATAACATAACATAACATATTCTTTGTTGTACTCAACTTTGAATCAATTCATAGAAGACTATCTTCATTTCATTATGATTGCTTAAACTTGAATATCTTTGACCATTTTGCCATTCAAGGCAATAGTTGCATTGAGATCAATCTTCTAAAAATGATGAAAAATTAAGAATTCATTTGAATATCATTTGGATAAATAATATTGCATCTTTTTGAATTATATTTTGCCCACTCGGTTATAATCATCTCTACGATAAAGTCAAAGACACCACAATTGAAACAAGCCTTTTAACTTTTTTAAAACTTATCTCGGGTTATATATTTATATATGTATATATCCATTTGATTTTTTAAATGCCTCATGTTGCTATGAATGGCGACATTTTTATCCTCATGGTGAGTTTGCTCTATCTCTACATTAGATATTAGTGTACTAAATATAAGCACATCAAGAATCTCACTAATATCTAAAATGCTATAATTAAAATGACAGTATAGTAAATGCTTATTTGATATATATATTCTATTATTCTTCCTTTTAATACATCCAAGAGACTATGGTAGCAGACTATCATAAAGAATAACAAAAACGAAAAATATCATAAAAACATTTAGTAGATATCATCTTAATCCTAATATATTAGAATGCTTATGTTTGATACACTAATATGCAAGACTTTTCATGTCATCCAAAATATACAAGATCATTTTGGATGATATCTTATAACATCTAAAAGCCATAGAAATCTCACGATCATGGAGTTTTAGCTTTGTTAATTTTTATAACCAATTGTTCAATTTTTATAACTTTTAATTGTAATATGAAAATCTTAAATATCATAACGTCTTATACTTCATATCTTATATCATTATATTCACAATATCCTCAAAAAAAAAAAAAAAACTGTACGTTAACTATGTACCAAAAGAATCCCAATAAATAAGTCAGGTTCATGTGACGAGGACGTCTAAGGATTAATACGTTTTTACTCTGCTTAACCACGGTCTCACTATCGTTTTCATCTTTGAGGGATCATAAGCGTCTCCTTTACTTGTAGGCATATGGTTATACGTAGACTCTGGGTGGAGGCTCACTCTTAAATCTTGCAGTATAGACAAAAAGTGGATTTTTGCATCATCTGTTAACTAGGGTCTCCTTTAACGTTAACACAAAAAAACTCATAAAGAGTGGTTCAAGTAATAAATAAATTTGAGCTCAATAATTGAAGAGCCTCTAAAATAATTAGGAGTTTGAGTTCGTAAAAATTTGTGGATAGAGACAAATTTAGTACCCCAAGTGAGATTAGTCCCACATTTACACGTAGGATACTTGTAAAAAATAAAATAAAACAAAACAAAACCGTTACACAAATAAAGCCAATCACAATGCCATTGTGGTCATTCAAAATGAAGATGCATCTTCATTTATTAAGGCTCTCTACATTTTTTCATCATTCAATTATTCTCATTTTCTACACGTATATCTCAATCTTCTCATTTTTTATGGTGTTTCAAAAATGACACAGAACATGCCAAATAGAAAGAAGGAACAAAACTCAATGTCTTCCAGTACTATCATGATCAATCATCTACTTTACCAGAGAGGGCATCCTGTGGTCTCTTTGTAGATGCATCTCCATCATTTTCTGCATCGATGGAATCCTCATCACCGCCCGTTTTCTCTTCATGATTGTTGGGACCAGAGGAGTTACTGCTTTGGTCTCCAAAGTTTCTTCATCCCTATTTACGTGTTCAAATCGAACGGCACTCACTTTCTAGCATTTCCTGCCAGCACCTGCAGCAGGGACAACAGAGTTGCATATATTCTACGGTTGAGACAGACGGAAAGGAAGAAAAGAAGGCCAACTGGTGGAAGCTCTAGATTAGCTTATCAACTCAGATTACAGAAATATAAAGGAGATTTCAAACCCTGAGAAAATACAGCTCATTGGTTTTAACATAGTAAAGTTTGTGTCAGATTATATTTTTCGGTTTTGTAATTTCTCATTTGAATGACTTCCTAGTCCAACTCTGCTCGTATAGTGAGAAGCTTAAAAAAAATAACCAGAACCACATAGATTATAGGAAATGCAAAATACAGCTCAATTCATATTGTTAGGGAAAAGAGGGCAGAAATATATCTCTATAGAAATGAATGCAACAGACGCCAGATTTGCAAATATCTTTTCATTATAATTTTGGTACAGACTTAGCTTCTGATGTAACTCTGCTGATTTGTTATTATTTTCACGCTGAAAGACAGCAAGACACCCACCTCCAGCAAGCAGTTGATGGGTTTTATTTATTCAATATTGCAGTAACAGAAAAACAAGACTAACAGATGAAGCAATGGAAGAAAAGTGAGAGAAAGGAAATAGATGCTCATCGAGTAATTTGGATTCTCTGTAGTAACCACACCTGTGCAGTTGGAAAGAGAGAAATAGGGTATGGACCCCATTGAAGGTGGGGCCCACTATTTCTCTCTCTCTCTCTCGTACTGCACAAGGTGCAGTATTAAGTAGGATCCATTGGGCATTCAAGAGGCTAGTCTCTCCCAAGAAAACTTCTTACGATTCATTATGTCCTCAGCCCTCCAATCCTATCCATATATATAGCATGCCAGCTAGCAACCTGCCTTCCACTTTGTCTAGAAATCAAGCTATCAAATCCTTGTCTCCTCCCTTGTCTTCTGCTGTCGATTGGTGTGAATCAATTATATTAATTCCCAGTTTCTTTCCTTTTCTGGAATATGTCAAAATCTCTCCAATTGATTTAGTTGATTTCCCTTTAGTTGACTTTCCCCTCCAACCATAAACCTTGGCAGCAATTTCAAGACCCATTAGCTTCCTTCTTTTAGTAAGATCGATATAGTCAAATGCTTTCCATTCTTTTTACTTCAATTTGGAAAGGATATGTGGCAATTTAAACTAAACTACATGCTTGAAGTACTAAATACGATTGTCATCACTAGGTTAAATAATTGAAAGCACCAATAGATCCTCCAAAAGTCACACACCAAAAGTTAGCTGATCCTATAAGGTGTAAATATTTAATGGTTAACAACCTCATACATACCTATTCCCGGCCTTGCTTCTCTTGTAAGTAGCGAGGCAATTCTTACCAGGTTCTGGTCCTATCTATAAATGATATCATACACTAATCTACCCTACGATGTCCCAAGTCAAAGTGTGTTGTATTAAAACCATTAGGATTCTGCCAACCATGCAGATTTTCCTTTAGGTAAAGGTATACCACATGTGAGGAACTCAAAGAAAAGAATTTAAAAAAGAAAGAAAAAAAAAAGCTCTACTACCAGTTTACTGTACTCCATTGGAAAAATTCATGTCCTTGAAGATCAAGAAACACTTTACTCTTTCCAGGTCAAGGCAGAGTTCAAATACCATCTAGGGTCTATGGATAATTTTATGTATCAAAAGGGACCACTATTTTGTCCTCTACAAACTAAATTTATTTGCAAGTTTGCAACTGTATGTTTTCCACAAATAACTCAGCCTCTTCTCTTGAGGTAGGTAATCCCAATTACAGTTTGGATATCTATACTTCGGCTACGGGTATTAGTTGAGAGCTATCGTAATGCATGTCTTGCACTATAGTAGACATAGATATTGATACTCTATGCTCACCATTCTATTCTGTTCAACTTTTGGAAAGGTATGGAAACACATCCTAAATTCAAAAGGGATTATGTTTTAATTTCAAAAAATGAAATCAATTACCTCAAGTTTGAAAATCTGATACTTTTGCTTCAAATCCTGGTGATCAGCATTTGATTCATTGTTATCATCATCATTTTTCCTTTTCAAGAACTACTTTGATGGTCTCGCCAGTTCTTGGGATGTATCCAAATGCTTCACAAACAAAGCCTGATACTGTCTCATACTGGTGGCCCATGCAATAAAGAAAGCTAGGTAAGCATTAAGAGACATGTCCTTCCAAATATCTTGGATGTTCACATTTTCCCAATTTAGTCAGCAAATTATGTAGAAATGACAAGCTAGCATATGGAATGAATTAACCTAAACTAAAACTGCACACAGTCCAACGGAGTAGTGATGTCGAGATAACAACTTGACAAGCAAAATCTTAGTTTGTTATATCATTAAAAAAATATATATATTTATAACCTGTAGTAATAATAAACTACCATGCAACAATGATTTTGAAGGGTCGATTCACAAACAACTTGAAGATGCTGTTTGACTACAAAAACATATCCAGACAGTGATAAAAATTCTGATTCCTGACTGTATAGCAGAATTGCACTAACAAGATCAACTAAAACAGATTGTTAAAGAGTTACAATTACAAGCATTGCCCCTTAATTTTTAGGGTAAATTACTTGCACTTCTCTTGAGAGACGTCTAAATTATGCAGCCCTATAAAAATATACAATATTCCTTGAAGCCAAAAGATGACCAAAATACCTTCAAGGCTAATATTGACTTCTTTTATTTAAAATATAACTTCTTCACAAATATTTTTTAAACTTTTATTTTAATATTATTTATTTTGTGCTGAAAACTCTAAATTTAACTTATTTAAAGTGTGAGTTTATATTTGTCCAATATATAATTAAAACTTGCTATGTCATATAAGAAATAATTGGTCAAAATAGGTGTAACTGTAGCTTATCTTTTGTGCAGGAAAGATCAATAAAGCACATCTTTTGATTTATAGGAGAGAAATGTAATTTTTCAAACAAAGGAGAAGGTTGTATAATTTGGGCACCTCTCAGGGAAGGGAGTAATTTACCCTTATTTTCAAATAGACCAACATGAATGTTGCATGCATAAAACAAACCTCTGGCATCTTGATGTTCAATTCTTCGGAGAGGTGATAAATAGATGTGTTTGCATCCACATCAAATACTCCCTCAGCTCCGCATTACAATGTAACCAGTCTTTTTCTGTATCTCCTCCTGTCATACCACCAAGAGAAAACGAAAAGTTTTTCAACATAAGATCTGCCTGTAAATCATTACAGCAGCAAATATTTGTAAAGAAGGAGAATCACAAATGAAACATAATTACAATGGAATTTAGAATCTAACAAAGTCACCCAGTCTTTCTGCATATCCAACCAAGGAATCCCTTTCAAGAAACCATGAGAAACATTATAGGGAAACCACCCCCACAGTCCTACACTAGATGTGAAGACACAGAGATACCATAAAAATGCAGACATTCCTCCCTAGACTAAAACACACCAGACCATAGATTTTATCAAAAGGAACTACTCCAAGGTCAGAAAGCAACTGTGGTGTAATTGTCATTATACTTACAGAAAAGGCCAAATATGGTTGAAAACATTTTTTTTCCTTCCCCCCCCCCCCCCCACCTTTTTTTTTTCTTTCTTTGGGGACAAAGTTGAGGTACTAAAGGAATCATGACATATTAAACAAAATTATGAAAAACTATAAAATCAAGAGTGCCCTTTGGGTTATCAGAAAGGTTAAAATACTTGGAACTTTTGGATTGAACTTGATGACCTCAGAGTCAAACC